>OZ024906.1:24586600-25129100 GCA_964017125.1 Flabesymbios commensalis | reverse complement strand
TATATTTTCAGGATCATTTCATCCCGCACCAGGGTGGCTGGAATGTCAGGCAGTCAGCAGACGGCGCAGTTCTTGAAGAACGCCTGGATAGACCAGGGTCTGGATACTGCAGGGATTGACACTTACGAGGCTCTCCTCTCATATCCTGCTTATCCTGACAGACCTAATAAGGTGACCTCTCACATCCCTACCTCTTAATCACAAACGACCAGCAAATATGAGGTGCTGACCCAATGTTGTGTTAATATTGGGCCAGCGCCTTAGACGTTTGACCAAAATTAAAACAACATCGGCTGTGCAATGACAATTACACGCTGCTGACACATACTGTTAATATAGCCTTTCGCCCGTTAAGACATGCATATGCGAACTAAAAAAAAATAGTCCACTTAGTTTATGGTTTAAACTTTATTTATTTGGCAGTGACGTTATTTTCGGAAATAAATAACCTTTTAAACAAATTGTTCAAATAAAAGGATTAGTTAATCATCTATAACTGGAATTGACCTTCCCTTCCACAAAACATGACAAAAACTGGATTACCCATGTAAGTGAAGCATCCTCATAGAACGTAGGCCTATGCATCACATAACATATTTAAACTATTGATAATAAAACATGGTTTTCATCATGTTAAAGGCGCTCTAAGCTTTCATTTTATAAATATGAATTACACATGGGTTTTGCTTGATGTATACATAATCTGGTCGTTTGTATTCAATGTCAATGCAAATCAAAGGAACTACGTACTTGTGTGTTGGAACGCTTTTACCCAGCAAACGCGAGGCGTTGAGCCAATTTTGTTTGGGCCAGCGTCGTAGACGGTGGACCAACAATAAAACAACATTGGATCAACGTCTCGTGTTTGGTGGGCAGTGACGCCAACGTCAAAAAATAACCAGCGTAAGTTCAACGACTGCAGTTAGCCAAGTATTAGTTAGCTCAAAAAAATCCTGTGTTCTTCACTTTCCTATTTACTCGACATATGCCCTAGCAGAATTTCGCACACAATGAAAAATAATCCACGTCTTGTTGCAAATAGGTCTATATAAACATGATAATAATATAATACATATAATAGCCTACAAGGCTGATGAATAACTTTAGAAAGTGACACTACATTTGAAGTCCAAGGAGACGATATGATGATAGGCATATAAGCTCTGAACGATGTGTTGTCTTTTAATATTGTACTAATATATATTTATCTCTGAGGTAGCCATCTAAACCAAGACTGTTATTATCATTGGACCAAATGTCTGCTATGGAATGATAACATTTCAATCACAAGTCTACTTTATATGATTCAGTTTAGTTTGCTGTTATATAGTGGCAGACACACTGTGACTATATCACTTTGGGGGATGCATTTTGTTTCACTGGCATTTTCCCAATGGAAATATTTTCACTGAAATGTGTTTCGTCAATATTATGTTGATAATATTTTAACAAATAGTATTATACATGTAGGCATATTGCATGATGATATATGACTATTTGTGATTTACCTTTTAGTATTGCGTGTCATAGAGTGAATGAATATATATACTCCACAACTGTAGTACACCAATTTTATACATGAATCTGTTATGATTTTATTGATATCTTCAACATTGGGTTTGGAATGAAATCATTCATGCATATCAGATGTAGGGTTTTTCCGGGTATCTCAAGTCAGAAAGATACCAATTAAATAATCGAACTGATAATTTTCCAAGTTTACGTTCATACGATGCGCAACACAACCTATAATCCTGGACACATTCAAAATGCAAATATAAACATTTGTACACTACTTCAATAAATTAAAGAGGATAGAAACTCACCGTCCCGTGTGTGCGCAGTGATACTGATAATTTGGTATGTTCACTCTACACGTGCGAATATCGATAATTTCCTGGTAGACGCCCCGAACAGTAGACACCGGTGTACAGGTGTAGGCTACACGTTCCCTTTCTTCTGATCAGTATGTTTATCATTGCATCACGCAACATTGAATTGCTATTTCGTTTAATAATGTGTTTTTTTACGCAGGTGGAGATACTTGATACAGATGGTCATCCTATCTTCTCCTCGGCTGACGTGGATACTGTGGGTTGGGAGGATGGAGATGTCCCTCCTTACTGCGCTTATAGCAGCTCAGGTCATGTCGAGGTAAGAACCGGGGACGGCTTAAACCCAATCTTGCCACACTCTTAATATATATAGGCATATGTATAAATATATAGTTTTTCAAATAAATTTCACACCAATTAAAATGTTACTGAATTTGATAAAATGGAGTGTTAATCAAATAGTTAATTCAAATTTGAGAAATGCCTATTTTTATAAATAAAACATATTTATCATCATTTGAAGGCAGAAACTGCGTTAAAAATTCTAGCTTCAAATGACGATAACTACTAACTAACAATTCAGAAAGACAAGGGTAACCCTTAAAGCGCTAAATAAATATAATAAATACTATTGGAATTTTCACCCACTTGAAGTTGTGTCTCGCTACCGCGACCCACAACTTCAAGTGGGTGAAAATTACTGATATTTGTTTAATTTTAGACCAAAAATTATCAAATCTTGATTCCTAAAGACCCATTTCATTCCAAATATCAGTGATTTTATTGACTAATAAAACAGATTAAAAATAAAAGCGACTATAGTCGCGCTTAGCGGTTTAAGGGTTTACCAGCTTGGGAGATAAAAGTTAATTTAGTCCTAATTTTAGGATCGAAACTAGTTCTGTGTTTAATATTTCACAAATATTCGAGAAAAATTTAATTTGTCTTAATGGACTTTTAACTCCCGCATATTTTAATTCACCGAATGATTTGGAATGACATGGCAGTTGATCTTCTGTTGTAGGGGGAGCTAGTTTACGCAAATTTTGCCACTGAAGCAGACTTTGAAATGCTGTGGAAGAATTTCACAATAAATGTACGAGGCAAAATTATACTAGCGCGTCAGGGGCGCAGTCCATCTCACCAAAAGGTAGGCGCGTATGTGAACAGAACACAGCGATCAAATGTAACTGATACTGCATAATTATGATACTTGTGACACTAATATACAACTTTGGAATTAAGCTATACATAAAACAGTATTTGTTTGTTTACTTAGTGTGGAAGTTCCCACTGGTAATCGGGTGGGTATAAATTTCCCTTGTATTTTGCTTTAATATTTACTGACGATTCAAGGGACGCATATTTTATCACTTGACAGAATCATCTAAAAAATGTAACTTTTCTTTACCAAAATTCCCCACAAAAACGTATTCTTTGAACCCAAGTTTATTTTTCTAAATCGTGATGCTATATTTCAATTAGACCCTCATAAGCAACCATCAGACGCAACATAACAAACATTACTACCTAGCTATATAACCCTCAGGGCTTAATGTGGTATAGTTGTCTGATGACACCAAGGTCATTTGAAGATCATTTCAAGGTCAAATAAGCTGATTTTTTAAATGTAGGCCTATGAAAATACCATTATTGCGAACTTGGGCAGCTACCTAGGATTTGTATTGTCACGAACTTGGGCAAAGAAGGGTTAATGCTGGTCCACCGTCTACGACGCCGACCCATCATTAATCAGGTTGATGAGATTGTACTTGCTGGTTTGCTTTTTTCAGGTGAAGTTAGCAGCAGATCGTGGAGCAGCCGGACTAATCCTGTTCTTAGATCCCTTCAGTGTGGCCAAAAATACATCCACGTATCCAGACGGCGGGGGACTCCCCAGCAGAGCCTCCTTCTGGAATACCCTGATGACGGCCAGTGGGGATCCCCTCACTCCGGGATACCCTGCCACAAGTATACAACCATGGTGCTTCATTGGCATGAATTATAATTTGAATATAACATAAGATACCATTATTCTAAATAATAGTTGCAGAAAACGATCCTTGTAATTCGTACCACGCATTGAAGATCATCAACTTCTGCAAATATCTAATTATGGTTTTAACATTCATAGTCGAGTAGCTAGTTTATAGGCCTAATCAGGTGATAATATCATATGTAGCTAGGATTATGTTGTTTCTGACAAAACGATCATTTATAAGCCTACGGGTTTTTTTTCTTAAAAATGAGACCATCATTAATGAGCACATCGTGTATTGTCTATAGTTGGTTTCGTTGATTAATGAATAACGTATCTCTACGTGTTAAAATTTAGTTGCAGAATAGATGTTGTTGTAACTTGTTACATGTTGTAACAGAATAGATCTATAACCTGGTGTGCATGCCTCTCGGTGTTGAAAAAATTGCAATAACCAATATTATATATCATCAGCCAGCAGACTATTATGTTTTCTATTGGTCCGCTAAACATCTATAATATAATCTTTCTCTCTCGTTGAATGAACCAGAAAAGGGTGGCTTTGAAGGATCTACGTGGCATGAATATCTGTGTTTATAATATAATAGCTACCCTCTAATCCCACATGGTTATCGTCCAGCATCTATATATTTACAGGATATTCTAGCCGTCCTTCTAAGGTGTCATGGAGCAGCGTGGAGTCCCCTATCCCTGTACACGGAGTGAGTTATCGTACAGCTCAGGAGCTGTTTAACAGTATATCAGCGTCCTCACCGCGTATACCTGAGACATATTCCTGGAGGGACTGGCAACGTACTGGATTACCCGAGTCCACCTTTAACTACACCATGCACCTGGGTCCAGAAATGTACGACGGCAGGTAATAAAGCCACATCACATTGATCCCTGATAATAATTAATTTCAAATACCAAGCCTACGTTAAAATTACTTTCAATGCAAGTGCCTTAATACTGAATAGCAGCTTCTCCGTATTCAATTAAGTGGAATAAGGGTAGTATCCATTTACCTATCATTTTATTTAGGGTAATATTTCTAGAGTAAAGCATATCATATTTTAAACTGAAATATTTTCTATTAACTTTATTTGACAAAAAAAACGAATTTAATATAGATATATTTCTACAAGTAGCGAAATTATTAAATAACCTTTTTAGCGTATATATTTCAGGACTGTCAAGTTATCCGTGAGGAATAAGCTTCACATGAGACCAGTTCGTAACGCATTTGGAATGATTAGAGGTGCTGTTGAACCAGGTTAGTTGATCGCACTTTGTGAATTACGCATTGGTTGGTGATTCAATTCCATACAATAAGTAACTTATGCCAGATTATATTTCAATTTAACCTGACTAATTAGAATATTAGAATTTACACAAACCTTAAGTTAATCCTAAATAACAGCTATAAATTTGATGTGATAGAACACAATGCATTGGCATATTGATTTCTTATTGAAGTGTAGTTGGAAAATGCTCAAATACTAGTATGTAGTTTTGCTGCATTGCCCGCATCTTATCTGCTTCTAATAAATATCCAGGAGTGATAATTAATGTTTATTTTTACTGTTACTGTAGGCACATGTGTGAGATTAACACTTAATGCCCTAAGTTATATAATGTATTTTCATTTTCACCCAGTTGGCGTGTAAAATACTTGCATAATGTACTATTTAAATCAAAACATAATTATGCCAATCTAGCTGATTTAATGTTCCTTTCTCCTTCAAAATGTCTTGTTTGAAAGGTAAATTAAAATGCTGAAAACGGCTGTAGATGTTATTAGCACTTAAAGGGTTAATTATTGCTAGACAGATCATCTTGTCATCAAGCCTTGTTCAACCAATGCCGGTTTAATGTTGCGATGACAGCACAACATTCAACCTTGTTTTTTCTGGGATGATTAGTAATCGTAGTGAGACCAGGGGTGGGGTTCGGTGAGCAGGATGGCGGTGATACTAGCCACATACACCACATGGGAGTGTTACATCGTGTAGGCACCCCTATATAGAGGGACCAGGGGTGGATGCGGTGAACAGTATGGTGGTGATACTGGGTGCATACACCATGTGGGAGTGTTACATCGTGTAGGCACCCCTATATAGAGGGACCAGGGATGGATGCGGTGAACAGCATGGCGGTGATGCTGGGTGCATACACCATGTGGGAGTGTTACATCGTGTAGGCACCCCTATATAGAGGGACCAGGGGTGGATGCGGTGAATAGCATGATGGTGATGATGGGAGTGTTACATCATGTAGGCACCCCTATACAGCGAGACCATGGGTGGATGCGGTGAGAAGCATGGTGGTGATACTAACCGTATACACCACATGGAAGTGTTACATCATGTAGGTACCTCTATACAGGGAGACCATGGGTGGATGCGGTGAGAAGCATGGTGGTGATACTAACCGTATACACCACATGGTAGTGTTACAGCATGTAGGCACCTCTATACTACATGTATTATACCTGTGTAGTGAGGAGCCCGCAGCGCGGGGCCCTGCGCGAAATTAAAGAATCATTCAACTGCAAAATGCGCATGCTTGGGATGGTCAAGTGTATGCCAAAAGTAGCCTATTAAGTACAGATTCACGGCATTAATATAGCCACTGAGCTGATTACGAGATACTACCTAAATGAGACATTGATCCAATGTTGTTTTAATGTTAGGACAACGTCTGCGACGCTGGCCCAACATTGCACCAGCATTGGATAAATGTACAATGTTTGAGAGAAAGTCCTCCTGCCCAGCAAACACAAGACATTTGTATAACATTTCTACAACGTCGGCCCAACGTCTTCGACGTTGGTCGAGCATTGCATAAAGTCATACAAATGTTTTGTGTGTACTGGGTGTCAATACAAGCTGTGGGGTCAAGCCGTTTCCACATCCCCGCAGTAATACAATCAGTTTGTTTGCAAGCCAGCGGCCAAGTAGGGGCAAGGGCCACGGGCACTATTGCATTCTGGGGGACCCTTTAACGTCGATACACTGGTCTCAACCATATCTCGACGAGGCCGCCATTAACGTGATCGCCTAGTCACATTGAGAAGGGAGAAACAAGGATATTTCTCTGAAAACCCCGCACCTAATCAGCGGGGTTCGAACCCGGGAAGCAATGCGCATGCATGACTGGCGAGGCAGTCAGGCGCTGTAAACCATTGCGCCACGTCCCCTTCTCTGCTTATACCTGTGTAAAACTAATCATTTCCTTTATTTCAGACCGTCTTGTGATGATTGGTAACCATAGAGACGCCTGGGGTAAAGGAGCTGTGGATGCTGCGAGCAGCACGGCAGTGATGCTGGAGATAAGCCGTGTGATGGGAAGGATGCTGAAGAAAGGTAAGGCCTACTGTTAACCCTATCACCGTCAATCATGACTACAATCATTTTAGTCATTTTTTTAGCTTATAAAATGATTTTCCTGTGTTATATAATTTGTTTCTAGTCAACAATAATGGCAAATTCATAGGTTGTTTCAAAGTAGCATAAATAAATATGGATATTTTTTTAAATGGGTGAAAATTCAGATAAAATAACTTGGCGCTTTTATAAAGGATTAAAAGATCAAAGACCGTCACATCATCATTGTACCTTAAGCTATACATAATATGCCTACTGGTAGTATAGCCTACATGCAAGAGATTTAAAAGGTTACAATAATTATATTACTACCTAACATCGAGATGTTGAACCATTGTTGGACCATTGCCGGGCCAGCGACTTAGAATCATCATTGACTCTAGAACCCACCCTGCATCCTGCCCCAATCTGAATTATCTTACCTGTAATGTTACCAGGTTGGCGTCCACGGCGCAGCATCCTCTTCTGTAGCTGGGATGCAGAGGAGTTTGGCTTGATTGGATCTACGGAGTTTGTTGAGGTATAATTTCAGCTATTCTAATTTCAGTTATTTCAATCTCGTCAGTACAAATTTATTCCATGATCTATTTCAATACATCTTTTTGCTCCTATTATATTTATCGGGAGTGGGTGTACTGAAATGATAGGAGGATAGGACATATTTCACTGTTCACCCCTTCTTAATCTTTAATCTCTCATCCTAAAGAAGAGTAAGCCATGAGATAAAATGTAAGAGCGGTAATTCTTTTTAAAAATATTTTAACATCTACGGTACCATGTGGCCCTACATGCACATGCCAGGTAAAATTACTTTCTTGATCGAATATATCTTAAGGGGCCCTGTAAAGATAAATACTTGTAATATAATGCTGGTGAATACATGTCAGTTTGTTTGTTTTCAGGATAAACTTCATTTTCTGAAGCAGAACGGTGTTGTTTATATCAATATGGACACCAGCGTGACAGGCACACAGCTACTCGCAGTGACGGCGAGTCCCAGCCTCAACTCACTCGTTCACGAAACACTTCAAAAAGTAAGCCATTAACTTGAAACAGTGCTGGTTTCATCATCAACTCACCAGGTCGCGAAATTATTTTAAAAATAAGCCATTATCTCAATAATTAAAGAAAAAACTTCCTTTCGAAACCATAAGCGCCAATCAAGACAATGAACGTTTTTATGGACACGTTAAATGACACTTTTCAAAAATTAAAATACTTAAACAACAAATCTAACTAATTTGCACTTACGTTGTGGATCGCTTTAACGAGACACCAAGTCGGTGGAAATTCTAATCGAATAACTTTTTTAGTTAAAGGGTTACCATGTATTAATGTCTCATTATTTTCTGTTCCACTAGATTCCTCACCCAAGAGCGGTGAATGCTTATGAAGACTGGAAACAAAACAGCTTCCGGCAAACGCCAATGTGAGGTTGTTTTCAATCGCACATCATTTCATTTTGTTTATGTATATGTCCACATTATACGAGCTTAGCAGTAGAAAGAATAAGAGGGTTAAATCCACACCACATACGTTTGTCCGTTTCCGAACATGTGGGCTTACATTAATGATATGTCACATGGGAAAAATATAATATAAATATCAAAAACGCATTTTTTCCAGAATATCAACACCCCCCCCCCCTCTGGAGAGGCCTAGTCGTTCTAGTCGCCGCCACCACCACCTCCTAGACCACCTATGAAGTTTTTTTTTACAAATAGTGCCCCTAATAAACATGACTTATTGCATTGAGTCATATTAATATTCCAGTTGCATAATATGTCCGGGGGATTGTTTACTCGTACACATTTGACATTTCCTTTATTCAAGAAAAATAGAGGTCAAGTGCGAAGATGAATGACATTGACATAATTTTAGGGTCAGGGTCACATCAGTTTGACGCTCACAATTAGCTTCATGTTCAATGTTTTCAATTGTTTGAGCTAGTTATAAATATTCTTATTTGACACCAAAGTACATCTGAGAAAAATTCAGTTCAATCAGCAGGGCTGGAAATTATATTTTAATATTTCCACCTGCCCGGAAACAGATTTACCTGCCCATAATTTTTATTTTTACGCCTTTTAGCTAAGTCTTTGCATTAATTGTCATATTTGACACCAAGTCCATCTGATGAATTACACGATGAGTTAGAGGTGGATCTCCTTCACCTATTTTCACAGCCAAGGTAATTACATAGCTTCGCTAAAATCGTTATGAACCGTTTGAGTTAAGAGTCTTCATATTTGATGCAAATGAAATGAAATGAATCGGGCTTTATGCCACCTTTGTGCACATATAGGCTAAACTGGGCCAGGAAAACCTCCTGAGGATGGTGAGATGATTGAGATGACACTGTCCTCCAGACACAGGATTCAAAATTCGAGCCCTGGCGGTCTGAGGCCGAGCACGCTACCTCTCGGTCACGGAGGCTCCCCGCAATACTGACTTTCACACGTGGATGGGGAAGAAACATTTTTTGATTCTTTCAAACCGCCGAGACCGGGAATCGAACCCCAAACTCTGGCGTGAAAGGCCCCCGCCCTTCATATTTGATGCACATGTGTCGTACATGATGAGTGACTTTGATCATGTGCGAGGGCAAAGATCACAATGGTTATCATAATTAGTTTCATGCCCAATATTTTAATGGTTTCAGTCAGAATCTTTTTAAGGCTACATCAAGAATACATCAATATTAATTGTATAAAATTGGCTTCGTTTTTTCTCCAAAATGTAACGTTAGACGACTTTATATTATAAAGTAATGTCTTGTTTCTTAATTATTGTCTAATCTTGTTTTACACAGTATAGATGAGCTTCATCCCAACAGTGATCACACAGCCTTCTACTTCACAGCGGGCATTCCTTGTCTATCATTATATTATACCGAGAAGAAGGTAAGGAAACGATGATCGATGCATTTTTCATTCATTATCGTCAAAATCGCCATCTTTAAATGTGAGCTCACAAAAAAGGAATTAATTGATGCCATTGCATGAAATAGAGGCATAGAAATAATTTTAGACCTTCTTATGGAAAAAGTAATCTATTCCTCGGCATTATGATACATATATTAGGATAAGTATTATTATAAAATTATACATAAATAAAAAATGACACGTGAATGTCTGCCTCTAAGTCACGTATTATATTGTATTTTAGTGTTAAGTCACGTAATATCTTGTAGCTCAATGCTAAGTCACAAATTATCTTCAATTTCACTACGAAGCTACGTAATATCTTCTATTTCAGTGCTAAGTCGCATATTATCTTGTATTTCAGTGTTAAAGTAGTTGGGTCGTTTTGCTTCACTGAAAAATAATATTTACATTGCGGCGGACATTGACCACCCATGCGGGTGGGTCCAAAATGTGTAGGGGCCTGCTCAGCAAATCATGACGACCACCTACTTTAAGTCACGTATACTATCTTGTGTTTCAGTATCACATATACTCTGCATATCACACAGGTGTGGACACGTACGATTACCTGAGGCGTTTCATAGATCCTGACTTAGAATACCACGTAGTTATTGGTAAAGCTGTGACAGAAATGCTGCGAAGCCTGGCAGACTCACAGGAGCTGCCTCTCAGTGTCAGAGACTATGCCTGGAAAGTACGCAGCAGGCTCACCATGTTTCACGACCAGATCCTCGGAAAATATAAATGGTTTAAAACCAAGAAAGGTCAGAGAATGACAGGTGAGCAAAGTTATCTAATGGAAATGTTCAGCCCATTAACACTGATCAATGATTCGAACCCGTGTCTCGCTACCGCGACCCACAACTTCAAATGGGTAAGCATTGTACATAATTTTGTCAAATAAGATTTTTTTATTCTTGCTGCTTCAGTAATCATATAGGCTAGTTCAGATAGATAACCGATTATTTGTAATTTGTTATCCGTTCATAAAAGTGATTAAAAATGCCTATAGTGATTGACATTCAATGGGTCAACCGTTGGAGTGTGTCATCAGATACGAGTGAAGTGAGCAAATACATCTATACTTACTCTGTAAAATATTTTTGATCGCAATAGTGAATATCTGAGATGTTGCTGGTATCTCCTTATTTGATCCGTAAGACAAATAGTATAATAGTTTTGGATATTATGATAACGGTCACCCAAGCAAACCTTTTTCATCCAAGAAGCTGGCATTAATTTATCTTCTATGGGTGATGCATATCACCGTGCAATAGAAGTACTACTAAAGATAACTCATTTAGTGCATAAGTTAATTGCCACGAAGTAGCCTACATGTTTTACAAAAATCATGATCATTTGTGCCCAAAAATGATGGAACGCTTACTTCCACTACTACCACATCATTCAGATATAATAGCAAATAGTATGTGTAGTTATAGTTACAAGCTTTTGCAATAGATTGAAAACAGATATGTTTGTATTTGCAGATCATTTGGAAAATTCTTGGACGAATTTTGTCCATGCAGCTAATGATTTCCACTTACAGCAAGAATCTCAGAATGAAACCTCAAGGTATGCAATACGTGTATTACTGCTTGTGTTCTTCTACTTCTTGAAAATGAAAATTAAAAGAAGCCATAATAACAGATAACAAGACATAATATTGTCTTATTTTTAGTGAATTACAAATGAGGATAACAAACGACAAAAGGATGCAGCTAGAGAGAGCATTTATAGACCCACAGTGGCGACAACAAAATACACAATTTCAGTAAGTACAAAACATATATATTATTTCTTTTTTTTTATTAATATTACTACTTTTCTATTACTTATTTTTCATCTGCTAGCAGGGTTGTTCATGCATGTTTCAAATATATATATATATATATATATATGTATTGTCATAGTTGTTATAAATAAGTTGTTATAAATGTATTATATCATTGATAGATAGATCTTAGATTAGTTTTATTTTAGGTCGCATAGAGTAAAATATAACATTAGCTCTGATGAGCTTGTACAAGCGACATGTAAAATAGACAATAAAGCAACTAAGACAACCAGATCATAGGCTTACGCCTCATTCCAACCCGCCAGCAAACACGAGACGTTGTCCCAAGGTTAGTTTATTATCGGTCAGACGTCTGCGACGCTTGACCAGCATTTGAGCAGCTGTGGGCCCACAATGTTTACTCGGCGAATCATAACAGCCCACCTACTTGAAATGATTCAGGCATATTTGATATATAGGTTTAACAAATGCCTACAGCAACACTGTGCCAACGCCTGTCTAACATTGTTCCAAATCTGGGTCATAGTAGTCTGTTTTAATGATGAAGTGACACGTGTATTTTTGTTGCAGCCATGTGTTATTTTCTCCGGGTCGACACTGCTGTGCCGGTATAAACGACGCCCTGGTCAACCCGGCCGTGGAGCCATTTCTCAACGAAGATGTCCTGCCAAATCAAGCCTACCTCATCCTCCAAAAACAGTTTGCCGTGTTAACGCATGCATTTTACGCGGCCACTAATGTCATGTTGACGTCATAGCCCTAGGACTGAAAAAACGTTTTATTTGTTAGAAGCACACACAGAAGCCACTTTATCTTCTGGTATGGAATTGGTGACATTTTCGGGCAGGATATTTCGTGCCTTCCTGTCCAATTACCGAAATAGTTTAGAATGTAATCTCAATTTACACAATAATAACAGCCACAAATAAAAATGATAAATAAAAATGATTACACCCTAAATTATTGTGACTACAGTGGTAACATGCAAACCAATGGATGCGGGTTCGAGCCCCGGACAGACTGGGTTAAATATGGTGAGGCTTCACCAATCCACCCCTTCATTATTCCATAGGATATGTCGGTCCAGTTCAGTCTGCACATTGCATAAGGGAGACAAACCCCATAGGCCTACCAATCATTACTTTATATACAACTTCTCAGCAAGCACGATACGTCGTGTCTGTGTTTGTTTAATGTTGGATCGCCGTCTGCGACGTTGGCCCAACATTAAATCAGCACAACAACGTTTTCGTTCTGGGTTATCAGTGGCTATGGCGGACAATACATAAACGAATAACACATTATATTGTTCCTCTGAGATCCGGAGCTCAGGTGACGACACCCGACAGCTTCTGACTCTCTCTGGAACTACTTGCTAGTGTGCCGAAGAAATGTGGACAATCAAAAATCGAGCGCAGTTTGTGCTCAGAATAGTTATCCTAATTTTGTCTCAATATCGAATCTGACAATCACAAGGCCTACAGTAGAAATCAATATACAAGAGTTCGAGTGTGTACAATAATACTGAAGCCTGCCAATAGCAGACACTAGACATTGAGGCGGTGTTGTTGATCTAACGCGTTAGACATTGAAACACAATTAAATGAACATTTGGGTCACACTTGTTTGTGAGTAATGCATTAGGCCCCTGTGTGGAATCGATTATTTCATGAAAGATAGGCATCAATTAGTCTTTGTTAGAATACTCATAATGTCAATATCTTGGCACCAAAGGGTTATTTGCAGTATAAGTTAACTTGGCTTGTAAGGTTGGATGAATAGGCCTACAATCTAATATTATATAATATTATAATATGATCAACCTGAATCAAAAAATTGTAGCAGGTGTTGTATTGTAGTCAAATCCTAAAGATAAAATGTAGGATACATTTTTAATGAATTGCAATAATAAATAAGGGCTTGATTTAACTTATAATATCACTTATCCCGTCTCATGGTAATAACGATTCTTATGATTCGAATGATTTAACTATAGTGGGTGATTGAAATTTTTTTTATGAAACATCGGCCTAATAGATTGTATGCAAGTGATTTTTTTCAGAGGCATGGCTATTTATACATTTTTATTCACATGGTTGTACACTGTTTTTAAATCCATGTCATTTGAATATATTGTTTTTGATAGGATTTGTGTTGTTTTTTGATTCACAACCATATGCGTAGCTAGGCTAAGTAGTCGGGCTCGTCGGCGATGGAATAAAACCCCAGCCTCTGATCATCGTAAGTGCTGATGTTTGGAAAAAAATACCATCCACATAACAGTAATATATAGCATGCACACACTCAAAATATCACGGAATATTTGTAAAAAACCGGTTGCTTTAGCGTATTTTTTTTTTTTTTTTGACTGGCACCAAAGTAATAATGGTCGCATCCCAGCAAGCACGAGACGTTGTCCCAATATTGGGTTAACGCATTAGGATAACATCTCTGTTTGCTGGGACCTGATTGTTGATTGTATTGTCAAGGAAAAAAAATGCTGATCGAAAAAAAGGCATAGAGATCAAAGAAAAATTTACACTAAATAGACATATAATTGGAATGTCTTTTTTTGTTTCTTTTCTCAATATGCGATCGGCGACATACATGTGTTTTAACGCTTTATTTCAAGCGGTGAGTTTGTATATTGCGCCACGGATTCAGAAATATTGACTCTGCATGGTGTGTTTCTGGTCCATTCAATTAATTGATCTATGTTTTTTTTCGGCAAATCATTTAAGATAAAATGACGTTTTATCATTGCAATTGTGATTGCGGGGCGAATTTTATAGATACTCTATAATTTTATAAATTTCAAACTGGCGGCGTCAGAAAATTATAAATTTTAAATATTTTTGGTTCTATGTCTATGACCTAATTTTATTGTCTTGAAGTCCAAACTTGAGGTCAAGGAGTTGAATGATTCCACTATGAATTCCCTTGGCACCTTCATTATAGATTTCAAGATGGTGTCTTCTGAAAATCTAGTAAATATTTTTTTGTCGTTCCCAATATATGCTTGATTATTATGTCTAGATGTACAAATAATTTAATTTGAGGTTATGCAGGAAGTGAAAAGTTTTATTTTGACATTTCTTAGCTAAATCTAATACTATATATTATGTGTATATCTATACATTTCAGGGTTCCCAGTTATCTGGAAATAAAATTCCATGACTTTTCCATGACCATGAATATAAAAATGTACTCCACCACCACAGTGGCCCGATATAAATAGTCGAGGAGCTAGTTTTTGTAGGGGCTCTATTTAGTGAGTTCGTTCAACCGGCGTAGTATCTACAATCTGAATTGACAGAATGGTAGAATGGACCTTCGGCAACAACCCCAGGTAGTATGTACAAACAAATTGTGATATCATTTTTTTTGTACAGCCCATTTTCTAACATAGGGGGTGTTTTTCGCTATGTTCGTCAAAGTGGAGGTGAAGTTCGAAAAATAGCCATATCTTCGCAATGAATGGACCAATTCTTACACTTTTGGTATCATTACACTCAGTATTAACTAATCTAACTTTTTGGTCCTTCTGGCCTTAGATAAAATTGTGTATTGTGAGAATATAACTTACATACATCAAGTCACATCTCAATAGTAAATACGCTATGGATTTTTTTCCTAAATCTTTACAAGAAATGAAACAGAAATTATGCTAAGCGTATTGGCTAAAAATGCAATATATGCCCAAAATAAACAATGCTTCGGGAAAAAAGTAAGATCAAATTTGATAGGTGTGACTTTAATGGGACTGAGCTCACTTCATGCTGTGTATGGTCCTGGTGATTATTGATATATTCTAGTGGTCATTAAGACCACCCGAACCTGTTTAGATTTATGGGGTAGAGTTACGTAAACGTCTGTCGCTGCTGTTCTAATTTACCAATGTACACATGGAAATTCAATTCCCGTTACAATGATATATTGCATGTTGCAGTGGAGTAAATAGTCATCTCTCTACATACGTTGAAACATAATTTTGTATTACACAAGAATAGAAATCAGCAACAAAACAAAATACTCAACATGGTCAATGAAAGCGTCTAAATAAAACATAATTATTTGACATATCGATATTTGGCCTATGTCTTCTTAACCAAATATATGTATGTTTAAAAATAGAGTGTTATTTTAATTATAAATATCACATATATTTTTTTAAAGAAGAATATTGCAGCCTTTTATGAAAATGTGTTTGTCTGAAATATTGAGCATTGGTTGGTATTTTAGTGTATAATTTTCAATTCACTTGTTTTTACATAATTTAGGTGTGCTGAATTCGAGTCTGTCGAATAATATTCTATATTTGGTGATCTTCACCTTCAAATTAGCAAAACATAAAATGGCCGCCAAAATGTTGATAAAACCCCTTATTTTCTATGGTTTATCGCACATGAAAGCACAATTTATGGTTTCTGGAAAAAGTTTTTAATTATTTACTGTTACTATAATTATACTGCTAAACACGCTGAAAATAATACGTCTTATTGGAAGTAATTTAGTGGACCAGGAATAAACATTACTGACAAGTGAATTTAGAAAAAAAAATCAAAATTCACACTCAAATGAACGGAAAAAATGACTATCAAAAATGTGAATTCCACCTCTTTTTTTTGGTTTGTCGCACGGAAATGCTCAATTTATGCGTTTTGCATAAATTGGGGACCGAAACACTATGTGTTCAGATTCGTGAAGTATGTCATCTTACGAGTTCTGGGGATATTCATTCTAGTGGTTATCATCTATGCATTCTCCTTCTTTAACATATGGTAACATCGCTAATATCATTCCGAAGAGTCCCCTGAACAAAATGGTACCAGTCATGGGGGAGTAGTGGGGGCGGGGGTGCACAGCAGGCCTATATATTCGTTATTAGCGGGGATTGTGAAGCACACTACTAGGTTATATTAGCTATATATCACAATGTCAATGTCTTGCTGGGAACAAGGAACAAGCTGAGGTCAATAAATGGACCTAAGTTTGAAATACATATCTGGCCCTAAATATCAGACAATTCCACTTATTTTTGTTTTTATTGATTGATTGATTGATTGATTGATTGATTGATTGATTGTGAAATCACGACAGGAAGAGGGGCAGATTAGAACTGCACTTTTTTCAAATAACCTTTAATGGTATAGTGCACAGTAGGCTACAGACTACACACTGCACCCTCTGTGTCATGGAACATTTTGGAGAGCTGCATAGGCACAAGAACATTGATCATCAACAGGTCCTGCGATATTCGAAAACAGTAGCCTATCTCCAAGCAAGGACTGTATAGCTCAACCAAAGGAACAAAAGCTACAGGCCCAACAAGCAGGGAAAATTGACAGATAACAAAGATAGAAAATAGTTCAAAACAAACAATGATTTTTTTATTCATTTGTTTATTAGCATTTTTCTTCAAAATTGAATTAATGAAGCTTTCAGAGATACATATAACATGTATTCTGTATTAATTTTCAACATATAACATATTCGTAACATACTAATAATTTCAGCATGTGATGTTGATAACTTGATATAGTGTGCTACAATGTCAGGCACTTACACTTAAGAAGTATTCGAGAACATATATATTTTTTTTATGTTGCCTCAACAACACGTTCTTGACAATTTAGTTGGCTACTAATTTTGTTCGCGGTCTAAAGGTTTTATGATCTTAACCGCCGAACCAATTAGCCTTTGAAGAAGAATTGACCAACACTTGTTTTAACACAACATAAACATGATCAATATTTTGTTAATGAGTAGTTTAAAATTATTCCTTCAGAAACGTAATAATTTATCATGGATATATCATACACTTAATTTGTAAAATTCACTTGGTAGGCGATGATCATATTCACACCAATCATTTATAAAAAAATACTGGTATAACCCATATGTTTATTAATGTATCTCTCAAAACCCTCCAATAAACTTGAGATTTAAAATAATATTAACACCATTCCTTATCAAAAACAATGGCAAGGTCACACATCAGGTGAAATCACTCAAAACAAAATGTGATGACATTATAAAATAAAATTGTTGATTATCATTGAAAACATGATTCAAAGAAATGAGACCAATCAGTGACATTAAATAAACACCAATGAATATTTATAATAACAGTTAAATACAAAAAAATGTTTAAAACATGACGTTGCTTAAAAAAGTAGTGTGCTGTACGAAATATTAAATATTGAAATTTAATGATTTAGGATTAAAGGATAATGTTTGCTGAGAGATTTAAAAGCTTAACATAAAATTGCACAATTAAACATTATTTTTTATATAATTACACTCCTTTTTAAAGTATATTAATGCAAGCAGAGATTTAGAATAAAATATTATCACAGATAAAATAAGCCTCAACCTTGAGCAATACAAATAACAATTGTATAGATTGTACCCTGCAATGTCAAGTCTATGAGACTTCAAGTCCAGGAGGACAAAATATGATGATAAGTTATAGAATCAAGAGAAACACTTAATTATTATTTTCATTAAAAGTAGTGTACTCAGTATAATTTTTTTCACTCAATTAATTTCATTATTTCATCAGTCAATCAAAACATGCTTAGTATAAATTCACCAAAGCCTATTCATTTCAAATAATTTTGAATTTTCCACGTGTTTATATGTTGTTCCATAGGAATTTATAGACTGAGCAAGCAGCCACGTTGATAATTCCAATGTTATAATATAGTATTCTACAAAATGCAGGGATCCATAATATATACCGGTATCAGTTGTAAAGCATGTAAACATGTGACACCACATTGGTGCACTTCGTGATCAATGGATCTTGATCCCCCAGTACCGTAAATGACCTACTACAAAGCATGTGATCGATGTGAAAGACACATACACATATTGTTTGCTATTGCAAACTAGGTTCTATATCATGCATATAGAGAACCATAATGGTGTTAAATTGCACTCTGCTTTTGATATGCTGTGAGTATGCTAACATAATAAGGTACTTATCATTCATTTAAAATGGAAACTACAGCAGAAATTTAGTGGTCAAGTGAGCAGCTGGGGGTGAACAGTTGTAGAAATAACAGCCTAATTAAAGATTAATGTGATAAATGTAAATAAATTATATAATTGTGAATAGAAGTAAAATATTTAAAAAAATGTTCTGCCTTATTCAGTCAATATCTGCCCAGTTAAACAGTACTGTACTTCTATCGCTAGCCGGGATATACCAGCTTCAACATTATCTAAAATACTGAAATATTTGTCACAATTAAAGCCGAGAGGTAATTGTGAATTTAAAAAAAAAACATACTTCATTATCAAATATCAATACAAAAAGGTTATTATGCATTTACTGATTACATGTAAATCAATTTGAGAATAAAAAAACAAGCAAAACGACCACAAGAGAAATGAAGTAAAATAAAACGGGACAAATAATAAAATGAGCTCATAAACAATGTAAATATTGTATAGTAGGGACTGTTGATTAGTAAATGAAAAGCAATATTATTAAATTGTATTTTTATATAATAAATATTAGAATGTATCTTCTTACCTCTAGAGGTATAAATAGAGATATACAATAAATTTATAATTCAATATAGATCAAGGTGACACAGTGGACAAAGTGGGAATGATTCGCTAGATATCATGTTAATTGAAAAAAACAAAAACAATTATAAAGTAAATAATCAAACAAAAAAATTTAATGACTTGAACCTCTTGTAAATGATTAAAGCACCAGCATTTTTTTATTACACATATACATTAAAATTAATCACAGCAAAGCATTTAAATCTTATTAATGATAAAGTAATATTACATCAGTTACAAATTATATCGTTAAAAAATGTATTGATTTGAATAAATACTCATATTCTAATCATCGTCTTGACATAACTATTTTGTCAACAATAACTTTAACCCTTACAGTGCGGGCATCAACTTCAGTTGTCAGAATCTGACCTCTGTAGACGTCAGATTCTGATGACTAAAGTCTATCTCTGCACTGTAAGAGTGAAAATATTTCTAATGGCCGTAGACCCATAACATAGGTATTCAAATAAATCGGAAGGAGCTAACTAAGCCATTTATAATGATTTCAAATTGAAAAAACACACTTTTTTCTCCATAGTTTATTAAAAGTATTTCAGCGCTTTGAGGGTTAACCCTTGTAGTGGGATGTATGTTATTTAAAATCTGTGACTCACTACAGTGAAACACAATTTAAAGTGAGTGAATATTACCAATATTTGTTACATTTGAAGTGCCTTCTATTTTGTAGACTTGATAAATGGATCACTTCTAAATACTGACATTTAAAACACAAATTATATGTTTAAAACAGAACAATAGTTGTGACGAGCCCTTAAGGGGTTGACCAATCTTAAAATGTGCCTCCTTCCGACTCTCTTCTATCGCTAATTTCTGCCATGTTTTGCTTTTGATGCTTCGCATCATAATGTGAAATGGTTATCAACAGTTTATGTTAACAGTAACACACTTGACAATATCCTGCCACCATTATTGAACACCCAAGAACTGATTTTTAGCAACATGCAAAACAAATTTGAACAGGATACATGAAAAAAAATTGAATCAAGTTATCGCACCCGCAAGCTAAAATGAACAACGTAAAATGTGATAAATGGCAATGAAGCTGCTATTTTGATTTTTTTCAAACATTATATAACTTATTAGAGAACTGGTTACTAACAACATGTAAGGTAAATTAACACTTTTGAAATTATTTTGCCCACAAGAAAAAATTAACAACATAAAATTATAATCTGTCAGTTAGATTTTTTTCAGCCATTATCGAACTTTTCCAAGTACATGCAGAACAAATTTGAGCAGGATATTTAAAAAACTTGTTAAGTTATTGTGCCCACAGGTAAATGTTAACGTCAACGCCGATGCTGGCACCCCCAAACTTCAATTGCATTAGCCCACTTCTTTTTAAAGGTGGACTAAAAAAGGACAAGGACAATAAGCTTGGATTCCAATGATGTTCAGACTAGACAAATACACCAGTGTTTGACAGTGACATTCTCAGATGCTTCCACTGTAATAGCTCTAAACAGTTATAAAGTAAATAATCACCTCTCACCTATAGCCTTACAGGGCTTTGTAGTTATGGCCTCAATCGTTTATAGGAAAAAATACAGTATTTATCCACCAATATGTGAACTCGGAAAAATGATCTCTAAATTATATCAATTAAAACTAACTAAAAACCTATAAAATATAACTAAACAACAAAACATAAATTGCTTAATTAGAGATGCGTTTTTGCCATGTACATATCCATTGTTTTGATAGGCAGCAACAGGGGCCATAAACCAACATTGTGCCCTGGTCAAACACAAAGACAGTTCCTAGATGTTCAAACACATGGTATAATGAATCACCAAACAAAACACTAACTACACTGTACAGTGGCTATGTCAAATATGTAAATGAACACTTATAAATAATTCACAAATGAATTAATTTAAACTTTGAACAATGTACGTGGCTAAAGTGCAAGTAGAGATGACATGATATTAAAATGCTCCATTTATGACCACATGTTAACCATATATAATTCATATGCCTCTTATATGGCATATAAGTAAACTAAAAATTCAAAAGTGAATTCATTTCTAAAATTAGAAAGAAAAAGTTATTTCCTCCTGTATCAATTTTTATCTCAAAAGAGCTCATGGGTACTTTTTTATTGTCAGAAATTATGTTAACTTTTTATCCACTACCGTAATTGTCAGACTATACCACACACTGGTCTATGCCATGCAGAAGGTCAAAATAGCCCTCTCTTGGTGCTCGAGCCTTAGATACCGCACACTCTTTATTTATCCCGCAGTTCAAAACATCACTATATTACCATGCTCTTCTGCATATGAAATCACTTGCAATTTGAAAGCTGCTGCATAGCTTCGCCTTTTTGTGGGCAGCATGATGAGCTGTGTCAGAATAACAGCGACGTGTCAGTTATAATTTATTGAGCAGTCAATCCTGTGATAAGCAACAGTGATAAGTAACATGACATAACTAATCTGCTGGTAATATACCCTGCCTAATAAGCCGTTTTCATTCAAGCATCAATGAGGCTACACAGGGTTTCCTGGAGGTCCTTTTAGGGGGTGGGGTGGGCCTGCCAACAGATTAAAAACGATTTTAGCAGTGATTAGCAGTGAAAGGGTTAAAACACAACATGGCAAATTAGGCAGATATCAAAAATATCAGATATAATTGTACGAGTTATATTATTCTTCATTGAAACATAAAGTATTATTTTATATAATATTAGCTTCTAAAATTATTTTATCCTGCCCTTAGGTACATAGCACTTAGGGCACATAGGTACATAGTGATATAGAACTCAACCCCATGAAATACAACAACTCTGCAAGCTGAGCATGTATATAGTGACATAGTATTCCAATTTCACAAAATAAAATGCAACATACACATTGAAAAAGTGAAATATCTCTCATCTCCAGTTCACACTAAAATCACCACACTGGATAGATTTATATATACATGTATATTGAAAAATAGATTGAAATCTTCAATCCTTACACTGCTTGAATTTTTTTACCTAGAAATTTTACATAAAAATTCAAATTTGGAATCCAGAATCTCTGCTTAAATGCGCTTAAGGTGTCACTGAAGGGGCTAATACAAGTTGTTGGACAGTTGGAGGACATGCTCAGTTGCAGTCTGGAGAATGTGGATAAATAATTGGCACTTGTGTATTGGCTAATCAATGCTGTTCTGATTATAAGCAAAATAGATATATTCCTGCTAAAATAAGAATTATTTACACTTGTATAAGTTCCTATATTTTCATCTATGCTGGCTTATCACAAAGGTTACTTTATCACTTTCATAGATAGCCTATCTTATCATTTTAAATACAGACATATCACAATTATTCAGGACTTGTGGAGAAACATCTCATTCAAACAGTATTATTTGATTTGTACAATTTTTTTTTAAATGTACAGATATTCAACAATGAATCGGCGATGGAGATGATGCATATGTATTCAAAGTGGCAGATACAGTTTGAATTCCTAGAACAGGATAGTTCATTTAAGAAATAACGTTTTGTCACTAATTTACTTAAAAGTATTATTATTATTATTTTATACTCACATTAGAGATGTTTCACCATTCATGTTTTATAGCATAAAATGATTAAATTATACAAGTACATGTATGCACAAGCTTATCAATTTAAACTATCTGTTTCATAACCAGCACATCTGTAAACATAATTATATAATACCAATGAATCTTGTCATTATTTTTCCAGTATGTTTTATATATGTGACCTATCTGCACGAAATGAGTCACATGTCACAAGTTGAGAAAATGGTCAATATGTTTTTGGTCAAATATTGATATATTAAAGCCAGAAATAGATTTTACACCCCGAAATTAGTCAGAAATGACATGTATCACATGTGATTATCAGATATTTGTTAAGATTCAAATTGTTTTCAAGATGACCGCTGGCTGCCATCTTGGTTTTGGGTAATTTAAAAACGCCCAAGGGTCCAAAGTCCAACCAGCATTTTTGGAAAGTAGACATCCTGGGCTGTTAAAATCAATTATTAAAAAAACTATACAAAATTGCCAGGTTTGGCCGAAGAATCTGTTTGGCTATAAGGAACTGGTTTGTTTTACTATATTAAGGAACTTACAACGTGTACAATCAAATCTGTTGCCACGACTTTAAAGACAATTTTTCCAATTTAAATTTTTTGAAATATTGACCGATTCGCATAACTAAAATTATCATAACTCAGCTCCGGATCAAGATAATTTCATGTTCTTGGTGTCATATTAAATCTCCAGCTCTGTGCTATACAATGATAAATACAACATGAAATCCATGTTGTATTTATCGACATGTGACTCATTACTCATTATGTACAGATGGGTCACATATCTTATATCAAATTCTACATACAATTTATTCTCCAGCAATTTTGTCCTTATTCCCTTTATGTCCTATATGACTGATTACGAAACAGAAAACTTACTCACACATTGCCTAAAGCAGACAGAGCACAATGGGAGATACAGTTCTATATTTGTAAAACAAGTCCGGCAGACGAAACATTATCTCCGGCACCTCCTGTACGCACCACCTTAGTGCAGACAAGCACAGGAGCCAAACAAATCTCCCATTTACCCCCATTTTCTTCCCAGCAGGAGACAGGTCGGTCAGGCTCCAGTAAAACTCGCTCACCTTCTGAGCCACGACTTTTAGAAAAAGAGTCATCCATTAAGAGCTGTGAATTTTCCGTTTTAACCGTTGACTTTCCACAGGTGTAGCGGCTGGCAGTTAGGGAGGCCTTGGCAGCAGCAGACATAGAGTTTTTCCAGCTGGAGTCCTTTGTTGTCAGAATGGCCTGATAAGCCAGAGTGTGAACATGGAGACGAGTAATCTTCCTCCTACCATTCATTGTGTCTGTGCTTTCTAACAAGCTATACAATTCTCTCATATGATCAAGCGTTGTAGCAATACGTGGGTACGGGTCAGAAATCAGTGTCACAGATCCATCTGTGAGGATACTGTATAAGTTTGGCAGCTCTTGTTCATTCATTCCCAGAGAATCAGAATAAAATACAACATTATCCACGATCTGCTTGAGATAATCCTCTTCTGCAAATGACGCCATCTCAAAATGGATCCTGGTTTCTGGTGCTACATTAGACAACAAGTTACTAAGCTTCAGTAACCTTGCTTCTCGTTGCCCTGTAGAAAAAAATAAATTTTCGTCAATTTGTTTTCATTATTTTGTATAACATGTTGTGTAAAATACTACAATTGCTCATTTTAATCATTTTAATAATAATATCATTGCTATCATGATTATCTGCTAATATTTCAGAACATCTTAATTTTGATAGATAATAGGAAATTCATTTCAACAAAATGTTTTAAATAATTGTAACATGGTTGTTCATAGTGTCAGTTATATAATTGTATACTATGTTATATAAATTAGACTACTGACCAGCTTCAAAAGGGAAATTATCAAGCATCTGTAATCCACTGACAACAAGTAGGGTCGGGGAAAACGGGTGTAGCTCTTCCTCAAAGTCCTCCAGTGATGTCAATAGTGGATTATTTTCATCATGGTGGAAAAAAAACCTAAGAAAGATATAAATATTTGTGATCTAAATGTTGAAAAATAGATTATGTCAAAGTGAGTACATTCCAAGGATGAAGTTCTCAAAATTTATGTTAATATTTTTCATTGCTCAATTAAACTGGATTCACAATTACAACTCAATACAACTCTTTCTGAGCAAGTAAGAAATGTTCTTACAGTATGTCATGTGAATCAGCTCTTGCACTAATACTGACTATATTAAAGCAATAGGACAAGAATCTTGTCCTATTGCATGGTGAAGAACTGAGTTCAACCCAAGTGACTCAGTACACGCTGATGGTGCTCTGAGCATGGTGAGGGACTGAGTTTAACCCAAGTCACTCAGTACAAGCTGATGATGCTATGAGCTTGGTGATGGACTGAGTTTAACCCAAGTCACTCAGTACAAGCTGATGATGCTATGAGCTTGGTGATGGACTGAGTTTAACCCAAGTCACTCAGTACAAGCTGATGGTGCTATGAGCATGGTAAGGAGCTGTGTTTGCTGCATTCTATGTCATTATAATTTATGGTAGTGTGTCTAGTTATCATGATTGAAAAAAGTGCCAATATAGAAATACAAATAATACATTCTAGTATTATGCATACTATTAAAAGCATATTTCGTTTTGAACATTATTTTGTATATACTGTTTCATTGCTGTATATAATGAAACCAAAAAAGTATTCTAAACAGTACAACTTGTTGTTAGATGAAATGAATATGAAAAGTGAACGCTGTGGTTACTTATAATAATATATATTGCCTCTGTATCCCAGACTCCTCTCCTTACTTCAGGGGTTGTGTTTCCCTGAAAGGGACGAAACTGATAATGAAAATACATAAAGAGTTATTACGTGTTCTTGTGTATAAGCATGGGGCAGTATAGGCATACCTGCTTATTTCATTTCGCTATGTGAAAGTAACTAATGACATACTATATTTTATAATAATATTATTTTAACGGACACGAAAACCTTTTATATTTGCCACTTACACACAATTTAAACTATGTTATTCGGCAACACGTCAGGTTAGCAACAAGCAAATACATGTGCTTAATGTGCGACCAGTTGATAAAATATTTAGCATGTTTAGCCTAGATGTTTTATGGTGGATGATATTTTACAAATCAAATTAAAAATTAACAAAATATTACTTTTATGCATTACATCAACACAAAGCGGCATATTTGCTTACGAAATGTGAAGTTGAAACTCATTTTAACGTTTAAACGAAGCTCTCTTATTACTGGTAATGTTTTCTTAAAACATGAGTACGTGTATTTGACACAAGATAGCTGTGTTTTTGTTGTAGCGGAGTTGATCATATTGCATTTTTGTTTCTTTCACTGCCTCAGTGCTGAGGATGACTACACTCGTTTTTCAAAATTATAATGCTGGATAAAATGATTTAATACAGTATAACTATGTAATTTAACTCGTTGATGACCAGTCCCGGATATGTTCAGTACTGAAAACAATTATAATACTATGACGTCATAAATTATTCAGGTCCCCACTAGAGTGCTGCAGCAATATAATCAGGTCCTCAACGAGTTAATACAATTAATGCATTGACTAATTATGAGGTGTAAACAATTAATCACATATTTTTTTTCATTTAACTATTAAACATAAATAATATTGTCTTTTTATCATATTAAACATAACAAATATATTTAACAAAAAAAGTCTAATTTACCTAAGCATTATTTGTGTTTAATCCACTGATACATTTATGAACCGATACAAACTTTTAATATTTTACTAATCAATGTTTTTTTTAAATATTTTATTAACCAATTATATTATCAATCCATTACGTTGTTAAAATAGTTTACCAATCGTAAAGTAAAGGATTGACATTTGCTCGAAAGCGCAAAAAAGTGTTGACAACACTAAAATTCGTTTACCATTGCAAAATAAGCAGGATGTTACATCACCTTGCCCCCCCCCCCCTCAGTTCAACCCTTAGTGCACCACATGCAATTTTTTTTTAAATTCTCTTAAAAAAAAATCGATTTCGGTCTGGGCAGGTGATATACAATACAATTTAACCATTTGGGGAAAATAATGAGTCCGGTTTTCAGAATAGACTGCTTCTGGTTTGGGGAAAGTTAATTAATATTGTTTTTAGTGTAATTAATTCGGGACCAAGTAATCATCATGGTATAGACAGGAGTCCGGTTTGTTCAGGGATCGGTATGTACAGGCTACACTGTACATGTAACTCCATGGAAATTAACGATATGATCCAATGTGCTATATTTTCTATGAAAACCAACTTGAGTTTCGATTTTATATACTATATACACTCCACCCAAAAAGAAAGGCTATTAGTTATTACTCTAAAAAGTTTTCCAAACGTACTCAATAAAGTTGATCCCCTGTAACGTAATGAAATATGTTACAGTAGATGCTCAGGTATTCAAATTAAATTATTTTGGTAGATGTCTATTTGAAAAAAACAAGGCTGTTATACAAACAGGCTGAGACAAGGCTCTGACAAACAAGGTGATACAAAAGCGGTGACATTAGTCTATATTAAAATTGATTCTGGTGAAAAGTACAGATTGTGGTGAAACTGCTAACTCTAACAGGCAGACTCTTGTGCTATTTATAGAGCCAGTAGTGATGAAAGCCAGAGGCAGTCATGATATTCAAGTTGATAATGGCAGGCAGACACTGGTATGATTTCAATAAAGACAGATATCTTCTTTTTCGATTTCGGAGGGGAGAAATCTAAATCGGTGAAAACATTGGAGCTTGAGTCCCCCTCCCTCATACTTCATTGTATGAGATTTGATAGGTTTATCCTTGACATCATCCACAGATACTCATGTTTGCGATATCCACATCATAACACACAATTTCAGAACGGGTGTGTGATTCAAGAGATGTTTTGCTGTACAGACAGGCCTCGGAGATCCGTCCTCAGATGTTTCGTTTTCTTCTACATCCGTCTTGGTTTTGACAGGAACAAATCTTCCCAATGTGTTTTTGCTTCTATGTTCCGTCATTCCGATGTCCGCCTCCGTCATCAAATTTCGGGGACGAAAGGGTTAAATTAATGAATAAGTGGCCCGTTGTTCTATCACGTTGTCCGCCTCCGTCATCAAATATCGGTGATGAAAGGGTTAAAGCAAGCATGACTTAAGCGTCTCATTGTTATGTCACCAGATAACGGTCAGTCACGCTAATTGTGTGATCGCCACTTGTTTGTATAGTAATTGTGGCATTGCTTATGTCCTTTTTAAAACATTTCCCCAACGCTGGCTAAATGCACCTAACATGTAAGGGATTAGTGGTGGGCTAATTAGCAAAACCCGGCAAACACATGTGAACATTGGCTTAATGCTGGGCCACTGCCTTTGACACCATACCCCCAACGACGAAAGACCCGCTCGTTCTACAAACACTTTTTGACAGCAGTAATATGATACAGCCCAGCAAACAAGAGATGCTCACCCAATGTTGGTACAATGTTGGGCCAGTGGCTGTGACTATGGGTTCACATTGGGTGAATGTTTCCTGTGTCAAAGCCAACGTCTCGCACATCGTAACAATGATCTGCCATAGGCCTACTTGGCACAATGTTTAATTTTGTGTGTATATAGCCGCTAGTTAGGCCGATAAAGATTAATTAATTTAACCTTAAATACGTCTGGGGTAGATATCAGTACCGAAATGTTTGATTTTGTTAACTAAATCTATAGGTATCTAACAATTTTTGTGAACAGATCATAATTAATCATGCCGTCATCTACGTTGAGGACATCAATTTCATAGATTGGGCCTATACTCTACGCCGTAAATACCTTTTGTTTCTGTTAGCAGGAAGTGTCAACACATATTTGAGCGTTGAATGGTTTACCATTGTGAAAAGAACAGTATGTAAAGCCCTACAATAACAGGAAGACAATAGTAGCACGTCCGGCAACATGAGAGTCGGAGCAGTAAGCCACCCGCCTGAGTAATAACATGCACGGTGCTATAAACAGTGAAATGTGTTAGATTTGATCACGGTGATCTGTCAACACCTGAGTTGAGTGATATTGCTTGGAGTCATTTCGATTACCAAATGAAAACATTATTATTCGGTTAAATTGACTATTGAAACAGATTATAGCAATTATTACTCCTTTGTTCTTTTACTGTTACGACACACTGACTTCAATGGAGGTGAAAAACAAGAAATTTGCGTTTACAAAAACGCTCATCCTTAAGCTACGTGTTGTCATATTGCCGCTCATTTTGCCAAACGTGACTAGAAAACAGACATGTGTCACCGATTTTTTCCAAATACAAATATTATTTTTAAAAATCATGTAATTATATATTTGAAATTATAAAATCATGCAATTATATATTTGATTTAAATAATATTATATTTGTATCATATTTATGTTCTTATTTTGTTCGCACAACCAATACATGTACTAAAATAAAGTATGAATTATATATATCCTCGGTTCCAACACAGATTGGAGGGGGGTGGGGGAGCTGCTCCAAAACTCTGCCATATTCGAAGTTCCGTCATATTTTTTGGAAAAACAGATGATGACGGAACATCGAGGTCTCTCTGTATATATCAACTGTGATAAACCCTACAATATTGAATATATTACACATAATAATGACATCTGAAGTGAAGATATTTTGGGTCTGCAGTGCAGTAGCACATGTGGATTGTTGTGTTCAAGGAATGCAGGGCGGTCAGTAGCCTGGTTCGTGTCCTACTTCATCTGGTGAGCCGACAGTACATTACAGGTGGCAAAGAGCTGGGAAACAGTCTATGCGGTCAGTGCGGGGATTGACAAAACTGGTACACATGATGCTTGGGCTGCTGCTGTTAGACCTATGTTCCTCTCTATGTTTTTTTTCTGACCTATACATTGGAAGCCTCTTCGAAATAGAATTCTGACAGGGGTGGCCCCTCAAATCTCAATGCTCAAAGTCATTTTGATTGATTCACAATCTTCAAGGAGCTTGTCAGCGCTACTTGAAAAGGGTCTTTTCTGGACATTTAAAATAGCCAAACCTTCTTTAATTTTCAACTGATTTTTAAAAAGGTGAACAAAAATATTATACAGGGCTCGCAATTGGACTAAATTTCCACTTTTCCAGTCGGACAACTTGCTAAAAAATTGACTATTCCTTCCCTAAAATAACACTTGTCCTTCCAGATAATTGTCAAGAAGGAACACTTGTCCAAAAAGACAAGCTCAGTGAATCTGAACTCATCCTTCCCAGATTGTTGGTCGTCTCGAACGATCCGACGGGGCCAATTTCCAGCCCTGTTAAACTGTGACATAGGTCATATCACAGGACCTACCTGATGGAACACTTTTAAAACAATTTATTATTTTTTGGCCTGGCCACCCTAGTCAGTACAGTGGTAGTGGTTTTGAGGGGACGAAAGTGATCTGTTTTGGTTAAACATGTTATTTTTAAGCTCAGCTGGCTGATCCCCACTCACAATAAACAGATGTGACTGGCACTTTTGTGCTGCAACACCGAGCCCAGGTGGTATTCGTTTTGCCATCTTGTTAACAGTTCTGTTGTTAACACATCACCTGATCACTGAGTGACAGAGTAACTTGTTGACAGAAGGCCTAGGACCAGAGCGACAGTAGCATATACCTGCATACTGTACACAGCTTTTTTGCGCACAAACAGTAGACTATGCAGTCCCTGTACGAGCGGCGGCTTCAGTGGGAGCTATGCATTGTACTGACTGTGCAGGCCTACACAGTATGCGTGTGTGCACAGAGCTCCAGATAATTTTTTGTTTTGAGGAGTATTTCAATCATTGAAATGGGTGATGAGGAGTGAAATATGATGAAAAACTAAACGAGGAGTATTTTTCATACGACAACATGAAAGCTTTATTGATAATTTTTTTCTTACACTCAGGGGGCATAGTTCTGTTCATGTACAAAATACAAAAATTGTTTTATTTTTTATGTTTTTTTTTAATTTGATGGGTATTTTAATAGTTTTTATGGGTGATATTATTTCTAATATTTTCTATCAATGAGTATTTGCTGTTTTTACATGCGTTTTTTACGCATATTCGCATGTTATCTGGAGCACTGGTGCACACAGGCCGGTTGTACACGCCTTGACCTCGTGACCTCGCATGCATGTCATTCAACACAGCCACAGTGTGCCGCTGGAAACTGTACATGACTGGCGAGTGTAGCCTGATCTAATGAATGACCTGGCCTACTTACGTGACATTAAACAATGCAAAAAACAAAATTGTATTAAAAGTTTGGCACTTCTCACCAACAATTATTGTTGAGACTGGGTAGGTGGACATTAATCACTGAATCAAGAGTGCCTGAGCCCTCTAGTAAGAGAGAAGAAGTTCATAATGGAGAAATCATATCGCCGACGGATCCTGGTCTATAGCTATGCTTTACTATGTAAAGCAAAAAAAAAACAATTTGGCAGGACAAGGGTTAATACACAGACAATGCACATCTTGAAGACAACAATCTAACCAGATAGTTATTGTAATCCCTCTATTGCCTAATAAATTGTACATGAAACTGCAGCTTTAGGCTTTAAACATTTAGTATCAAGTATACATGTGACTCCACAAATGAAAGATTTCAAATTACAAATTAGGGTATGATTTTCTGCTCAATGATTAGTAAAATGGTGAGTCTTTGTTTGATTTCATCATTTAAAATAATTTTAATTTGAATAAAATCTATTTTAAATTTGATGTAAAAGCTAGAGTAAAATTTGTTATGAGCAACCACCCTGGGTAAAGCACTAGTAAAGTGGCCTTCCAAAACAGGTGTCTGCTCATTTGTAGGTGGAGGTTCATTTGTATATATAAAACACAATTTGAGGAAATGGCCAAGTGGCCTCCAAAAGAAGGTTGCCTGCCATAAAAGTAGATGGTCATAGCAGATTCTACTGTATTGTAAGATTTCCTAAGTGACTATATGACTTGACAATAACCCAACTATGTATCAGTTCCACTCAGTCTCACACTAACATCTTATTATTAACACTAGTATTATACACTAACCTGTTCCCTCTTGGTGATGTGTAATGGTCCCAGCTGTCACCTTTCTCATATTCTAGCCCTAAATGAATATCATCATCTTCTAAAAGTTTTCCAGCAACTGAAAATGTATTTCCAAAAAAAGATGCAACAAAAAAGAATTTCAGTAAAGTGATTGTTAAAATGTTTATAAGAAGATTGTTTGCTAGCCAAAAATGCCAATTAGTTGACCATTGCGAAATTTGAAAAGTGAAGTTCTGCCTGGTGCTTAATGTGACAATTATACTAGCAGAGCATACACATCAATTTATCAACAGTTTGAGAATGTACTAATGGTAACCATTGCCATTTACTCATTACTGTACAATTTTACTACTCACAAATCGAAACATTGTACATACCACATCATATTATTATTAATTTTATCAGTATTTATCAGAGACACTAACGCACAGAAACACATGTTTTGTTTCATCCGCAGGTTCTTCTTTGTATGGTCAACTGAGAATTGCTGAAAACATTTTTCACTTCAATTTAATTTGTTTCTTGCTGCATAAATATCAAAGGAAAAAAGTTTCCCAGCAACTTTAAATGTAACTAGAAGTAAGTGTTTACCATGTAAAACACCCAAGAAGGCTCCCCCTTGCACTTTTCAAATAAAAGTTATACATTGAATATAATTTTACAAGATAATCAATTTGTACATGTAATTATCAAGTAACATTATGAGGCACAGGCTAGCAGCTTTAGGCTGACTTGGGTGCTATTTTGACCACAAAAAAATAAAAGATGGCTGTCAAGACCCGGATATTACTGCATGCTATTAACAATAGCATGCAGTACGTTGAATATTGAGTGTATCGGATAAGCGGCTTTGAAGTTATCAGGGTGACAAGGTTCTAATTTGACGAAATAAGAATCAAGATGGCCACCATGACCCAGATATTTTCCCGAAATTTCTGAAAAATTGATGCAGTCTAGTAATTAATACAGCTATGCATTATGTTGAATATTGAGTATATCGGATAAGCGGCTTCGACGTTATCAGGGTGACAAGGTCATAATTTGAAGAAAAAAGATTAAAGATGGCTGCCATGACCCGGATATACTTCCAAACTTTCTGAAAAATTATTGCAGGCTAGAAATTAATACAACTATATAGTATTGTTAATATTGAGTATATCAGATTTGACGAAAAAAGATTAAAGATGCCGCCATGACCCAAATATTTTCCCGAACTTTCTGAAAAATTGATACAGTCTAGGAATTAATACTATCATGCAGTACCTTGAATATTTAGTGTATCGGATAAGCGGCTTTAAAGTTATCAGAGTGACAAGGTCCTAATTTGACTAAAAAAGATTAAAGATGGCCACCATGACCCGGATTTTTTTTTAAACTTTCTGAAAATTGATGCAGGCTAGGAATTAATACTACTATTTTGAATATTGAGTATATCAGATAAGCTGAGTATATCGGATAAGCGGCTTTGAAGTTATCAGGGTGACAAGGTCCTAATTTGTGGAAAAAAGATGGCTACCATGACCCGAATATTTTCACAAACTTTCTAAAAAATTGATGCAGCCTAGGAATTAATACTTGTATCCAGTACGTTTAACACCAAATGAATACGAAAAGCGGTTTTGTAGATATCAGGGTGACATGGTATAGAAAGTCCATGCGCGGCGCCGATGCCGCCGGACAAACCATACAAAAATTATCAACATACATACCCATATACTTTTTTCAAAATTAAAGTGTTTTGAAGCTGGAAATTTGAGCAAGGCTTAGTTGTAAGAATCCAGCCCATACAAGGTTGTTTGGAGGAGCACAAAGAACATTTAAGTAGATAGTCATGCATTGTAGCAGTTTCTGCATGTGCTTACCTCTTATATCTTCATGAATTTCCTTACGTAGAGATTCTGAAGCGGTCCCTCCCAGCAAGACTCGACAACCTTCAAGATGAAAGCGTCGTGCCATTACGGGTGCGTTACCACCCAGCAATGTCGCTGATGTAGGATCTTCTAAAGCTTTTGAGACTAGTTCCAAGAACAGGGTCTCATTTCTTATATATCTCCTAGAATGATAGCAGAATTTCTTTTTTACTTTTCAAATAGTGAAGCGTGAGATTTAAAAAATAATTAATAAAAATAACATTTAAAACTGCTCTATTTTTATAAAAGTCATTTTTTGTGAAGCAACCTCTACAGAATTGAATCTACCACTATCTTAAAAGATTAATAATCACTCAAAAGCACTTCGATTTTTAATCTGTTAAAGGGACATGCCAAGGTCTAAAATCATCAAAAAATAGGTGATTTTATATTGGCTTCTTAATATGACCATATGATGTAAACATGTCCATAGACTAGAACTGCAAAAGTTTTTTAATTTTTGTGCTGCACACTTACCAGTTAGGCTAGATATAGAGACGAAATTCGCATTCTTATTTTTGACATGGTTGTCAATAATTAGAAATCAGGAATTTTGTCTCTATAGCTGGCCTAACTGGTGAATGCGCAGCACAAAAATTTAAAAATTTTTGCAGTTCTAGTGTATGGACATGTTTACATCATATGGTCATATTATTATATGGTCATATTATAAGGCTAAAATAAAATCACCGATTTTCTGATGATTTTAGACCTGGGCATGTCCCTTTAATATTGAACTGTTGTCTATTATATCACAAATAACCAATATCTGTCCGACCATGAGATCCAGGATACTATAAAGCCATCACATAACTTCACAAAAAATACGAATCACATTTCATACAGATGGATAGTTACCCGGCTAAGCCAAGCTACTCACATTGCGTGGAGCTCGGCCGCACTGACGGCCATTTTTCCACAGCAGCCCATGTAAAAAAGACAGTGACTCCGCCTACCGATAAGATGGTAACGGTGTTGGCCCTAGTCAGCTAGCGCGCTCTGGTGATCACAGTAGAGCCAAGCCCGCTAAAACATGGCTGTCAGTGTGTCAGAGCCTTGCGATGTCATCAGGGTAATGGATAGTGGCTTGCGCCTCACTACGTTTAGCAAATTAAAAAAAATATTGGAGCCATCTTTTTATGAAATTTAAACACTTTTAAATGATTCATTTGTTTTTGGAGGCGTCTTTGTCATGCAAACATGCAAAAAAAGCACCCATGGATCTCTTTTATTGGAAAATAACAAGTTTTCTCATGTCCCACGGCACGCTACGTTTTTTTGAAGTGTAAGAACTTTCTAGACGGCCACCTAATTAGAATGTTAAAAGTGTGAGATATCAACACCATGATTTGTGCTCCACACATGGTCAACGACATAGAGCTAAGGACCAATGCTGGGCTAACACAAGCTCACAAATGCTTGTTTAGGTTTTTCCTGTTTCCAAGAAAAAATTGTTTCGAATTTTGAAATTAAGCAGTTGACTACACTACAGATAAAAATAATGAATTCTCAAAATACACATTCGAGTACATAACAGCTATAAACTTAAAATTATGTCAAAATCTATATCCATTCCCAGTGAGAAGCTATTTCACATGTAAACGAAAATTTAACTTACTCAGCTGCAGCCCCATGACGAAAAAAGTATGCAAATACTTTTTCAAAATTTTCTTGTGTTACAATATCATCCACATATTCTGGTGTTTCTGGGGCTTGAGCACCGAGGTTGTATAGTAAAGACGTTGCACTAGTCACTACATCTTGACAAGCTCCAAATCCAACTGCCACCTTAGGCTTGTCACTTTCTACACCAACTTGCTGCTCTGCTCGCTCTAGACCAAGTAGTATATTCTCCAGCTGATCATTCAATATGTCTTCACTTTGCTGTTTGTAGAAGTATGCGGCCAGTACAATGAGTATGGACACCATGCCACCACATTTAACTCCTGTTGACACCATCTTTTTTGTAATAATGCTGACTGTGAACAGACGTAAGCTTTTTTTTAAATATGTGAATACAAAAAAATCTAGAAAAAAGTAGAATACAAGTAGGACATGATTGACATGTAATTCCAAATATTTTAACTCAGCGACTCTCCTAAAATATTCTTTTGGGTTACAATACATGTATTGGATTGACAGTGTCCTCACTATGTTTTTTGGAAAAAATACTTAAAGAAAGAGTCACGTTCTAAACTCGCATGCATGCGTGTAAGCCTTTAGCATACAGTACAGTGTGGATGATTCAGTAACGTGATTACAAGACTAGATACTACTCCAAGGAGACACTCACCCAACGCGGTTTTAATGTTAGGCCAACGTCTGCGATGCTGGCCCAACATCAAACCGACATTTAATTTGAGAAATGTACAATGCATATTTAGTATTATTATGGAATAGGGCCTTGGCCTACCCACGGGCACTATTCAGTATTGCATTCTGGGGGACCCTTGTCCCGCAAATTTTGCCAGTTTACCATACATTTAAGACCATTCTACTGGAGCAAAGTGCGAATAATTTTATGAACTGAAAATCTATATCCACAGATCAATATATTTATTTTAAGGATAGGCCTATTCATAAAATAAGCTAGTAAATATTTTTGAAAAATAATTTGCTAAAAAAATAGTGAAAAATAGGAAAAAATAGGATTTTACTTATAAAAAAAAGGAAAAGTAGGAATATGAAAATAAAAGAAAAGTAGAACCATTTTTATGCCTGTAATTTAACTTAACATGGTAGAGATGTCAAATCAGAATACAAAGCAGCAGCAAGGTAAGTAAACTACCATAACTGCACTAATATCCTGTCCTTGGGTCACAATAATTGTCAATTGTGTAGACAGTAGTTGTTGATTGGGCTACAATGTACCTGTCCACCAAGCCAATGCTGTGGAAGACCTTACCTCAATTTAAAATAGAGTGTCTGCTTGTAAGGCTGAGAAAGAGTGTGTTTAGTAACTCCTGAGTGATAAAGATTTTCTCCCTTCAGTATGTACAATAATTTATGTGAAAATGAATATAAACTTATTCCGAATCATGTATGGCTAACCACAGCTTTACTAGCAAATGCTGAGTTAATGTTGATCAGCCGTCTGTCACTCTGGCTCACGATTAACAATGCATTGGATAAATGTCTTATGTTTGCTGGATTAATTAAAACCATTCTTGATTCATTATAATGTAACTCTCTATGGTGGCAGCCAGCCTCATCTATGGCATGACACACTATTTAATTAAAACTCTTTAATTATATCTGCTATGCTGGGCTAACAGTAAAAGTAATGACACTAGTTGATAAAAAACAGGCAAATGGCAGGGATTAACCACTACCCTCTCAGTAGTCCCGTATTAATATCAGACGTCAAGTGGTGGCAGGTAACCTGGTGGTATTAGATGTTGTTTCGACCAGTGACTGACAAAACACTCTTTTCCAGCCAGTACTTTGACTGTTAATCATTCATTCCAACAGGTACACTTCACACATTCAAGACTTGGTCTATCAACGATTAGAAACCATGCATGCACAAGTGACTTTATCCCAAGCGCCGTAACACCACATCAAAATCACAGTGTGTTCTCACTGGCCCTCAGATGACATGGAAGCAAATGGCCGGCTTTGAAATTGTCTGTACCCAAATCGAAAACAATTGAAAAGAGGCCAATCAACAATTATGTATCACCTAGAGGAGGAGCGGTTAAGCGATGCTTAACAGACTGTAGTCAACACGAGTTAAAAAGCCTTACGAAAATCTCTTAAAAAAGCCTTACGTAATTGTTCAAAAGCCCCAAATTGGCTAACATTAGCTGGCAAGGTGGTGATTTGACGGACAGTGCATTCAATGTTGAACCAGCACTCCAATAATAGGGAAACACTGCACAGCCACTACCAACCAGCATGGGAATATCTATACACACTGTCACATACGCCGACCATTTCAATCAGGCCGCTGGAAACATACACCGCATTTGTCCTGGCCTCTCATATGGCATCCATGACGACTCGCCGCTTTGGTGGTGCCGGATATAGGCCTATATTATTTTTAATAATGATAAGAATCTTTGTATACCAAACAAATATTGAATCCATTTATTTTAAAGAGTTTTGTAAGCCTACATGTAGTAGGCTTATCACCGACAATGCCGGTATCAACATCACTGGAAGAGCCATCTGTAAGAGCCAGGCTAGTGTGACCTAGGGTCCCCCTGGTCACTGTCAGCCACAGTGTCAACCTCAGATTTAGTGCTATTATCACCATGAGGTGGCAAACGTTTTTTGGGGTGCCATTTTCTCTGATATTATTTTTCCATTACGAAGTTGTTGCTTGTTCGGACACTGCAAGCTAAATGTGCATGCTGTATAGTATAGGCCTATATGACCTAGTCTGTCGTTATACTATCGTTATAGTATAATATAAGAACATTATAACAATTGTCAAGATCATGCACAATCCACTTTCAATCATAACCATGCTGCTGGGCAATCCCTGTGCGGAACAGTTCCAAAGTCAGCCGAATGTCGCCGACGTGTATACGATATACACACTACAGTCCCGGTTAGTGATACGCCTACATTTTGAGGAAATCGGCTCGGCACTCATTCGTTCTAAGAGATCTATAGGCCTACATTCGATCCTTGCCGAGAGTTAGTGAGCGATCAACAATGTCGCAAGGCCCGAGCAGCCCCGTTCAGGGCTAGTTATCCCAAACAAACAAACAAACAAACAAACAAGCACGTACACGATAGGTGGGGGAGGTGCCTCGCTCAGTACATGTAGTCTATAGTCATGCAGTGCTAGTGGCCAAAAAAGACGGCGTGAACTGGCCTCAACAGCCAGTCACACTCATTGAATTGAAGCAGAATATGCTCGTTACAAACCTTTTTTCGCATTTAGGGAGAAATTATAAGATTCCCACAAGGACTATGCGAAATTTATTCTTAATTTATGGGGTTTTTCTATGGGATATTTGCTAAATGAATGCGAAAATATCGCGGCCCAAAGTGATCCCTGTACTATAGACTAGAATTGTGTACGCTTTCAAATATTGGATTGCACCAGTTAAAACAGAACATGTCTGAATATAAAAACATGTTTTGTGAAATGAAAATTTCTATACACAGATCAATAGATTTAAGAATATTGATAAGATATGATAGTAGATATGTTTGAAAAATAATTCTTTTTGAGATACACTCATATTGAAATATATCACCTTGATGATCAGGGAAAGCTGTGCAGTATTTTTCTTTATATGATAAGGCGATTCATTGGGCAGTGTTGTTCTAATGCTGGACCACCGTTGTCAATGTTGACCTACATTAGACCGGCATCGTTTTGGTGTCTCATCCCATTTACAGTTTTACACAGCAGATCTGACACACAGTGCTGGCTGTGGCGGCGTTTGTTGTGCTATTAATCCACGTTTAATCTTTCTCAGTTTGTACAGGGAAGGTAGTCTTATGTCTTTCGTGGCTTGAAAATAATTTTCCATTAAAAGAATCTGACCACAACAAACGAACCTGTATGCAAAATCGGCCGCCGTATAGCAAATGAACAGGTTAGCCTAGTATTAGGGACAAGAGAGTAGATTTTATTGATTTTTGAAGCCAGTATACAGGGTGGCCTACCTGAAAAACAGGGGGGGGAAAGCGCGTTTAATATGGGGGGGGGGGGTGCGTTTATTAGGGATAATACAGTAAGTGACTGCATGCAACATGACACATATACGGTGACTGTTCATTCATTCCTTGCTGTAATCCTTGCATGTAAAAGAAGTGTTGTCAAATAAAAAACCTGTAAATTTGTTTAGCAATGAAGTGCTCAGCCAGTCATTCATAAGAATTTTGCACTCTGATTTGGTTTATCTGCAGAAAGTGGCATTTTTTGTAGCCAATCATGGTAAGAGTATATGTGACTGTATAAGTGGAACAGTGAACAGCCAATAAAACAAGACTACATAAGTCCAGGAGCTCCCGCGACGAATTAGAATTTGATTTAAGCAATTTTGTGTAGGGTTTTTAATGTAGTACTAGGCTAGGTCAAAAATCAAGACGCAAGACAACTAGGTCTAAGAAGCTCAGTCTAAGAGTAAGATAAGAACTAGGCAGTTTTTGTCAGAGATTGCAAACCTCCATTAAAACTAATGATCCTAATCAGTATCCCAGTAATGGTTTACCCGATATCAGGCCAATCGAGGTAACTAATAGCTGATTTACGGTCATTTTGAATTCGATATAAACTAGTTAAAAACTTAGGGTGCATCCCTCCCCCGAAACCTCATATTTTGTTTTATAGTAATAGACTAACATCTAACACAGTTTGCAAAATATTGGGCATGTGAAAGTAAATAATGGCCGATAGGGGGCCATTTTGAATTTGATCGAGTCGGAATTTTTCAAGATGCATCCTCAGCTGAAATGTCACATTTCATTCTATAGTAATGGTCTAGCCATCTAGCACGGTTTACCAAATATCGCCCATGTGAAAGTGAATAATGGCCGATAGGAGGCCATTTTGAATTTGATCAAGTCAAAATTTTTCAAGATGCATCCTCTCCTGAAATCTCACATTTTGTTTTATAGTAATGGTCTAGCCATCTAGTACGGTTACTAAAAACCGGCTATGTGAAAGTAAATAATGGCCGATAGGCGGCCATTTTGAATTTGATCGAGTCAATTTTTTTCAAGATGCAACCTCTCTTGTAATCTCACATTTTGTTTTATAGTAATGGCCCAGCTATCTAACACGGTTTACCAAATATCAGCAATGTGAAAGTAAATAGTGGCCGATAGGCGGCCATTTTGAATTCGATTGAGTCGAAAGTTTTTTAAAGGCATCCTCTCTCTAAACGTCACATTTTGTTTTATAGTAATGGTCTAGCTATCTAGTACGGTTTACCTGATATCAGGCCTATCGAGGTAAATAATGCTGATTGTCGGCCATTTTGAATTCGTAAATTAAAAATTTTCAGGGTGCATCCTCCCCCGAAAACTCACACTTTGTTTTATAGTAATCAGGTAATGGTCTAGCCATCTAGCACGGTTTACCAAATATCAGCCATGTGAAAATGAATAATGGCCGAAAAGGCGGCCATTTTAAATTTGATCAAGTCAATTTTTTTCAAGATGCATCCTCATCTGAAATCTCACATTTCGTTTTACAGTAATGGTCTAGCCATCTAGCACGGTTGACCAAATAACGGCCATGTGAAAGTGAATAATGGCCGATAAGCGGCCATTTTGAATTTTATCGAGTCTAATTTTTTCAAGGTGCATCCTCTCCTGAAATCACACATTTTGTTTTATAGTAATGGTCTAGCCATCTAGCACGGTTTACCAAATAACGGCCATGTGAAAGTGAATAATGGCCGATAAGCGGCCATTTTGAATTTTATAGAGTCGAATTTTTTCAAGATGCATCCTCTCCTGAAATTACACATTTTGTTTTATAGTAATGGTCTAGCCATCTAGCACGGTTTACCAAATAACGGCCATGTGAAAGTGAATAATGGCCGATTGGCGGCCATTTTGAACTTTGACAAAATGATTTTTTTCAAAATACATCCTCTCCTGAAGCCTTACAATTTGTTTTATAGTAATGGTTTAGATATCTTGAGCGGTTTTCATGATATTCCACAATATCAGGCCTGTCGAGGTGAATAATGGCTGATAGGCGGCCATTTTGAATTTTATCAACTTCAAATTTTTCAGGATGCATCCTCTCCTGAAACCTTACAATTTATTTGATATTAATGGTGTAGCTATCTTGAGCGGTTTTCATGATATTCCGCAATATCAGGCCTGTCAAGGTGAATAATGGCTGATAGGCGGCCATTTTTAATTTTATCGACTTGAAATTTTTCAAGATGCATCCTCTCCTGAAACCTCACAATTTGTTTTATAGTAATGGTCTAGCCATCTAGCACGGTTTACCAAATAACGGCCATGTGAAAGTGAATAATGGCCGATAAGCGGCCATTTTGAATTTTATAGAGTCGAATTTTTTCAAGATGCATCCTCTCCTGAAATCACACATTTTGTTTTATAGTAATGGTCTAGCCATCTAGCACGGTTTACCAAATAACGGCCATGTGAAAGTGAATAATGGCCGATAAGCGGCCATTTTGAATTTTATCGAGTCAAATTTTTTCAAGATGCATCCTCTCCTGAAATCACACATTTTGTTTTATAGTAATGGTCTAGCCATCTAGCACGGTTTACCAAATAACGGCCATGTGAAAGTGAATAATGGCCGATTGGCGGCCATTTTGAACTTTGACAAAATGAATTTTTTCAAAATACATCCTCTCCTGAAGCCTTACAATTTGTTTTATAGTAATGGTTTAGATATCTTGAGCGGTTTTCATGATATTCCACAATATCAGGCCTGTCGAGGTGAATAATGGCTGATAGGCGGCCATTTTGAATTTTATCAACTTCAAATTTTTCAGGATGCATCCTCTCCTGAAACCTTACAATTTATTTGATATTAATGGTGTAGCTATCTTGAGCGGTTTTCATGATATTCCGCAATATCAGGCCTGTCAAGGTGAATAATGGCCGATAGGCGGCCATTTTTAAATTTATCGACTTGAAATTTTTCAAGATGCATCCTCTCCTGAAACCTCACAATTTGTTTTATAGTAATGGTGTAGCTATCTTGAGCGGTTTTCATGATATTCCGCAAAATCTTTCAGTCGGATTTACCGATGTTATAAATTAGGTCAAAGTGCTGGGTCAACTTCAAGGTCAAGGTCCAAAAACCTGAAAAGGCACAACTAGGGACCTTAGAGAACATGTATGTGCAATATGACTGTCATCGGCCCAGTACTTTTCGAGATCTGCTCCGGAAACGAAGTGTGCGTCAAAACGTCTAAATAGGTCATAGTTCTGAACCAGAAGTAGGTCAAAGTTCAAATACCCCAAAAGGCACAACTAGACCCCCTAGGGGTGTTGTGTGTAAAATTTGAAGACAATCGGACAAGTACTTTCAGAGATATGCTCCGGAAACGAATTGTTTACGGACGGCCCAACGGCCCAACGGCCCAACGGCCCAACGGCCCAACGGCCCAACGGCCCAACGCCGTCACATCATCATTTTCTCCTCTGCAACCTTGCGTATTGAATTCAGATTAAAAATATTTTAACCCGTCCATTAGCCACCTGGAAGTAACCCACATACCAAAAATTGTAATCCTAGCTTATTTTCTCACAAAGTTATAGGCAAAAGAAGAGGCCAAAAAAAAACGGAGGTAGAATCCATAGCTCCCTTCGCTCACCTACGGTGACGGCGGGAGCTAATTAACATCCCACTGTACCTAGGTTAAATTTGTCACCTGCCCGACCTATCGGGTAGAGAAAGAGCAGTGTCACCAAAAGATAACAAGACTACATAAGTCCAGGAGCTCCCGCTCCGAATTAGTATTTGATTTAGGCAATTTTGTATAGGGTTATTAATGTAGTCCTAGTCTAGGTCAAAAATCAAGACGCAAGACAACTAGGTCTAAGAAGCCCAGTCTAAGAGTAAGATAAGAACTATAGACAGTCTGTCAGAGATTGCAAACCTCCATTGAAATTAATGATCCTAATCAGTATCCCAGTGATGGTCTACCTATCTGGCACGGTTTACCCGATATCAGGCCAATCAAGTTAACTAATAGCTGATATACGGTCATTTTGAATTCGATATAAATTGGTTAAAAACTTAGGGTGCATTCTCCCCCGAAACCTCAAATTTTGTTTTATAGTAATGGACTAACATCTAACACAGTTTGCAAAATATTGGGCATGTGAAAGTAAATAATGGCCGATAGGGGGCCATTTTGAATTTGATAGAGTCAGAATTTTTCAAGATGCATCCTCAGCTGAAATCTCACATTTCATTCTATAGTAATCGTCTAGCTATCTAGCACGGTTTACCAAATATCGGCCATGTGAAAGTGAATAATGGCCTGAAGGCGGCCATTTTGAATTTGATCGAGTCAAAATTTTCCAAGATGCATCCTCAGCTGAAATCTCACATTTCATTCTATAGTAATGGTCTAGCCATCTAGCACGGTTTACCAAATATCGCCCATGTGAAAGTGAATAATGGCCGATAGGAGGCCATTTTGAATTTGATCAAGTCTAAATTTTTCAAGATGCATCCTCTCCTGAAATCTCACATTTTGTTTTATAGTAATGGTCTAGCCATCTAGTACGGTTACCAAAAACCGGCTATGTGAAAGTGAATAATGGCCGATAGGCGGCCATTTTGAATTTGATCGAGTCAATTTTTTTCAAGATGCATCCTCTCTTGTAATCTCACATTTTGTTTTATAGTAATGGTCCAGCTATCTAACACGGTTTACCAAATATCAGCAATGTGAAAGTAAATAGTGGCCGATAGGCGGCCATTTTGAATTCGATTGAGTCGAAAGTTTTTAAAAGGCATCCTCTCTCGAAACGTCACATTTTGCTTTATAGTAATGGTCTAGCTATCTAGCACGGTTTACCTGATATCAGGCCTATCGAGGTAAATAATGCTGATTGGCGGCCATTTTGAATTCGTAAGTTAAAAATTTTCAGGGTGCATCCTCCCCCAAAAACTCACACTTTGTTTTATAGCAATCAGGTAATGGTCTAGCCATCTAGCACGGTTTACCAAATATCAGCCATGTGAAAATGAATAATGGCCGAAAAGGCGGCCATTTTAAAATTTGATCAAGTCAAATTTTTTCAAGATGCATCCTCATCTGAAATCTCACATTTTGTTTTACAGTAATGGTTTGGCCATCTAGCACGGTTGACCAAATAACGGCCATGTGAAAGTGAATAATGGCCCATAAGCGGCCATTTTGAATTTTATCGAGTCGAGTTTTTTCAAGATGCAACCTCTCCTGAAATCACACATTTTGTTTTATAGTAATGGTCTAGCCATCTAGCACGGTTTACCAAATAACGGCCATGTGAAAGTGAATAATGGCCGATTGGCGGCCATTTTGAACTTGGACAAGTTGAATTTTTTCAAAATGCATCCTCTCCTGAAGCCTTACAATTTGTTTTATAGTAATGGTGTAGATATCTTGAGCGGTTTTCATGATATTCCACAATATCAGGCCTGTCGAGATGAATAATGGCTGGTAGGTGGCCATTTTGAATTTTATCAACTTTAAATTTTTCAAGATGCATCCTCTCCTGAAACCTTACAATTTATTTGATATTAATGGTGTAGCTATCTTGAGCGGTTTTCATGATATTCTTCAATATCAGGCCTGTCGAGGTGAATAATGGCCGATAGGCGGCCATTTTAAATTTTATCGACTTGAAATTTTTCAAGATGCATCCTCTCCTGAAACCTCACAATTTGTTTTATAGTAATGGTGTAGCTATCTTGAGCGGTTTTCATGATATTCCGCAAAATCTTTCAGTCGGATTTACCGATGTTACAAATTAGGTCAAAGTGCTGGGTCAACTTCAAGGTCAAGGTCCAAAATCCTGAAAAGGCACAACTAGGGACTTTAGAGAACATGTATGTGCAATATGACTGTCATCGGCCCAGTACTTTTCGAGATCTGCTCCGGAAACGAAGTGCGCGGCAAAACGTATAAATAGGTCATAGTTCTGAACCAGAAGTAGGTCAAAGTTCAAATACCCCAAAAGGCACAACTAGACCCCCTAGGGGTGTTGTGTGTAAAATTTGAAGACAATCGGACAAGTACTTTCAGAGATATGCTCCGGAAACGAATTGTTTACGGACGGCCCAACGGCCCAACGCCGTAACATCATCATTTTCTCCTCTGCAACCTTGCGTATTGAATTCAGATTAAAAATATTTTAACCTGTCCATTAGCCACCTGGAAGTAACCCACATACCAAAAATTGTTATCCTAGCTTATTTTCTTACAAAGTTATAGGCAAAAGAAGAGGCCAAAACAAAACGGAGGTAGAATCCATAGCTCCCTCCGTCTCACCTACCATGACGGCGGGAACTAAAAAGGGCACCAACATATGAAACAGAAGGCAAGGGCGCGAGGAATTTTTTTGCTAATAAAATACCAAATACACCATTTCTATCTATCCCAGAAATGAAAATAGGAAAATAACTCGCTTTATTATTTAATCTAATTATTATGTACAGAAAATTTTATTTTCTAGATTTTGAAAGGGGCATTTAAAAATCAAAGGGGGGGGGTTACGTGACCCCTGCAATCCCCCCCCCCTGGATCCGCCCCTGCTGTCGGATATCATTTATGGATCTTAATCATTGGAAAAATGTCAGCAATGACAAGGAAAGTAGGATCCTAATCACTGAAACATTCTTGTCCCGGAAAAAAATCTGATGTCTTGTAAACTTGCAACTTTACAGGACCTGTCAGTCTGGTAAAAAATCTCTATTTTTCTTGGCTGAGTGAAGCACAACAAACATCTGAACACCACATTCTAATTCTTCGTCAGTGAAAGTCACTAAATATTTTAAGAAGTTGTGTTAAAAAATAAAGATATATTATTTTGTTCCATATTGCCCTAGATGCGGATAAAAGTTAACCATTAGATACCGGTTATATGCATTTCTGTTGGAAGACCCTATGATACCGTAATCACCGGACGATAGCGCGCTACTTTTTTTTTTATTTGAGCTCCTGCGCGGTATAGAACAAGTGCGCGATATATGCGACTAGATCACTGATTGACCTGTCTGACATGTCTGATCGCTCAGGTGAGAGCATTGAGCTGTGAAAGGTCAGTATAGTTTTGTGATAGCTTTGGCGCCGTTATCACCTATGCCATAAGTGTAGCCTTGTTGAAGCGTGAATGAACACGGCTCATCAGGCAGGGTATAGTACGAACGGATTAGTTATGTCATGTCACTTATCACTGTTACTCTCTGTCAGAAGTCTTAACTGCTCAATAAACTGACACGCTGACATTGTACAATACATCATGGGGATTTTTTATCAGCCGATAATATATATATCATAATGATTGATAAATATCTAATGTTACGCGTTAGCGTGTAATACAGATACATGCATCCCAGCAAACACAGGCATTGATCCAATGTTGTTCTAATGTTGGCCCGCCGTCTTCGACGTCGGTACAACATTAACACAACATTAGGTCAATAAATCGTGTTAGCTTGGATGTCTGCAAACTGCACATCCATGCGTGCCTATACATGTACATACCCATACACCATAAGGGACGATGCCACATGCTTTACTGGCGCACCAACAGCAGGAGTCTAGACGACATTTTGGGGCTTGCAGTTTTGAAATTTCGCCCACTATGTGAAATGTATTTGTTACGTTTTTATCCCGGTATTAACGTAGGTCTATATTTCGCCGACTCATTTCTATCAACTTTCATTGTATATATATCGTCGTACTCATTCGAAGATGATATGCGCTGGTAAATTATTTGCAGGTTAACCGCAGCCCGTGGCTGTGAAATGTCACACCTTCAATGCAGCAATCACCTGATTACCGTCTGGCGGGGGTACGTGTGTACTGGCTACTCACTAGTGGCCAAATGACGATCCCTGGTACAGAAACGTGCTAATTACGTGACTATATTGAACCGCAACACCTTTAACCCTTTGAAGCCTGAATTTACCAATGTCATCTTCATCCACTACAAGCCAGTTTCCTGGAAATTTTCATTCTAATCCCTTTATTTTAGGAAAATTAAGTCCGTTTTCAGGGATGTAAAATGATGCTTTAATGCATCGTGAGGGCTGAAAGGGTTAAGTTAACATGAAAGTATTAACTGTTAATTATTATTATTATATATTACAATATTACTAAACCCGATCTAATAAGTCTAGGACCCGAGCCGTCACAAATCAATCTTACTAACACACACCATTAGCATTGCATTAGCATTAGACTGCCATGTCACGGCGATATTTTGAACAGCGCGGTAAATAACGAGTGCGCGGTGTGTAAGGCTCAAGCACTAAGAAAGGCCTATTTTAACCTTTTGCACGGTATAGACCAGTGCGTGGTATAGTCAACCAATTACGTTACTCATGAAAACCGATGGTCCAGCAAGGTCTTTCTCATGGCCAAGAAGGAATTACCAATGTTTGGTCCCTATAAATTTGCCGTGTCATCCCCTTATGTTTGACAAAACTTTCAATCACATTTGAGACTACCTATAAATCATATTATGTTAAAGTGACTTATAGATTAACTACATTAACTGACTGTAAATACAAGCTTAAAGGGACTGTCCCAGGCTAAAATCATCAAAAAATCTGTGATTTTATTTTGGCTTCTTAATGTGAACATATGATGTAAACATGTCCATAGACTACAACTGCAAAAGTTGTTTTTTTTGTGCTGAGCATTTATCAGTTGGGCTAGATATTGAGACGAAATTCCTGATTTCTCATTTTGGACAACCATGTCAAAAATAAGAAATATGGGAATTTCGTACGAAGCGCCAGCATGTATTCAAACGGAAGCTCATCAGAGTAAACCTTTTACTTAATACTAGTCTATTGCCGTATTATTGGTTCAGAACTGAGAATTGACTGAGAAATAGTAGTTCCAGTCTGTTTCACTAGATCCTGGGAGTAGCCTTTTTCCAATTAGATCGGTCGTTCTTTAAAAAGTGTTCACAATTTTTTTCTCGGATCATTTTTTCATATCCCCCTAACATCCCTGAAAATTTGGTGCAATTATGTTGTGTATTTTGGAAGCTAGACCATTTTGCATGTAATAGAATTCTTGTTTCACGGTAATGGTGTTAAAAAGAGCTGTCATTTTGAGAATTTATTACATGACAAATGGTCTAACTTTGCTAATACACAAAAAAATCCACCAAATTTTCAGGGATGTTGGAGGAAGATGAAAAAATGATCTGAGAAAAATTTTGTTTAAAAATTCTAAAGAACAAAGAGCAAATTGGAAAAGGCTACTCCCAGGATATGGTGAGACAGACTGTAGATTAAAGTTAGAACAATCTCGCCCTCTACTATGTTCCGGTTGTGGAAGGTGGTGTTTGCTAACTAAACTAGGCCTATGGTCTGTTCGACAGTGGAGGATGGTCCAAAATGAAAGTTAGCTTTTCGGTATCCAGTCCGTCAATTCTCAAGGGATTACCACTAAATTTTGCAACCCTTATTCTCTAGTCATTTGGCAACAACCCTGAAAATTTCGCAAAATTCCATTGAGTATTTCAAAAGTTGGACCATTTGACATGTAATGCAATTCTGAGAATAAACCGGAACGGAAGTTAATGGGTTTATACATGTTATAGTGGAGCTTCATAAATAGACCTTTACTACATGTCAAATGGTCTATCTTTTGAACTAAAAAATATTTTTTTATGAAATTGTCAGGATCGCTACCAAATGACTAAAAAATAGGGTTTACAAAATTTCATGAAAATCGGTTGAGAATTGACTGACTGGATACCAAAAAGCTAACTTTCATTTTTGACCAACCACCACCGTTGGACAGACTATAAGTCTAAGAGACGACGCTGGCCCAATAATATAACAACATTGGGTTAACGTCTCTGCTTTCTGGGTCATTTTTATTCCAGCATTGTCACAACGTTTGACCAACGTCTGAGACGCCTGGCTTACGTTGTGCTTCCTGTCAGGTCATAACCTCAAGGCACAATAGCCAGACAAACAGTTGTACGTGTTAGTACAAGGGTTTAAATCAATAGGCTATAGTAGGCACTTGTGTAAACATGAAACTGGGGTCTAAAAAAAGGAAACTGATTACGTCGTAGAAAAAGGCTATAAATGTTATGGTCTCTGAAGGCACCAAAATGTGTTCTATTTATTTGAAAAAATAACTTTTATGATGGTTTAAACTTAAAACTAGGGTCTGGCAGAGAAATAACGGCAAAACCTGTATTATCGCCCAATGTACAGATTTCTGAAAATTAGCTTGTACTTCTAAAACTAAATATTTTGTTCTGGGACCTAGTACAATAAAATAAACTATTGGTACAGTTAAAGTATATATTTTCAAACATGCCTGTAAAATTTTATGAGAATCAATGGGGTAGCACATACTTTTTTCGAGGCCACAAAAAATTGGCGTAAAGTAAAATTTAGCATTTTTTTGGTAACCTTGCCCTTCAATTATGTCAGTGAAAGGTCAAGGTCACCAAAAAAAAAAAGTTAAATGTGCAATCACGTTCCATGATATTTACCGAACCTAAAAATGTGAGGTTATTATATATTTAAATTTGAAATAGTATTGTTAATTTTAAGAAAAGTTGTGATGTTTTTTTCATTTTTATTAAAAAAAGAGCCTTTTTCCTGCAAAAATTCTGCGGTTCTTAACAATAGGGGCCTACCGTAGAAAAAGGCAAATTTGCACAGGCGAAAATGACAATATCTCAAAAACTATTAGATATATTTAAATGAATTAAAAAGCGATTGTTCCTGTTTTTTATAGCTATCACTGTGCTAAATTTGAACATTTTTGGAGCAGTTACAGCATTTCAGTACAGTGCTGACCATAGAAAAACAGTAAAAAATCACAATTTTATTTCAATGTGTCTCTAGTCTACTCCAGTATGTTATCATACACAAAAAAAGGCTGTTTCAAAATACAGTATAACTTATCTTGGCCGGTCACCAGTTTGAACGGCCACCTCCACTCAACAGTCACCATTTAGAGTTCCAAATGCATTTTCTGTATAAATGACCTCTAATGACCGGCCACCTCCATAACGCGGCCACGGCCAGTGATTTTTCAGCAACAAGTCAATTTTTGCCCTCCAAAATCCGGCCACTATATATCGGCGGCCACTTTTTGTCGGCCAAATTAATAAAATCTTCAGCATGATTAACAGACATTGCTACAAAAAAATTATAAGTGCTGGCGTAATTTTCGCATTGGTTGTTGTAATATTAGGACACGGCCAGTGAATTTCCAGGACCAAGTCAATAATTGACCTCCAATTACCGGTAACTAGGCATAGGCTATATATATGCAGGTTGATTATTATATCATCAGCGGCAGCCACTGGCGTTAATTTTATACAGGTTGTTAACCGGCCATGGCCAATAATCATAAACTTTTGAACATCATATTACCGGCCACTTTGTATCGGTCAACAAGTCACCTTTTGACTTAAATTACCAGCAACTATATCGGCGGCCACTATAATAATGATAATATACAGTACTTATAGTACATGTCAGTACTAAGCGCTAACTATATCTCGGTCAAAATAATATAATCGTCAGCATGAATGCCAGATATCACAGCAAAACAGTTTAAGTGCTGGCGTAATTATAATTATTTTTTCATATTTCTGAACGAAATAATACCGACTCTATGTTGATCAATATAATACAATGTTTAGCGTGAATTGCGGAAATCACGGCAAAACATTTTTACGCCTTTTTTCAAACTACTGAACTTCAATTACCGGCCACTGTGGACTTCCATTGGTCGTCTGTATGGATAGTCACTCTGCTGTTGTAAGTGTGAGAAAATTATAATAATAATGTCACGTATGCTCGCGATGTAGGTGTTAAAGACGATTGCAACAGGTCTGGACTGACCCTATGAACGTTGCGGCATCTAAATCCACTGCTGTGTCCCATGGGGAAAAAATCACACATTTCATTTTGATTATATTTATGCCTAACGTCGGACCGCTGATATGATAGTGTGAGTAAGGTGATTAATTAGATGCTAAATAATACGCATGCATGCATAGGCAAACACGTGATACTATCCCAATGATGAATAAATGCCGGCTCAGCGTTGTAGACGGCGGGCCGACATTAATACAGCAGTGCCGCGATGTCCCGTGATTGACAGGAATGCCACACGTAAAATCTCGCAACATATCGTTACATGTGCGCTGAACGACGAGACGTGACATGACCTGTGGGCGGGTGTCCTCGACCAATCACAGTGAGCCTTCAAATGATTGACAGCTCAACCAGCAGTGACAGCATGTATATGATCAGACGTTCAACCAGACATTCGTTGTGTTTTATTATATTGTGGCGCTTAACAGACAAGTTGTATGTGTCACCACCAAACACCCTTTACCGGCGTCAAGCTATGAGGCCCATGTATATATTATTGACAAATAACTATTATCACAGGTGGTGATTAGCAACTAGCATCAACTGGCCGAAGTACTAAACCCATATATAGGCTAATACATATTATTTAAAATAATTGTATTGTATTAATGTAATTAAACATAATTTATGATTACATCAGTATTTAATATCATGATTAGCAAATCGCATCAACTGGCGGAAGTACTAAATCCATATATATAATACATATTATTTAAAATATATTGTATTAATGTAATTAAACATAATTTATAAATACATCAGTATTTAATATTATGATTAGCAAATCGCATCAACTGGCCTAAGTACTAAATCCATATATACCATGTATACAGCCATATATTATTTGAGATATATTTTAATAATATAATTGAACATAATTTTATAAACATATCAATATTTAATATTATCTTTATTTAATATCTTTATTACAAAACACTTATCAAGAAAAGATGAAACAGATGTTTGTAAAATTGTAACTGTAAGCAATGATTCCTTCGATTTTGTAACATGAAAAAATCCATAGAAAACGGAGAAATCTCCGTTGAGATTTAAAATCTAGTAGCGTTCAAAGTGTCAACTAGCCCAGTCTGACGGGAAGTTACTCTATTACTGCAGTAAACAGGAGACTCCAACCCAATGCTGAAACAATGGTGGCCCGCCATCTGCAACGTCGAACCAGCAGCAAACCAATAGTGGGTCACCGTGCCGCGTTTAATGAAGAAGCAGTTGATCATCGCTGTGCCAATGCCTGGTCAACAGCCTTAACACAGCGTTGTTTTTCTATCCTGTGTTATCTAGGAACGGCGAGCACACCTTTTACCGCTTGGCCCTAGTATAGTCAAATCTATTTTTCACTTTAAACATTTATTTTTTACTCAGGAAATAACTACACATTCTTGGAAGGCAATATATTAATTTGTTGGCAATTTAATTCGTATACTCAGAACTGCCTCGTAATGTACTATTAGATTAAAAAAAGATTAAATATATATTCTATATAGGCCTACACCTAGTATTATTTAAAAGGTGCCTATAACACACTCAAACTGCCACGTAGAGCCTTTCGGCTTTGCAGAGCAGAGCAGCAGACAGATCTCCACAATAAAACTTATGTTGTCGTAATATTGGGCTTATGAAATTATATTTAAATAAGAATGTACGTCAGCCTAACAGTTTTAATATCACTCAAAATTGTGATGATTTGCGACATAATATATACATTTAACATGGATGTTTCCGTATAATTATAATAATTGTGTAAAAAGCTAATGTAAACTTAACTAATACAGTGTTCAGCACAGACAAAAAATAGGTGGGGACATTTGTCTCACTATACCCTGGAAAAAAGGAGACATCTGACCTCTAAGTGCGTAATTGACGCCCAGTGTTCAGCAGAGACAAGAAATAGTTGAGGACATTTGTCTCACTACCATGGAAAAATAAGAGACATTTGACCTCCAAGTGCGTAATTGACGCGATATCGCGGCCTGTGCTGAACACTGTAATAGTTCCAATAATTTATATCAAAACATTGATGTTTTCAAAATAACTATGCTTCAGGAAATTAATTTAATTACGAGTTACAGAATTTTACGGCCGCGTCTAGCACAGTTAAACACAGCTTGTCCAGTTGATCATTTTGAGTACAAAAACATGTCTGTGGTATAAAAATTGACACTCCCGATGCCTTATCCGGCCACCACTGTCAAATCTCTAAAACTTTTTTTTTTTTTTAAAAAACGTGGCCTCCTATGAGCGGCCACTTGTCTTGAACGACCACTTTCGGCTTGCAGTAGTGGTGGCCGCTCAAAAGAGGTTCTATTGTACCTTTTTTGCTGTAACTTTTTCATTCCTCATCCGATTTTGAAAAATGAGGCCTTTTTAAAATCGTAAGACCCTGTAGATTAAAATTAATCAAGCAGAGTTAATAAAAAAGTTAAATGATATTTTATTGTCAAGTGCCTAGGTCTACATACTACTACCAGGGCCTACATAGCCTAGGCCCTAGGGGTAGGGCCTAAGTCTAAGAAATCGGCGAAAATCAACGTCTTCTAAAGTTCTTTCTTGAATCTTGCTCTAAAACTTCGCAAAATTCGTTAACGTCTAACTCTGAGACCCTAAATCCCCAATCTGAAATAATAAGCTACAAATTAGACTTTATGCAAGTAATCACTTTGAACACAATGTTATTTGGGGCATTACCAACCGTGGCAACCGACAGTAAGCCAAATTTAGATTAGATTCTTGCCAAAACAAATCGCTGAAATAGAATAGAATGAATTGGGGATTTGGCAACTGGGCGATAATACAAACTTTTAAAGTTTATCGGGGTTGAGCTAAACACCGAAATGCAGGTAGAAACGCATTGAGAAATCTACACCATATAATAGAACAATAAGGCTTTTTAGACACCTCGTCCAGTACATGTCTGTAACCGACCACTACAAAATATAATAGACCTACCAGTTCGTACCACCTCCACCTACCAACGTTTACTACACAAACTTGATCATTACGGAATTAGGGGACCTACACTACTTTGGATTCAAAATTTTCTCACCACTCGGACACAAAAAGTAGTAGTAGATGGTAGCTTTTCTAGGACGATCAAAAAAAGCTGCAGGAGGACCTAACAAAGTGGGAGCGCTGGGCAAACATTTGGGGGATGAAATTCAACCCTTCCAAATGTTATGTCCTCCGAGTGAAGAGACCCTGGGCTAAAGAGATAGCTTCAGACTATCAGCACAAAGGGGTCACACTCGAAAAAGTATCAAATTCACCTTACTTGGGAGTCAGCATCAGTGAGAGCCTGGAATGGGGGATCACATCTCCAAAATTGCGAGTAAGGCTAATTCCACACTGGGTTTCTTGAGGAGGAATTTAAAGGGATGTCCCTCTAAATTAAAAGAGATTGCAAATTTTTCAATGGTTCGGTCACTTTTGGAATACTCTTGTCCTGTATGGGATCCGTACAGGCAAGGTGATATTGATAAATTAAACAAAATTCAAAGAGCTGCTGCGCGTTTCGTAACAAACAACTACCAGCGTAAATCAAGTGTAACAGCTCTAATCAAAGTTCTAGGCTGGACTGATTTACAAACTAGAAGAAAGAACTTAATCAGGCTGACAAGCCTGTACAAAATTTTAAACAGAATAATCATTGTTCCTGTCAGTGACCTTTTAACCCCAGCAGACAAAAGAACTCGTGGTGTGGATAAAAAATCATTCAAACACATGAGAGCTAACACCACGCTGGGACAAAATTCCTTTTTGTACAAAACCATATCCGATCGGAATCATCTTCCACCAGCTGCTATTGAGTCCAGATCAATAGCAGCTTTCAAGAGCCAGCTGAGCGATTAGTCTGGCCGGCCGCTCAGCACCATCCCTTCGCCTGATACTCTGTGAGGAGGACTGCAAAGTTCAACCTTTAAAGATAAAGATTAAAGACCACTTCGTACCCCTTTTTTAATGTTTTATGTCGCGAGATGGAGTCTATTACATGTATTAGTATTGGACTAGAAATCTTATAATAGTAACAATAGATATATAGCTAGGTCTAATAACAATATTAAATATATATTTTCTAAACTCCGGCAGTGAATTCGCGTCAGCTCATGCTTAGTTATACCTCGATCGTTTTAAAGTTATCAATTCATGGGAACTTACAGGAATTTGAATCACCTGTGACTTATTATAATTTGGACAGTTTTTATTAAATTATCAAGTGTGATACATCGCTGGAATCGCTTACTTTATTACAATAACTTTGTTAATGCCCAATTCCCAAGTGCCTTAAATTTAAAAAGCTTAAAAGGTAAAAATTGTGTTATTTAGGATATATCATCGTAAATCTATATTATCTTTCTCCACCCTCCATTTGAAAGAGATATGTAACCCGTAAGTCTGTTTTTCGGAATGTTCATCCAATTTCTGACAACCATCCCTTAATTATATAGGGTCTGGATGAGGGGTCTGATGTTGATTTGTTTTTTTTCTTTGATAGGATCAACACTGAGGAAAATTCCTTCCTTTTTGTCACTACGTCAGCCACGAACATCCAATGAATATTACTTGTGTATTTTGGCGATGCTTACAATGTCTCGCAAAGATGTAAAACATGTCAATTGGCAGAGTTTTGAGGTGTTGACCCTTCGTGTTTGGAAATTTGAGACCCGTTGAGAAAGGGAGGTTAAGCAGTGATTTTTCGATGACATTGTATTAACTAGCAATTACGTCTTTGACGATGTGATACATCTGAGACCTTACATACTTATCCTGATACAAGTTCAGAACTTTTTGTCATAGATTACGGTTGGTAAATTATAAAATAACTATCTTTAGAAGATGAGATTTAACAAAAAAAAATGTATTTATAGTCGCAAGTGTATACAAAGTAAAACATTAGCTAACAATAGCTATTTCAGCGACTTGTAATATAAAACATGACATAGCAATAACATCTAAAAGTTAAAATATAATACAAGAGTTAAAGCTGGATAACTGTTTTGTTTATTTCGACAGAAAAAACCTAAAATGTTTAAAACAATTACTCAGATATTTTTAGAGGCTTTAGAAATGCACAAAATCGATGTAAGTATAGCTGGATTAGATCACATCGCGATACACCATCAAGTTATATGATGTGGTAAATCGGTCCATCTGTGTAGAATGTGTACATAATAGCGGTTAATTATGGCCAATATAATGTTACATTAGACCAACAATAAACCCCTTAATAACAAACACGAGACGTCAAGCTGCACTGGTCTAACGTTGGGTCAGAGTAGTAGACAATGGGCCCGGATTAGTCAGATATCGGATCAATGCGTCGTGTTGGCCAGAGGCGGATCCAGGATTTGAAAATAAAGGGGGCACAAGATTTTTTTGGCCAATTTAAGGAACTTTTTAAAGAATTTGGCGCAAAAAGGGGTGGGCGTGTGCCCCCCCCCCCTCTGGATCCGTGCCTGTTGGCTGCGATGCTAAGCCCACACAAACCACCGGTTGGTGTCTCAAGACTAGATCAGCCCCTATAATAACCCAGCAAGCACGAGTCACTGACCCATTGATGGTTCAATGTTGGTACAGCTTCTACGACGCTGGTTCAACATTGACCCATCAATGGGTGAATGTCTCTTGCTTGCTGGGAACTCAGCTACCGGTACAATAAAGGCTGCTTTTTTACAATTATTTTATCATGTTTATTTTACCGCATTTCGCAATTTACATCACTGCATGTGATGACTAATGATGCAATAAAATGGTTTGATATTTTCGAATAGCATTGTCATTATATTTTAAATGCCGTGAGGTATTGAATAAAAAACTGCAAATGAGGGTCACAGGGGTAAAAAACGAATCAAACGAACGGTGAATCGCCTGTTTTTAGGATACGAACATCGAGCATTTCAGCTTATAAATAGTGTGAAAAATAAACCTGAAATATTTATTTTTATCTCTATTTATATCATTTTTTCCTTATAAAAAGCTTATAGCGAGGCTAAAAAATTAGTAAAAAGCGAACTGGGAATAAACCATAATTTTCAGGACCCATGGGCACCCTTGCAATTGTTCTTCAAGAAAATGACATAAAATCAAAATAGTGAAAAATATGGTTTACGTGACTGTTTTTATGTGAAAATTCGCATGTCAGGTGAGAGCAGTTCTATCAGTGGCGGGCCAAAGACTCGGATGCTGGCCCACACTTAAAATAACTATACAAAGAGGATAGTCCTATTTTTAATGATACTAATATTCCCCACACAGGGTCCGAAATTAAACATGACATTATATGCATGTCTCACCCATATCGCACAAAGCAACAAATCATAGATATGCCTAAATGACATGACAAAATAAACTGTTTACTGTGTAATGTACCTATCATCACTTCCAAAATAAGAATAAGTTTGACCGTGTTCCATTATTTTTCAATGATGCCCGTTATCTGACACTTGGTACTTTTAATGTTCTGATTATACAGACAGTGTGTCTTACTCCGCTGTGATCAGGTTTGTTTTGGTATGGCAGTATTGTTGACAAATTGTCAAATTTAAAAGCTTAATAAATCAGTAACCAGAAAAGTAAAATCAAAAAATAATTTTAAGATTTGATCTCTGGAATAAAATAAGAAAAACAATTATGTAGCTTTAAAGATATGAAAAGTTGTAAGGTGGTACAACAAAAGACACACTAATATATCAATTTAGTTTATAATTATGTACATGCACACTACAAACACATCAGAAAGCACATTACAGGGAGCTGGAGACTGTAAAAACGGAGAAGTTGATGAAAAAACAAACATTTTGAAAAAGCTTAGTTCTAATCTATCATTGTGTACAGACCAGTAGCTATGGCTTTCCTGAAAGAGGGAAGATCGAATAGTGTACGAATAGGCGAGTTGTGAAGCAAGTAACACCTCTGGAAGGTGAGTAGCCTAATACTTGTACAACTCCAGAGCTGATGACACAAGCTGAGATGTGGAGGGAGTAGCACATCAGAAAAGTTGAGTAGTACTTGTTCGACTCAGGAAAAGGTGTGAAGATGACGAGAGGCAATTAGATTTTAAAAGTCTTGATTATAAAATTACAACAATTAAGAACAGACACATAATTATAGATTATCAGTCAATTATGTGTTCAAATATGTATTTGTATTTGCGTATTTGTATTTATCGTACTTGTATTTTGCTTTTTGAAGAGACCTGTATTTGTATTTGTATTTGGTATAAACATATTTATTGAGATTTCCAAGTAGCACATGTGGTTATACAAAGGATCTCCGGATATTTGTATTTGATCCCTGTATTTGATCAAATATAATTCAAATACCATTTTTTTAAAAGGTTGGCCAAGCAAAATCACAGGACATAATGAAGTCAATATCATGTTTAATACAATGTTTATCTTCAGTACTATTTCAAAAAGCTTATATTTATTGTTTGGCACTTACGGCATGCAATATTAGTATATCTATATTTTGTATCAACATATATCATTATAGTCAATGACAGTATGTTAGTCTCAAAGCGTGTTAATTAGATGGTGCTCTTAGACTAGCAGCTAGCAAGTGGGATACGTCGGGGTTTTAATTGTCAAACATAAAAGCAAAATATTATTGCTAGCCTATCTATCAATTCAATAGCACCAACACTGTTTCAATTATTGTCCGGCTCCCGAGGCAATGAAACTGCTTTGAACCAATGTTCGTCTTTTTATATCATGTGTATACAGTGATAACGTGTAGCTGGGTGGGACGGTGTCATAACAACCCTTTATTTCATCAAACCAAATTCACCGATTCTGATCATAAAAACCCTAATAACGATTATGAAATACAGTGGAGACCCTGAAATTGGACCACCCATGGGACTGACTGAAAGTGGTCCCATATTTGAGTTGGTCATTTTTTGAGTTGTTGTGCTTGTCTTACTGTATTATTTAGCATGGTGTGGTGCGCAGTGGTTGGGGAGGGGGTGGGTGGCAACGGGAAGTACTATAGGTGCGCATGGGTGAATGGTCATCATCCAGATTTTTTGTCAACAAGGATATGTCAACTGAAGCAATTAAGTGACACAACAACTGACCTAACGGAAAACAAAAAAGTCAGAACAAAAATACCATTCGAGGATGTTAGGCACTATCTAAAATACGCTGAATATGCTGATAGCTAATTTAGGCAATCTGGGAATAAGACATCACTAAGAAAGTATTGCAGACACTTGGGCGGGGGCCCTAGGGTAGTGGTTAGCACTGCTGCCTTTCACGCCAGAGTCCGGGGTTCGGTTCCCGGTCTCGGCGGTTTGAAAGAAACAAAATTGTTTCTTCCCCATCCACGTGTGAAAGTTAGTATTGTGGGGAGCCTCCGTGACCGAGAGGTAGCGTGCTCGGCCTCAGACCGCCAGGGCTCGAATTTCGAATCCTGTGTCTGGAGGACAGTGTCATCTCAATCATCTCACCATCCTCAGGAGGTTCTCCTGGCCCAGTTTAGCCTATATGTGCACAAAGGTGGCCTAAAGCCCGATTCATTTCATTTCATTTCATTGCAGACACTTCAGATACGACACTGAAGGTAAGACAACAATTACTTTAATTATAACTTATATGTCTTATTCATGTTGTAAAATAGGTATAGCCGTGACTAGCTGCAAGGTCGTTCCTAATTTTACTACTGTCAGTTAGGGTCTGGGCCCAATGCTTAAATTATCAACCAGGCTCATTTTGCCACTACCAACACTGCCAGCAACCCATTCCTAATTTTACCACTGTCAGGTCGTGCTTTATTTATCAACCAGGCGCATTCCTAATTTCGCTACTGTCAGGTCATGCTTAATAATTAAGCTTCAGTTGACAGTGGTAAAATTTATAAAATTATTGATCAACCAGGCCCATTCCTAATTTTGACACTACTAAGACTGACAACAACCCAATCCTAATTTTACCACTGTCAGGTCGTGCTTAATTATCAACCAGGCGCATTCCTAATTTTGACACTACCAATACTGACCAAAACCCATTCCAATTTTACCACTGTCAGGTCATACTTAATAATTAAGCATGACCTGACAGTGGTAAAATTGATAAAATTATTGATCAACATGCAGGCGCATTCCTAATTTTGCCAATACTAACACTGCCAACAACCCATTCCTAATTTCACCACTACCAGCACTGCCATCAACCCATTTCAAATTTTGTCACTGTCAGGTCATGCTTAATTTATGAACTAATGCTAATTTATCAACCAGGTGATTTCCACTGTTAGGTCAAACTTAATTTAGAAATCAAGTGATTTTCACTGTTAGGTCATGCTTAATTTAGAAATCCAGTGATTTCCTAAATTTAACAATGTCATGCCTAATTTATCAACCAGGCGCATTCCTAATTTTACTACTGTCACGTCATGCTTAATTTTCCAACAGGCGCATTCCTAATTTGTCCACTGTCAGGCCACGCTTAATTTAAAAACCAGGCGCATTCCTAATTTTTTCACTGTCATAACAGCCTCTAATTCGCTCTCATTATTATTTCTATACCACTGTTATGTTCTGTGTTTTATTTTAAATATTTTTAAATTTTTAGATCTAAAATCTGTATAAGCTGGATATAGCGTTAAGACATGATTATAATCTTTCTAAACAATGATATTTAAATTTTTGCATGTTTGACAGGTAGTTATGTGGGGCCGTAAGTCATGTAAATTGGTTAGTGAAAATATGATTTATTAAAGAATGATTCAACTGCAAGACGCGCATGCCTGGGACGGTCAAGTGTAGGCTAACAGTAGCCTTTTGAGTACAGATTGACGGCATTAATATAGCCACTGAACTGATTACAAGATACTACTTAAACGGGACTTGATCCAATGCTGTTTTAATGCTAGGCCAACACCTTCAACGCTGGCCCAACATTGAACCAACATTGAATAAATGTACAATGTTGGAGAGAAAGTCTGCCTGCCCAGCAAACACAAGACATTTGTATAACATCTATACAACGTCGGCCCAACGTCTTCGACGTTGGTCCAACATTGCATAAAGTCATACAAATGTTTTGTGTTTACTGGGCATGTCAATACAAGCTTGGGTCAAGCAGTTTCAACATCCCCGCAGTAATATAGTCAGTTTGTTTGCAAGCAAGCGACCAAGTAGGGGTAAGGGCCAAGATCTTTGAATTATAAACTCATAGATGTCGCTCAAGTATATATGAACTTGCTGTGATTTGAGAACTTGCTCTTAATGAGGCTTTAGGTATGAAACGCATATATAGTATTATTATGGAATAGGGACTTGGCCTACCCACGGGCACTATTGCCTTCTGGGGGACCCTTGTCCCGTGAATTTTAACAGTTGACTACCCCTTTAATACTAGAGCAGTTCAAGCACTTTCCTTTTGCTGCGATCCTAGCTACATAGTTCACACAATTTTACTGTAATGTTGCAGTTCAAAGGTATACCAGGTGCGGTGAATCAACAGCTAAAACCTAAATTGTCTTTTTTACAGTTAACACCTTAATGGAGTAAATCACGAAGACTGGAGGTTAAAATGCTGACTTATATATTATTCAAAGGTGAATAAAATATATATTGTTTACGATCTAAGAGACATGATATAAATAAATCCGTTGGTTAAATTCATGTAATTTAAACTATTTAGTCATGAAATAAACCTGATTCCCCAATTAATTGCAAGGAAATTAGTATACGTTCAGGAATGTAGTACTTACTATTCCTGTAATATAATTCTTTTTAAATTGTATTCACATTATCAATATTATTTTATGTTTAGTAATATATACTATTAGAATATATATATACCCTTATTTTTTTTCACTATAACAAAATGATTAACATGTGATATAAATAATTGTATTGGACATAAATTCTGCAAGTGACCTGTTTTATAGCACTTTTACACTAATAATTCACTGTCAATGAATGATGTAGATAACTGTGTGAATAAGCAAACTAAATAAAGCACGACGTGTAATCATCATTTCCCTTTTATCTCTCCACGGGAAGTGTGCGTGGCAATACATGATGTAGTTTTAGTGAAGTGACAAGTAGCCGTGCAATCTGAAAGGGGGGCGGTGCAGCTATTAAGTCACACTCAATAAGGTGTGAACGATTTGTCTACTGTCGCCCCTGATTGACCATCTGGTTCCGAGAGGCGTTCATTCAAAAGCTTAACTTCCCGTATGTAATGATGCTATTATATGTTATTCTATGAAATATTTAATTATAAAATATTTAATTTATTTTTATTTGCATGTGGATAAGTTTTCTTATTTGTCTTTTCTTATTTCAGGAGATTACTGTGGTATTACTAGCGATCCCTGGCGCCACATGAAAATTCCACGACCTCAGATTTGCACAAAGTGTTGATAACACCTAAAGAGGTGTGACTTATTTACTTCTCACTTGACTTTAAAGACATGCAGCAGCAATCAGGTGGAATATGCGAAAACACCTTAGTGACTATTTTGAAACAGGTACTTTTCCCTCAATATACGGATACTGAGAAACTTAGAATTTTGATGGACAACAAATTTGTAAAACCGACAATAAATTTTATATATGGAGCTTTGCAATTAGACAGAACATTATGTTTAATTAAAAATACATATTTCTTTTTTTTTATTAAAATTACTATTTTTATATTACTTATTTTTCATCTGCTAGTAGGGTTGTTCATGCATGTTTCATATATATATATATATATATATGTATTGTCATAGTTGTTATAAATAAGTTGTTATAAATGTTATAAGACAGTGACTAATAAGCCCTACAGGGCTGGGTATTTATTTTAGTGTATTATTATACTATGTGAAATATATGTATGAACTGGTCACTTTATTAAACAATTACTTACTTACTTACTTACTTACCGCCGACATCGACAAAATTAAGCACCACCTTGTTGACACACCACGGCCAGTGCGTGCACAGTTGGGTGTCAGCAGGGTGATGCCTAATTTCGCCAGCCTGCGACCAGGTGTTGTCAAGCCACAGAGTTGACTACTGCTGTAGGCTACATGTAATGCTAGGCCTTTATACAGCTTCCTCAAAATCGTTATTAGTCACGAAAAAACGCCAGTTTACAGATACACAATTATTTGCATTGATTAAAAAGTATATACTGTGAAACTGGTAATTTTTGCGTGTTTAATTTTTCTTCGGTAGCGCTATTATAATGAAAATTTTCGCGAGGTTCTTGAATTCGCGAATTTGTCCTCCTCGCGGAATTCGCGAAAATTAAAACCTCGCGAATATTACCAGATCTACAGTATATAAAATTATATAGAGAGATATATAGATATTTATATGGATTCTGTACTTTATCAAAGCATGCATGATTATTACAGGTTTATAATAATAACATCATACTTGAGTGAGATTGATTACAGAAACAAAAATAAACACTTGACACACCTTGATGTATATTTTGTGATATATTGTAATTATCATCAAGTATAAAATGTTGCTCTTCGTGGATTGAAGTGTACACATTTTCAAGTTATTATTTTTTTTCAGTAATGTTAATATAAGACTGCTGTTCAGTTATCTAAACACAACCCCTTGATGCGCATATCTCAAATATTTAAATAGGCGTTTGAGCTCACTGCACCTTTTTAACAGATTTAAAGGAAGTATATAATAACATTAATGTAAAAAAATACGCTGCATAGTCATCCGTAAGTGTTACACACAGTCATGCGCAATGTACAGGAATGTAGGTGATGCCTAATATCTACCCCATGCCTAATTTCGCTTGACACCGGCGTTTTTTACCTCGATCAGTGATCGATCCAACACTACATAGGCCTATTAATGAGCTAAAGCCATATTCCGTATACATTTCGTGGTGAACTCACCAAAGTTGTGATAAAGTCACCATAGCTGTGGTGAACTAGCTCGTGGTGAACTTACTGTGTGGCAAACTCACCTGATACCATATACAGATAGGCCAGATGGTCTATACAGATGTATGAGGGTGCACATGGGTCCTGGAAATTATGGATAGTTCCCAGTTCACTTTTTACTCATTTTTTTAGCCTCACTATTCGCTTTGTATAAGGGAAAAATGATATAAATATAAATAAAAATAGATAGAATTTTTTAGTTTTGTTTTTTACACTATTTATAAGATGAAAACCTCAATGTTCGGACCCTAAAAACAGGCGATTCGCCGTCCGTTTGATTCGTTTTTTAACCTAGGGCCATGTGCACCCTCATGTATCGGATGGTAGGCCTATAAAAAATTCGGAGTGGCTATACCCATAGAATTATATTATGGAGAATCACGTCGAATGATTAGCCACTGCCATAAAAATATCCAGGCATTGATTTAGAATGGATTTAACGACTATTAAAAAATGCAGGTGGGCGTCCGACCAACGAAAATGACCGACAGCCAAATCAATTGCTGTTGTATTGTTCTGTATCTATTCGTATTCCATTGTATCCCGGAGGGATCACGTGTCTCGTCGACCTATATCATGTGACCAAACATGTGGAGGTTTGGTATGGCCGTCACCATGGAGTTAATGTAAATTATCAAGAAGGAACCAGTCAAACTGAAAACGCGGCTACTTATATTAGCGTTTTAATATTTTGAGTAAATTATATGATTCTGCTAGTTTTCTAATATACCTTGTAAGTTTGTAATATAGTTAGGCTAGGCCTAGTATATAGATCTATTACTAAACAGTGCTAAAGTCTGTCGGTGGGGAATTAATTTATTGAAAATGAAAGTTAACGGTACCGTGGCGTAGGCGTAGCCTACCGTACGGTTAGGCGTTATAGGTCGTACGCCCAATATCGCGAACCACGTTTTTCGCCATTTAAAAAATATTTACCAGCTGAATTTTTTTTTTTTTACTTCTATTCAACTCACTAACATGTCCGGCGATCTCCAGGTATAATTTTTGTTTGAAAAATATTTTAACTTGGGAGATCCTTTCTTTGTTATGTATAACGTTTTTCGCGAATTTCACTTAATATCGCCCACCGCTCTAATGATGAATGACTTGCACCTGTCATTATACATGACAAAGAAAGGATCAGACGATGTAAAGTATTTTTTGCCGAAAAAACGGCAGAAATAGGCGCCGGATAACTTGGCAAGTTGAATAAAGTTGAAAAAAATAAAATTTAGTCACCAAATATTTTTTAAATGGCAAAAAACGTGGTTCGCGATATTGGGCGTATGACCTATAGGCCTACGTTACTAACGTCGTTAGCTTTTTCCCCTTATTTAACGTTAGACTACTCAATATTCATATTGCATTATAAATTACAAAAATGGTATTGCCAATATTGGTGTATTAAAAATCCCATTCGGCATTTATGTTTATAAAAAAACTGCCAATACTCGCGCACCTAATAAAAAAAAGGCTAATTTATTAATCAGCCTTTTTCATCTCACCTCTTTAACGCCATGAGCGCCGGTGGTTAACTACGCATTTTATCGCTCACCATCTGGACGAGCTCACTTCGGAAAACCGGCGGGGGTGTTCAGTGTTAATTGCAACTAGCCCCGATGGTCGGTTGTTTTTGTGGCTTATTTTCCTCCTTATTTGTAGCGCTATATAGGCCTCGGCGCTCGCAAAGAACGTTTCTAGATGCCTATTATAGCTTGTACTGCAAGAGTCAAGTGCGCAAGAGTCATGTCAGCAAGTGCTTGGACCACCTTGGTGGATTAAAAGCACCCCTCTAAAAAATTTGAAATGATCCGTTCAGGAACATTGCCATAGACACGCTTCCATGGTTCAAGCCATCAAGGTATCACAACTAAAATGGCAGCTGTGACAGTTGAAAGCTGTCGGCAAAAAGTTAAAAAGCAGGATTAAAGCGGTAATAGTCTATGTTGGATAGCATTAATTTTATGGATAATTTAAATGCCAAATGAAACATAGTCTTAGAACAGGTAAATATTATTTTTGATAGGTTTCATGGGATATTTTTGAACTGGATACCAAAAAGCTGACTTTTATTTTGGACCAATATCCACCGTCGACAGACTTTAGTAGACTATAGTAGACCCGTCAAAGTATTTTGTAACTGGTCTGTATACTATTAGCCTAGTACTAGACTAGTCCTAGGCCTAGCCTAGCTAGAGGTCGTAGTCGTAGGCCCAATATCAAGATCCACGTTTTTCGCCATTTAAAAAATATTTAGGCCTACTGGCTGAAATTATTTTTTTTTTCTATTCAAATAACTAACGTGTCCGGCAATCTCCAGATATAATTTTTGGTTGAAAATTTTTTTAACTTGGGAAATCCTTTCTTTGTTATGTATACCGATATACGCCCTCCGCTCTAATGATGAATTACTTGCACCTGTCATCATATATTACAAACGAAGGTTCAGACGATGTAAAGCATTTTTTGCCGAAACGGCAAAAATAGGCGCCGTATAACTTGGCAAGTTGAATAGTGCTGAAAAAAATAAAATTTAGTAACCAAATATTTTTTAAATGGCGAAAAACGTGGTTCGCAATATTGGGCGTACGACCCATAGTATAGTATAGAACTAGGTTGAATAAGAATTCCTAAGTCTAAGACTAGGCCTACAGTCTGTCCAACGGTGGAGGATAGTCCAAAATGAAAGTTAGCTTTTCGGTATCCAGTCAGTCAATTCTCAAGCGATTTTTATGAAATTTTGTAAAGCCTATTTTCTATTCATTTGACATCGATCCTAAAAATTTCGTGAAAAAATATTTGATAGTAAGTATCTATTTATGACGCTCCTCTATAACATGTATAAACCCATTAACTTCATTCCATAGTGGTAAATTTAGAATTTGTGCTATTGCAAAAGATATTTGATTTGCCCAATCCTTAATAAACCTAGCTGACAGCCCATCGAGACAAGTAGCTTCACTAATATTCAAGCTATGTAAAGATTTTAAAATGACTTCCTCTCAGACAGGAGAAAATTTAAACGAGTTTTGTCTGGCACTTTTACCCTGGTAATATTTATAGACAAAATTCCCAGCATAACCACCAGTTATGTTTGGTAGTTTGACTACGAGACTAGCTGCCACAGTAGTAAAAAATGTATTTAAAATATTTGCAACTTTCTTTTTATCAAAAGTAAGTTTGTCTTCAGATAATAAACCTATACATTTCGCACTGCTCTTTAATTCAGTAAAACCCAGATATTTCACAGCTTTCCATATGTCTGTAGATAAATTCTTGCATTCTGAAATTTTGTTGTTAAAATAGTCTCTTTTAAGTAACCTATTTTATGTTGTACTGGACCCTGTTTCTCATATTACAAAAACGGAATTTTCATCAGTTTTATTTTTCCGAAAAGTTTCAAGGACTCTTGCCCTGATATCTTCAAGCAATTCTGATGTGATCCATGCTTCAGTTCTCTATTTTATTCGTTTTTCTTTAAGAGGTGCAATTTTATCAACCAGACATAAACAAATCTTCAAAATTTGACCACGCTACATCAACATTGTCACAATTTTTTGCTCTTCCACACCCTAGTTCTAATTAAGTGCAAACCATCATAAAAGTTTAAAAAAAACCACATTTTTATGTCTTCAGAGATCAAAAATCGTCTGCTGTTATAAAAGCTTAAATGGGTGTATCTGCCACTTTGTAAAGTGATATACACCCTTTCATACCCACGGCCAAGGGGACCAAATATTGCATACTGAATTGAAATCTTGACTAAATCTGCTTGTCTTATTTTTAGTATGTAGACTATCAATCTATACTACCATTTATAGCCTTTTTTATTAAAAAACTAGCTAAGTAAACAGAGTAAACAGTAAACTAGTGGAGTGAATTGAGTATCAAAGTGGCATTGATACCAACTTTAAATTGCTACTTGATGCACTCATTTTGATGAGCTGGGGCCAATCTAACATCATCTTACTTATAAATAAATACATTTAATTACATACCTGTGATTCTTGAGTTGATATGTGACGTATAGGACCTGAATTAAAGTAAAAATACAACTACAATTTACGGCGAAATATTTTGCATCAATCTTTTCGACATCAGCAACATCCCATGTCAGGATAATTCATCTTACACATAGAGGCTAGACCTGTACCCTGGGCCACAATTCAATTATTTATGTAAATTTGTAGCGCATGGTTTTCACTGATCTCTCAGTCAATTACCAACCAATTTCCTATATTTAGTCATCTAATGTTAGTCCTAACAGCTGTAAAAAGTTCACAAAATTATATACTGTATTTTTAAAGTTAGACCATTTGACATGAATTGAATTTCTGGGTTTCAAACAAAGCTAATTTAACAGGTTCACAGAGTGCTGTCATAAATTACAATTCACTACAGTCTGCTACACCAGATCCTAGGAGTAGCTATTTTTCAATTTGCTTGGCTGCTGTTTAAAATATTTGTGTGAAATTTATCTCGGATCATATTTTCAGGCACAAAATATTTGGTTTGTGGCTATTTTGTGAATTTTCTAAGTTAGACCATTTGGCATGTCAAAACATGCAAAATGACAGGTATCACTTCACCACAACTTCGAAAAATACACAACAAAATTCCACTAAATTTTCAGGAAGATGGAAATATTATCCGAGAAATTTTTTTACACAAAAATAGATAGGCTAGCAAGACCCTGACAAATGTCATAAATATTTCTTTTGACCTAACCTTGAAGGGAGCTTCTGATTTAATTTTCATTAAACCATATTTGGTCAAGCTTAGGGCATGGTCGAACGGAACTTATGGCGCATTTTGCTCTATATTAAATTTTTTATCCCTTTAAGGGGCTAAATTATATAATCAATAAGCATTTTTACCCACTTGAAATTGTCTCGCTACCGCGACCCGCAATTTTAATTCGGTAAAAACTACTTCCATATATGCAATTTGAATAAAAATATAGGCCAAACTAGCATATCTAATACTCATTTCTCTTTCCAATTGACTTGTTTTAAAGACAAATAAAAAGGTTTAAAACATCTATAGACATGATTAACTCTTTCAGGGTTAATACAACATAACATAATATAAATGTACAATACATGTATACTGTACTAACCAAGGTGTAAATCACGTTTATATTATGTTATAATTTTTCAGATAGCATTATTAATAATGGGTTGTGGAGCTTCAGCCATAGAACCAGGTTATTCTGAGCCAGAACAAAAACAAGAACGAACTAGGTCTGCTGTTGAAAAATCCACTGATGTTGAGAAAAAGGCACATGAAAAAAGGAGAGTAAAATCAGCAAATGATGCCTTAGGAGGAGGTGATCACGCGAGTATTGTAAAATCTTCACCTCCGAAACCAAGTGAGTAAAAATATAGCATTTATAACACACCTATATTTATTGCCTCGCCTATTATCACATTTTTGTCATGACTATCATGATATTAATTTTTTAGCTATTAACTTTGCAGAAAATATGTTATTCATGGTTCCAAGATTTATGTAGAAAGTGGTTAAATTTTACTCACTTTGGAACTGAGGGTGAAACGATTGCAACATTAATATATAATATACGTCAAAACGTTGCAATTGTTTCATACTAAGTTCCAAAGTGAGTAAAATTTAACTACTTTCTATATTAAACGGACATGACCAGGTCTAAAATCATCAAAAAATCGGTGATTTTATTCAACCTACTAATATGACCATATGATGTAAACATGTCCATAGACTAGAACTGCAATTTTTTTTAAATATTTGTGCTGCGCATTCACCAGTTAGGCTAGATATAGAGACGAAATTCCTGATTTCTAATTATTGACAACCATGTCAAAAAGAAGAAATACGGGAATTTCGTCCCTATATCTAGCCTAACTGGTAAGTGCGCACCACAAAAATTAAAAAACTTTTGCAGTTTTAGTCTATGGACATGTTTACATCATAAGGTCATATTATTGAGCTAAAATAAAATCACTGATTTTTTGATGATTTTAGACCTGGGCATGTCCCTTTAAACTTTGGTATTTGCTATTCTTATATCATCATTATGTTTCATACATCAAGTTAAAATACAGAAATTTTAAACCCTTATTTTTTATGTATGATAAATTACCTACACTTGCATACTGCATGCCCACTGGGCACACAACGTTGTTGAGACGTTGTAACAATGTCAATGACGTTGTTTGACGTTGTTACAACGTCGCAACATCCTTGTGTGCCCAGTGGGTGTGTTCTGGTGTTGGCATAGTAGGCTGTCATGAACTTAAAAGATAGTTTTTTAATTTTTTAAATATTTATAGAAATGTGCTGACTGTCATATTTTTACTGTGTTTCAGTGCAACAAAGTATAGCTTTTGATGTTAGCTTTGACAACAATGTAGATAAGATCATATTGAATAGACCACCAAAGCGACTACAGGTTATTAAACTTTTACCCAATTAGATGTGTTTGTATTTCTTTTTTGTTTTTACATATGACCCCAACAATTTGTTTATTTCTAATCAGGGGCAGATCTAGCTTTTCAGTGAGAGAAGGTTTGAAATTTATCAAACAAAAAATTTCCTGGGGAAATTTTTGATTTCCAAAGGTTTTCTCATGCAATCTAAGGCATATTGGGCACTGTTTCTCACTCAGTATATCACCAAATCATAACGAAACCCCTAAATAAGGTGATGATTTTTTTCTGAGGAGGGGTTTAAACCCCCCAAACCCATCCCCCCCTTGGATCCGCCTATTCTAATTACCTTTAAACTTAATTTATCTGGCTGGAAATGTCATATCTTGCAATGTATAATGTGACCAATCTATTTGACTATTTGTGTTTCAATGCAATCTGTTTGTTTCTTAGATTAATTATTGTGATAAAAAAGCATGAGAGTACAGCTCAAAATGTGTACATATATACATAATAATGTTTTTCTCGTAATTACTGTCCACAAATAAAAGAGTTTGTATAACAATCAGTATAATTAGATTTATTTTTCTTCCTTTTTTTTATAACAGAATTTAGAACCTTTGAAAGGTACAACCCTCTTAACGGCTGAAGCTTTACAACAGAAGCAGATGTTAGCTGAGCAGAAACGGGAACATGTATGTATTTGAAATTCTCCTTTTATTGTTGGACAAAATAATATTTTTATGTTTAAAAACAAATCACTGGGAGTAGGAGTCCAAATTAATTGTAATAAAATGGAATTGATTCAAGATAAAAAAAAATCATAATACAAAACTATAAATTCACATACAGAATGAAATGTACTGGTATACTAAGAGTCAATTTGTGACATGTGCCGTGTATGTGTAAAATATAATACAGTAGAATCCCGTTATAACGCGGTAGTTGGGGTCCAAGAAACGGGACAGCGTTATAAGCAGTTCGCGCTATAGTGGGACGACCGTTCTACCGCTGATGGTCAATACATTGGGTCTAAATGTGGACACGCAAAACCGGGCGGTTATACCAGGCGGTGATAGTCGATATGCTAGTATGTACTAGATATTGCATTGTTTATAACATACATATTACTTTGGTCAATAAAACGATCTATATAGGCCTATCTATAGATATAACAATGTAATAACCGAGATATGACGACATCTTGTGCCCCGTGAAATCACTCTATGTGTAGTTAACAGATTGAAGTGCGACGTTAGACCGGAATGGAAGGTGTAAATGATCTACACAGACCCTGTGCACACTATGGGATCACACAAGGCGTGATTAGAGTAGACGTTTTATAACAAATACGCTGCTCTATTTCGTGCCAAAAATAAATTAGGTGTATTCTTAGAACTGATTGAAAGGTATAATAAGAGGGTGGGCTTTTATACAAGGCGTTGAGAATCAACGAGATTTGCTAGAATTATATCGCTACTCTATGATTCACTATCGGCTTAAGGCTGGTACAGCATCGTATAAAGTGGGCCAGCATTGATACAGCATTGGTCAATACACTGTGTGCAGATGTGTATTGGTAGCTTCAAATCACAGTACCAGATAGCTATATCCTTCTGAAAATACGACTTTTTGAAATTAACTGTTCACAGACTGTGTCACGTCTGCAGATGTCTGCCGACCCTGCATTGACAAGATACGACTTTTTCATGTTTCCAGCCAACTAAATGTATAACTCATATTATAGTGGCTGAAAATGTTTTCTGGTGATATAACTATTTTTACTGTATCTTAAATACTTTTTAGCTTGTCTGTTATTAATTTAAAACCATGTTTAAATGGGGTTTTCAATGTATATATATTTTTATATGCGGTGCATTAACATCTAGTGCACCCTTGGCTTTTCAAGGTGCTTTACACCACTAATTAGCGGGGGACGTCAGTGGTGTCAGTGTGTTAGCTAGTTGTGATAAACATTGCACTACAAATTCCTACTTTTTTCAATTATGATCGTATGGACATGTACTAAATGTCATCAGAAAGCCTATTCAACGCTGAAAATAATGATATAAATTAGATAATGATAGCTCCTAAACTTTCAAAGTTATTGATTTGGAAAATAAGGCAGGGTATAGCATCACGGGGGATAAACGTGAACGGGGCACAGGCTACCACAAGACGCCAAGCCGATGCTGCCTATGACGCGGGGGCCAAGCATTAAAACAACACTGCATCGATGTCTCGCGCCAACCATATTAACAGCCACGTGCATTACAGTGCCTCAGAGTGTATGCACGTGAAGATGATGTCTCTGTGTGTGCGTGCGTTGTGTTGTCCGTGTTGTCTGCCAAAGCAGTGCAATATGATCGTCATATATAGCGCTGTATCAATAATAATGAAATTTATATTTATTATAAATACGTATTTATGAGAAATACTCACCTCGGCAACATATATTAAATTATGGGTAACTACCTAGTTATCTCGGTAAACGCAAGGAGATTTTCACTGCAAAATCGTGTCTTTTTGACCCCCCACCAGGTGGGGTATCCCACACCATTGATACCCCGACAGGTGGCCATAGTGAGGCTATATCGCCACTTCTGCCTAAGTACCGATGGAGCAAGACACCCGCGGGGATGGTCGGGTAGGGTCTACCATAATATATGTTGCCGAGGTGAGTATTTCTCATAAATACGTATTTATAATAAATATAAATTTCATATTTATATCCCAATACTCCACCTCGGCAACATATATTAAATTATGGGTAGATTCCCAACTGTCCGGAGGAGGGACGTGACTTGATCCTCCTAAAAGCAACCCAAAGTAATACAGGTCGAAATTACTAAACTAGCTAACGCCTGTATTATCATACAAAGGAAATCAAAAATCCACCTCATGGGGGGTGGGTTTAACAAAGTTAAAGCAGAGGCAATAAGCCTCTGACAGGGTCCGATTTCCTCGGGTGGGTGGGGGGAGTACAAAAGTACAATACTATAGCTGAAAACAACTACCCCCATAACGCAAAGTTGATGTCAAAGAGGACATATCTCTAAACATCTTACCATAACTAATAACATTATCATTTATTCATTGACATATAGAACAAAATAACTCACGTTCCAGCTGGTGTTCATTCTTCCTGTTACCTACTGTCGTAGAGGATACATTCTTTAAATTTTTTCGATAAAAAGAAATTTGTTGTATATACTTGAAAACATAACATAAAATAAACTGAAACAAAAAGCAGAATAGTTTTAAATGTTTACTATGTTACGTGCCGCTACTAACGGACCCAGTGTGGAGAGTCCGTCAGCACCGTGGGCAATATCCTTCAAATAAAAGGATATAAAAGTCGACTTAGACTTCCACTGTGCTGACTCTAGTATATCCACCATGGCCACGTTACCCAACTGAGCCAAAGATGCACTTAGAGCTCTGGTATCGTGTCCCTTAATGACTGAGGGTAAGTCCTTAAGACCTGCTGCTAAATAAGCCTCCTTAACCGTCTTAGACAGCCAATTAGAAATTGTACTCATATTAATAACCTTATCATAACCCTCTTTAAAGGAAATGAAAACAATATCACTATTAATAGGGAGCAAATGTTGAGTCCTGCGTAAATACGAGTTTAACATTCTAACCGGGCAAAGGCGGCGATCGGCATGATCAGGAGTCAGAACAGTAGTTAACGCTGGTATTCTTATTGGTTTAAAAAAATCATTAGACCTATGTAACTGAGTTTTCGCTAAAAAACCCACTTTGGTTTTCAACTGGATCCACTCTCCTTGAGGATGGCGTAAAATGGAGGACCTGGAGAGAGCATGTAATTCGCTTCGTCTCAGTCCGGTCGCCAAAGCCGTTAAAAATACAGTTTTGAGAGTGAGAAACTTTAAGGAAACATCTTCACAAGGCTCAAACGGAGCTGAAACAAGAGCCTGTGATACAATGCACAAATCCCACGAAGGAACAGTCCTGCGTCGTGTAGGTTTGGCGTGGTACATACCCTCAATCAATTGATTTAAAACTTGATGGTGACCCACCTCTAACCCTGTATGCCTCTGAATAACATGAGCGATAGAGGAGCGGTAAACCTCTACGGACTTAGGAAGAATACCTCTCACCTTAAAAAGGTATACTAAGAAGTCTGCAATCTGAGGAATAGTCAGATTAACAGAATTAATGTTATGATCAACACACCAAGCAGCAAAAACCCTCCATCTTGACTCGTATTGCTTGATGGTTGATTCCTTCAAAGAAGACTGGATGAAATCACAGGCTTCTTGAGAGTATCCATCCCTCAGGTCGGCTTGCTTAATAAGGGCCAGACGTGAAGGTTGAACACCCACAGGTTCTTGTGAAAAATCTGCGACTGAGGTAGCCGGAGTAATTTTGGATGTAGAGGTAACGCCCATGGTGGATAGTACAGGAGATTCTGCACCTCTGCAAACCAAGACTGTTTGGGCCAAAATGGAGCCACCAGCAGTATTCTGCAGTTGTGTGTGGCCACTTTGGTTACTACTTGCCTCAGCAGATTGGTGGGAGGGAATGCGTAGGCATCCAGACCTTCCCAAGACATGTTTAAAGCGTCTACCTTCCATGCCAATTGGTGGTGGAAAGGAGACACAAAGGTAGTCAGCTTGAAGTTCAGGTGTGTCGCGAATAAGTCGACCATGGGGCGATGGTATTTCTCCCATATGAGACGAGCGACTTCTGGTAACAGAGACCACTCTGTCGAGGTCTGGGTGTTCCCTATCCTCGACAGGTGATCTGCCACTGTGTTGAGTACACCCGCAATGTGTTGGCATCGTATCCTTACATTGTGAGCAAAAAGGAGCTGATGGAGCTGTTCCGCCACTCGAGAGGTATTGATGGATTTCGTCCCTCCCTGGTGGTTGACATAAGCTACCACTGTCGAGTTGTCGGAAAAAATCATGACATCCTTGTCCCTGATCTGTTCCAGGAATGACTGGCACGAGTGGAGTACTGCCATCATTTCGAGGACATTTATGTGTCTCTTTTCCCCTGGTGGCCAGGCGCCGTGCACCGAACGCATGTTCATGCATGCACCCCAGCCCAGATTGGACGCATCGGTGTAAATGTCTACTGTCTTTGTGAAAGCTCGTAGAGACACCCCTGCTCTGAGGTTGGTCTCTTGGGACCACCAGTTCAGAATGACCCTTGTATCCCCTCTCATGAATATCTTGAAATACTGAGGAAGATACTCGGGATTCCACTGGTAAGCTAAGTCCCTCTGGACAGGTCTGCGCATAGTCGCGCCTAGTGGAACAATTTTTGTCAACGACACTAGGTGTCCTATCAATCTCTGCCAGTTCAATGCTGTTTGTAATGGAAACATCAGAAAAAGATGTATCCACTGCAAGCAACGTGCTATCCTGTCCTTGGAAGGGAAAACCTTGAACTGAATGAGATCCAGGACTATCCCCAAGAAAACCTTTACCTGTTCTGGGGTTAAGTCGGACTTCTTGTAATTGACTTTGAACCCTAGAGCCTCCAGCCACCGTAGTAGCCACATGGTGATGATTAATGACCTGTCCCGGTCTGGTGCACGTAGGAGCCAGTCGTCGATATACTGGTGAACGCGGACTCCTAGACGATGCGCGAAAGATGCTACTGACTTCACCAGTCTCGTGAAAACGTACGGAGCTGTCGACAGCCCGAAAGGTAGAGCCTTGAACTGGTAGACCTGACCTTCCACCACAAATCGAAGATATTTCTTGAACTTGGGGTGAATCGGTACATGAAAATAAGCATCGGTCAGGTCTAACGAGGTCAACCACTCCCCCTGTCGAACTGCCTCCATAATGTGCTCCGCTGTCTCCATCTTGAACGATGGAATCAGAAGCATCTTGTTTAGACAGGACAAGTCTATGACCGGCCTCCAGGTACCTCCCTTCTTTGGAACTAGAAAAAGACGGTTGTAGAAACCAGGACTGTCGGGTCGACGGACTGTTTCTACAACCTTCTTCTCTATCATATCCTTCACCAAGCTCACCAGCACCTTCTGTTTGTCGGGATCTCGGTAACAAGACAGAATAGTGGGTGTCTTCGACAGAAGAGGTTGAGTGATAAATTGAAGAGTCAGGCCCCTGGAGATCAGATTTATGGTCCAAGGGTCGGCCTGAATAGCCTGCCATGTTGACAGGCAATTCCTCAGCCTCATTCCCACCGGCAACTGATCCAGAAAAAGTGGAGGATCGGGTGCCGGTGGGAGGTCTCCTCGGGATGGAAGAACGTCATTGCTTTCCAGGGGCAGTAAACTTTCTGCCCCGGGAATTACCTCTACCTCTAACTCTTCCTCCTCTTGCTCTAGGAGCTCTTCCTCGAAAGGAGCCCCGAAAGGAAGAGAACTCAGAAGAAGGGGTAGGAGTAGTAAAGCGACTCCTAGCGCCCGTTGAAGGTGTTCGTGAAAAAGAACGGGTGCTAGGTGTGGAAGTACCGAACCTGATGGAACGTTCGGTTGAATCCTGCACTTCCTTCACTATACTGTCTTCAAACATACTTGAGGAAAGTAGAGTGGAGGATCTAAGAGAATTCACTGAGGCTTTAGACACTCTCTTATTTACCTTGTCCAACACAGAATCTCGCCTAAACAATTCCATATTGGCAAGGATTCTGGTTTGTGCCGTTACCGAACGGCCAAAATCTTTCTTCGCTTCACGGATTAATACTTCCGTTGTTTCAAACAAATCCGTGAAGCGGTCAGGTAAACTCGAAAAATCAAGCATAGAAAACATTTCTTTGAGTATTAATTACCTGGTGGCTGTTAATAGTAACGCGTTATTAGTCAATGCCACCAAAGTTCTCATATCATTAGAAAAATCTGTCATCGATTTGAAATCAATATTCGGACTGAATTTAGACTGTGACGAGACAATACCCTCTACAGAGGCTTGTAGCTTCTGAGCTGTTAACGGAAAAGAATGGTCTTTAAAAGCCACCTTTTCGCTCTTAAGATGTCTCTTAAAAATTTTTCCTTTCTCCATTGGCATACCTGAAGGGTTAGACCCTTTAAGGTCATTGTCGAGATCCTTCCAAATTGCGGCTAGCCAAGGAGACAAGGGTAAAGCTTTGTTTTCCGTGTTCTCTCCATCAGAGCCTAAACATGCAGAAGGCTTCTTGCTGGGCTTAATCGCCGTCGAAGTTAAAGGTAGATTAAGAGAATCTGAGACCCCTTGTATAATATCTGCAAAAGGGATCTCAGAGTCATCATGAGAATCTTTCACTTGCTCATCAGAATTCTCAGAAGGAGAGAAGTCAACTCGCTTTCTCTTGCGAGAATGTTGGGCGGAAAAATCCAGTGATTTCGACCTACGGCCCAAATCTCTGGACTCCTCATCCCAACGAAACGAATTGATCCTCTCCCTATCAGAACCGATGGTAAAGGGGTTGACAACGGTATCCAGCTCAGACTCAGAAGTCACAAGGTCATCTGGTGACCCGTCGTACCCCAAAGGTCTAGTACGTTCGTGTACGGTAGAATCCTTATACAACTGCCGGTCCCAATCGTCAATAACTGACTGGCGATTGACGGTCGCCGGTCGTCGGTTGCCGCTGGTCGGTACGCGATAGTCGTAATGCGGTTCTCGGTAGCCGGTTCCAGGTTCTAAGAAATCAGAAGCCAGTCTCCGGGTTCCCGATAGCCCCGTCCCCGGTTCACCGTTGCCGGTGCCGGTCTCCGGTCTACGGTCCGGCCTCTGCCGGTTGCTAAAAATAGCACCGCTCTCTGCTCGTACAAACGGGCTGTTTAAACGTACAGCGCTGTTGTCATTCTGTGCAATGGCCTCCCGCTGAACATAGACCTTAGACTGATCAAGCGGTTTCTGGGGTAGTGCCACATTTAGAGCTGCAGAATTCATAGTATTACAATTTGCCTGTAAAAGAGTAAAAATATTATTCAACAAAACAGATTGATCCGCAGCAACAGGAGAAGTAGGTGTTAAATTCACTAGGCTACTACTGGCCTGCTCTTCTCGTTGTAGCTGACAGGGAACAGACTCCACTGGTGTGGACAGACCCTTGTCGTGCACGGGCGACGTGTCAGAGACAGAGTCCCGTTGACACGCTACACTGTCTTTCAAGGCCATCGATTCAGATTTTCGAATCTGCTTCTCTTTCGCGCGTCTGGCTGCCAGAGCGCTTTTACGTTTCTCTACAGAATCCCAGTCTGTACTCGTATTCTCCGTGCAATAGGAACATGGTTCAATACGAGTGCAGTTTCTATGTAAGAAACACGCGTCATGGGGGTCTGTTCTTGATACAGGTACCCCACATGAAGCTTCTATGCAAAATTTCTTAATTATCGGGCCCGTCTTGCTCATGGCCATGGTGGATACAAAGTGTGCAAAAAGGATTAAACAAAAAATTGTGAAAAAATAATAAACTCGAATGTATCCTCTTTTCAGCATGTAAGCGTATATATATATATATCGCATGTGCGAGTGTGGTCGAAACCAATCAATCTATAATCACACAAAAGCACGACAGTGAAAAGAGAGCCTGAGTTAACCAGTATAAACTCACTAAAAGTACGCTTGAATATCAATTACATATCTCAAGATGACGCTGTTCCCTCCGCAACTGTTAAGCGACTGTTAGACAACGTTGGCGACGATCGCTGTAAGACCGTTGCCGTCAATAAGAAACAACGCAAGTCATCGTGATTGAACGATGATAGGGAGAAAAAAGGCAAATTGCCACGTCATCTCAAGAGATATATTTCATAGTCAAACAATACCGTTTTAAAAACGTTAAATATATAAAGACACGTTAAGGATCCTTTAGAAAGGTATTCGTAATTATAATAATTAACGAAAAGGTTTCATCTCCATAAAAAACTCTTACCTTCCTCAGGATCTCTTAACAGAGAAAAAACACCTCTGTCTACATTGACGCGCAAGGCAGAAGTGGCGATATAGCCTCACTATGGCCACCTGTCGGGGTATCAATGGTGTGGGATACCCCACCTGGTGGGGGGTCAAAAAGACACGATTTTGCAGTGAAAATCTCCTTGCGTTTACCGAGATAACTAGGTAGTTACCCATAATTTAATATATGTTGCCGAGGTGGAGTATTGGGATATAAATATATCAATAATACCGCTGTATACCGTATATCCCCGCGTATAGTGCGACGCCATGTATAATACGAGTTAAGATTTGAGGCCTAGGATGACCTGAAAAACGTCTACCCCTCTGTATAATACGACCTCAAATTTTGGATGTCGGCAGCGTCCCGGTCGGCAGCGTTCCGGGCCATCTAAATGTGAGGCATGGATATTATCTTATTCTACTAAATAGCGCTGTGACACCTGCATAGACGATGCTCAATGACGGGAACAGCGGCAACAGTACAGCTCTACAAAACCAAAGGGCAGTATCTGCTTACTTGTAATGTAAGCAGATACTGTATTTCCATTTTCCAGGGCAAAGTGGATGTCACCGGGACTGTCTCGATGGGCAGACATTCTGAGGCCTGCATAGGCTACATATATATACACACAGATTTTAAAATACCCGTATTTATATTTCGCCGACAAATTTATATTATTTTAATTTATCTATTACAAAGACCATATTTTAACATCGTCGTGCTCGAATAAGAACATTCCAAGATGCAATGTGATTGTAAAACATTTGCAGACTAGCCGCATTGTCTAGACACAAGAGGTGTTTGGTTGTATAAGGTGTCCGGGTGCAATAACACAGCAGCGCTCCATGAACTACAGCTAACAGATACCACCATTTGCTCAATACCGTATCAGCCGCGGCAACAGTGGTAGGCGTTAATGTTATCCCAGCAATATAGACATTCTGAGGCCTACATGTATAGAATTTCGATTGGAGATATAAACAGTGATATCCTATTATATTTCATCAACGCATTCTCTCATTCCAATAGGAAAATATCATGTTCAGATTTTTTGTACACAATAGAACACGCCCATATGAAAGGAGATCTTAGATTAAATCATTATTAATATAAATGAACAGGTCAGGAGTGTGAATTGGTTGCAGACTAACGGCGTCATATATCTGCCCGTGGTTGTCAAACGTGCCACGCGCGTCGGCGGTAATGTGAGACGGGGGCTCCCAGCAAACACGACACATTCACCCAATGCTAGTACAGTGTTGTGCCAGCGTCGCTGACGGTGGCCCTACATTGTACCAGCACTGGTTGAACGTCTCTTGTTTGCTACTAGTTGGAAAGGCACAGTCTTGTTGTATCGTGTGTATAGGCCTGCTTACCATACACGCCGACTAACCTACGTTTCTACCGCTAGAAAACTTACCGCTGAACTACCGCTACAGAGCTAAAAAATTGTATTAAATTCTACATCTATGTATAATACGAGGTGTCTTTTTGTGACATGAATAGCTAAGAAAAAACATCACATTATACACGGGGATATACGGTACCAAGATCGTCAAATAGCCTACCGCGGTATAACAAGTTGGTCATATAGCATGGTATATAACAGAATCATCATATGACCTATACCGCGGATCGTTACTTTTTATTTCATTTTGAACAGTAGCTGTCAAAAGGTCAATCCGAGGCGTCGTTAGTAGTCGTGCCTGTCTACAGTATAGCCGCGATTACGGAGGTGTGCAATGATCACTGCATGCATGGATGACTGGTCAGCACATGTGAACGTGCACGAGCGCTTTAACGCAGACTGGCGCGTTATCAAGACTAAAAAATACAGGCACTTTTGGTTATTAGGTCAAATTTAACCTGAAAAAACGGGGTCCATGCGTGGACCGCGTTATAACCGATATTGCGGTGTAACGATTAGCTTTTTAACGGGATTCTACTGTAATGATATACTCTGTACATGCCCCTGAAATGCATGCCATGGAGTAGTATTCCTCATAACAAACTAGCATATCATGTCCGTCTGCAGTTAAATAATGTTGAATCTTGCAATACCACAGCAATATCTAGTTGGTGTGCTCGTTTCATTAGATAAGAGTTTGTTACACCATGAATGCCTACTTAAATCGCATGACTTGATTGCTACATGGCTTGATTAGCAAGTGTTCAATTGACCTCAAGTTAATTTATTGACCGCCTTTAACTTTTATCATTATTCATAAAATTATTTGGTAATACCATCCCGCAGTCTATTAAATATATCTTAAGGTCACACTTATTTTATAGTTTGTGCCTGAATCATCAGATTTGTAAATAAAAAGTCCCTCCCCTAAAATCTTCTGAAGAACAAAATGTCAAAACTACTTTTCCTATTTATTATTATTAATCCCTTGACTCAGCACCTGGTCTGAACATTTCTATCTATCACCTGCTCTAAGGCCTGACTTATAATGTGGGTTACTATTTTTTTGGAAAAATGATTGGTAAACTTGGAAGGCAATATGGAAAAAAAAATACTGGATTTTTTTTAACAGATACCAGACAAAGCATTCACATCCACCCAGAATCGGTTTCCCCGGGCAATATTGCAAACGTTGGCGTCAAACCCTGTGTTTGATAATAAACCATGATCGGCAGATTGTATAATCATAAATCATGCTACCATGTTCATCAAAATGTACATTTCTCACATCCATGCACCATGTACCAGCTAGATTTAAAAATTATCTTTTTGGAAAGAGATCAAATGGTTTTAAACCAGCAAAATAAGAATATTTTGTATGGTATACACATTACTTAGCCCTTCACTTTGAAGTAAGTATATTGTGACAATCATTCTCACAGTAGATTTAACCGAAGATTTTAAAAATGTCTGGGTAAAGAGTAAACATTAAAGCTAACGTCTTTAGTTAGAAATGTCTAACATATATATAGTTCTAATTTGCTACATCTCAAAATATTCAGGAGTTAAATAAAAAGAAAGAGAGATCAGTCTCCTCCAGGTCTCGACTTCACAAACACTTGAACGCCGCCAAAGATCTAGAAGTAGAAAGAAAGCATCAACAAGGAAGTGAGGTATGTTAATAAGATTAATCTGTTAACCCCATTAGCACACATGTAGGTATTTTTAATTTTTATTCGCTTTAAGATGTGAATTGTTACACCTGAAGATGATGATGTCCCACCTGAAGATGAATTAAAATTACTTAGTTTATCAAATGCAAAACCCTCGTGTTTATCAGAACCCTTATGTTTTGTTTATATATTAATGGGTTAAATTTACCACATCTAAGTTTAAATTTTAATCATTTAATGGGCTTTTGTCTTTTGCTTCTGAAAACAAATTGCGAACATAGTTTCATATTAATATTGAATGTGGCACTGATAAGTTTTATTCTAGTAGTTAATGAATCAGAATGTCGTGAACTGAGAAATTAGCATGCATACACTCTGCTTTCTCAAATCTCAATGGCTAGATATCAACCATCCAGCAGAAATGACATGATTCCCACCACCCAAGTACTGAATATTTGATCTACCATAGAGACATGCTACATTTGATGTCCGGTAACTTTTAGTGGTTCCTGAATGTCTTATTGTAAGTCATGCTTACAATATCAATATATCCAGGCTTAAATAATTCATATTCTCATCAAGCCACATGAAATGATAGCCACATGAAATGATATTTCCTAAATATATGTATCTCCTCACTTGAGTCTATTTTCCAGGGATGTTTGCAATTTTTTTCTTTTATTATATTTATCAGAGCTCTGTATTTTATATACTGGTACAAGCCCTAATAATACAGCTAGTAAAAATATGGCAAATATTTCTATGGTAAATACTATTTTTTTGTAAGTAAAGTATATGGGCGGTTCTCATTAGGTGCGTTGAACAAGTGGGACATTTGGTACCGTTTTTTTAAAGCAAAATTTTAACTATTTACTTAACAGGTAGATTCAATTAAAGATACTTAGTCATACAATTAAATTTGGAAGCAGAAAATGGGAGTATATATGTGAAAAATACGTGTTTTTTGAACGGTCGAACATAGGACACCAAATGTTTTTTGGTGTCCTCTCAATAATGCCATGTGCGACCGCAGTGAATGATTTTCTTGGTGTCCTGTGTGCGACCTTTGGTGTCTCATGATCAACCAATTGTTCGACCATGTGGACTTGAGATTTTTTAGTGTCCTTACTTTCTAGTATAGATTTTCAATGTTACGACCATTTCGTGTCCTATGTTACGACCACTTTCGTGTCTCACAATGTTTTATGATCATCACTTTTCACTGGTTTGTAGGTTTATTCTCCAATTTTTACAAAACTATATAAATATAGATACAGACGAGATCCAACATTGATTCTGCTATTTTGTACAGTCATTGCAAAATAAAAACACTATATGTGAGCGGTCAAACGGTCGCACATTTTACCGAATTTTCATCCCCTATACAGATACATTTTTCTTTCTGTTCCATATTGTTTTGTATACAATTATGTAAAGCACATACAACCCGTGTACACATGGATGTATACACACCATTTTGAACATTAAATGGCGACTACTGTTCAAGAAAATGACATTTGAAGAAAATGCATGTAGGACACGAAAATTTTATGTTCAGTAAAAGTAATAATTAAACCCTTTTACTTGGTTTTCATTTGTTTTCAACTATTATTTCTGCATCTGCATCATACTATTTGTCTTTTTAGTTTATTTTTCAAGCGATTGTGGCAAGGCGTTAAAAATTATGCCATGATTTAGTAATAGCTGTCAATAGGACACTAAATGTTACGACCACCATAGCTTAATATATTTCATAAAAAAGACTCTAATTTTTATAATTTAGCTGCTAATATATGTTTTTTATATAAAATTAGTTCTTCCTCTACAGATTTGTCTGTAAATTAATTAGAAAAAAATAATTGATGTCCTGTGATAAACAATTGTTCTGGGTACGGTTTGAAATGTCCCATTTATTTGCATCAAATTATGCATAAAAAAACAGTAAAAGTTGTCATGATTATTAAATTAAATTATCATATTTAGATTTAAAAGCTCTTCCAGCTTCTTTATTTAGTTTAGAATTGAAAGTATTAAAATATTCTCAAGTTTGCATGGAGAAATATCATTTTTGTCTATTAAACAAACATACCCCATTTTCGACGCACCTTTTGAGAATAGCCCATATGTCAAATAAAGTCATATTTTTTTTAGAAAAAAGTCATTAACAACAGAAGATTGGTATACCAATCTTGCAAGGGTAATGTATTCCTGATACATATGCATGCTGAATTTTTTTTTCACACAAAATTATTTTTATAGGGCACTCTCGCATACACACTGTGCACATACTGTACCATCATGATGAAAAATGGCTGTGAGAATTGACACCAATATGATCAGCAGTCTTAACTTTTCACATCATGTACACATAATTAAATATGGTCTACAAGCATTATGTATTTTCACACCACTGCACATGATTTAATTTTTGGTCATGAGAATAGAATGTCCAAATCAACTCATATTAAGCAAAAAAAAGTGTTTTGTGCTAAACATACATATATTAGACTGCAGTTTCTTTTATTTGAGAAAACCATTATAGCAGCACATTATGAGGCAGCAGTTTGACAGCAAGGAGGTGTATGATAGAAAGAAGCATTTCTCCAATTGTTTAGTTTAGTTCCTATAGTTTAGTTCCAATATAAAGAAAATTTTGCCATAGTCTGGAGCCAAATAGGACATTATGGATCAGTTATAGTTTAATTGTTTACTTACAGGGTACATCAATAATGTACAACCACAAGAAATATATCAATTGTTTTTGCTAGACCTTTATTTGTTTAAGTACCCAGGAATCCCATCACATTTTCATTCACTGCTAGTTGTGAATTACTGTACTGCAATTCCCACCTTAAACATTTTGAAACAGACGTATGTAATGTCAGTCCGAATGGTAATATTATATAATTGGCTTGTTGATATGGCTACACATAATTAACCCTTACACTGCTATGGGCGACTATAGTCGCCCAAAATAAACTAAGCGCAGCCTGCTGTGGGCGACTCATAATTCTTTTAAAAAAAAATTGATTTTTTTTTCACTTTCGTTTTGTGGTGTCTTTCTATAATTTGCGCTTTAAAGATAGCTAACTGACTGATTTTGTAATATAATAGCTTTTATTATCAGTTGTTCATCAGATGTTTTTTTGAAGAAAACACGTGCCAGATATCTCTTAGTGGGAAACCACACATGCTGCAAATTTTATGCAGCAGTGTAAGGGTTTCTTTCCCTGCATTCTTTCCCTGCATTCTACACACATTCCAGTATAGAACATTATGAAATGTAACTGAAATTTTAGTGTGTATTTATTTCTGACATGATTTCAAATGTTTGTTATTTAACAAAATAAATAAGGCTGTTTTTTTTTTCTTGTAGCTTTTTAATATTGCCACTGAGAAATTGATAAAAGATTCACTCATTTAAATTAGCAGAATAATATTCACTAACAATCATATTAAACAACTATTAATAATACAATGTAATTAAGAATAAAATAACAATTTTTGTGACTTTTTATTTTTGTATATAGCTGGATGAAAAACAAATGTCTGCTGGGAAAAAGAGACAACAGAAGTTGGAGCAAGAAGAAGCTAAAAGGAAACGAAGGGCACGACATGCACAATTTGTCAGGGAACGGGTAGATATCATGTTTTTATTTTATTGATATTGCAACTGCATGAAAAGACTATTGACACTTTTGCTGAAAATAGGATAACTATTTTCAGCCACTAATTGAGTCTCCATTCACTATGTGGTGCAGACTTATTGTTTTAGTGCTGTCTATTGTTAGCTCCCGCCGTCACCGTAGGTGAGACGGAGGGAGCTATGGATTCTACCTCCGTTTTTTTTGGCCTCTTCTTTTGCCTATAACTTTGTCAGAAAATAAGCTAGGATAACAATTTTTGGTATGTGGGTTACTTCCAGGTGGCTAATGGACAGGTTAAAATATTTTTAATCTGAATTCAATACGCAAGGTTGCAGAGGAGAAAATGATGATGTGACGGCGTTGGGCCGTCCGTAAACAATTCGTTTCCGGAGCATATCTCTGAAAGTACTTGTCCGATTGTCTTCAAATTTTGCACACAACACCCCTAGGGGGTCTAGTTGTGCCTTTTGGGGTATTTGAACTTTGACCTATTTCTGGTTCAGAACTATGACCTATTTAGACGTTTTGACGCGCACTTCGTTTCCGGAGCAGATCTCGAAAAGTACTGGGCCGATGACAGTCATATTGCACATACATGTTCTCTAAGGTCCCTAGTTGTGCCTTTTCAGGTTTTTGGACCTTGACCTTAAAGTTGACCCAGCACTTCGACCTAATTTATAACATCGTTAAATCCGACTGAAAGATTTTGCGGAATATCATGAAAACCGCTCAAGATAGCTACACCATTACTATAAAACAAATTGTGAGGTTTCAGGAGAGGATGCATCTTGAAAAATTTCATATCGATAAAATTAAAAATGGCCGCCTATCGGCCATTATTCACCTCGACAGGCCTGATATTGCGGAATATCATGAAAACCGCTCAAGATAGCTACACCATTAATATCAAATAAATTGTAAGGTTTCAGGAGAGGATGCATCTTGAAAAATTTGAAGTTGATAAAATTCAAAATGGCCGCCTATCAGCCATTATTCACCTCGGCAGGCCTGATATTGTGGAATATCATGAAAACCGCTCAAGATATCTACACCATTACTATAAAACAAATTGTAAGGCTTCAGGAGAGGATGCATTTTGAAAAAATTCAACTCGTCCAAGTTCAAAATGGCCGCCAATCGGCCATTATTCACTTTCACATGGCCGTTATTTGGTAAACCGTGCTAGATGGCTAGACCATTACTATAAAACAAAATGTGTGATTTCAGGAGAGGATGCATCTTGAAAAAATTCGACTCGATAAAATTTAAAATGGCCGCTTATCGGCCATTATTCACTTTCACATGGCCGATATTTGGTCAACCGTGCTAGATGGCTAGACCATTACTGTAAAACAAAATGTGAGATTTCAGATGAGGATGCATCTTGAAAAAATTTGACTTGATCAAATTTAAAATGGCCGCCTTTTCGGCCATTATTCATTTTCACATGGCTGATATTTGGTAAACCGTGCTTGATGGCTAGACAATTACCTGATTACTATAAAACAAAGTGTGAGTTTTCGGGGGAGGATGCACCCTGAAAATTTTTAACTTACGAATTCAAAATGGCCGACAATCTGCATTATTTACCTCGATAGGCCTGATATCAGGTAAACTGTGCTAGATAGCTAGACCATTACTATAAAACAAAATGTGACGTTTCAAGAGAGGATGCCTTTTTAAAACTTTCGACTCAATCGAATTCAAAATGGCCGCCTATCGGCCACTACTTTACTTTCACATTGCTGATATTTGGTAAACCGTGTTAGATAGCTGGACCATTACTATAAAACAAAATGTGAGATTACAAGAGAGGATGCATCTTGAAAAAAATTGACTAGATCAAATTCAAAATGGCCGCCTATCGACCATTATTCACTTTCGTATTGCCGGTTTCTGGTAACCGTACTAGATGGCTAGACCATTACTATAAAACAAAATGTGAGATTTCAGGAGAGGATGCATCTTGAAAAATTTTGACTTGATCAAATTCAAAATGGCCTCCTATCGGCCATTATTCACTTTCACATGGGCGATATTTGGTAAACCGTGCTAGATGGCTAGACCATTGCTATAGAATGAAATGTGAGATTTCAGCTGAGGATGCATCTTGGAAAATTTTGACTTGATCAAATTCAAAATGGCCGCCTTTAGGCCATTATTCACTTTCACATGGCCGATATTTGGTAAACCGTGCTAGATAGCTAGACGATTACTATAGAATGAAATGTGAGATTTCAGCTGAGGATGCATCTTGAAAAATTCTGACTCGATCAAATTCAAAATGGCCCCCTATCGGCCATTATTTACTTTCACATGCCCAATATTTTGCAAACTGTGTTAGATGTTAGTCCATTACTATAAAACGAAATTTGAGGTTTCTGGGGAGAATGCACCCTAAGTTTTTAACTAATTTATATCGAATTCAAAATGATCGTAAATCAGCTATTAGTTAACTCGATATCGGGTAAACCGTGCCAGATAGGTAGACTTTACTGGGATACTGATTAGGATCATTAATTTCAATGGAGGTTTGCAATCTCTGACAGACTGTCTAGTTCTTATCTTACCCTTAGACTGGGCTTCTTAGACCTAGTTGTCTTGCGTCTTGATTTTTGACCTAGACTAGGACTACATTAATAACCCTATACAAAATTGCTTAAATCAAATTCTAATTCGGAGCGGGAGCTCCTGGACTTATGTAGTCTTGTTGTTAATATTATTATTCAACAATTTGACGACGTAAATGCTCTCCAGTCGCCAATACTTATCAGACCTTCACAATTTTTTTTCTGCACATTCTGATGAATTATCCTGCTCTAATTTGCATATCCAAAATGGCCGCCATGGGCTAATTTGCATATCATAATTGAGGTAAATGCTTTCCAGTAGTCAATATTTATCCGATCTTCAAGAAAAAAAATTCTGAACACCCTCTCATGATGAATTGTCCTGGTTGAGTTTAAAAATTAACTAATTTGCATATCTAAGATGCCGCCATGGCCCTCCTGTTATATAGCCCCATCGTTAATGCATTGGCAATAAACTTGAAAAGGTGGAGACTTTCATATTTGCTATGCAAATGTAACATCTAGTTTGTCTTATAATTTTATTGCTTTGAACGTTAATCACATGTGACTACACAGGGATCGACACTAACACTGGCCTGAGGCCAGTAAAATTCAATAAAGGCAGTAGATCATCTGATATGGCCAATAATTACCAAAACAAGTAAAAAGTTACAAATTAGTCTGTGTTGTTAAAGCCACTGATTATTAAAAAATGATGTAACTGTATCATAGTTACATAAAAAAAATTGGTGGGTGGGGGGGGGGGGGTGAAACAATGTACAGTATGGACTTTCACACAGAGATAAGGGCCAGTAATTATCTGAAGTTCCTGGCCTTTGGGCTACTACTTCAGAGTATATGGGTCACTACTTCAGTGTCCATATTGATTTGTAATTCATTTTAAATCCTTTTTAGTAGGCCTACGATATAAAATAACGGTCCTTGTATTAAATTGGCAAGATTTACAAATGCTTGACTTCAAATTAGACAATGCATATCATAATTGTCAAAAAACTTTAAATTATGGAAGGTGGAGATTTTCATATTTGCTATGCAAATGTAACATCTACTTTGTCTTATAATTTACTACACTACTACTACACAGAGATCGACACTATCAAATTCAATAAAGGCCAGTAGATCATCTGAGATGGCCAATGAGTTGTGTAATTGTCACTAAATTACCAAAATAATAACAATTTACAAATTAGTCTGTAACTGTATCATAGTTACATAAAAAAAACTGGTGGGTGGGAGAGAAGGGGGGGGGGGGTGAAACAATGTACAGTAAGGACTTTCACACAGAGCTAAGGGGTAGTAATTATCTGAAGTTCCTGGCCCTTTGGGTTACCTCTTCAGAGTAGTTAGTGTCTATATTGATTTGCTATTCATTTTAAATCCTTTTTGGTAGGCCTACGATATAAAATAAAGGTCCTTGCATTAATTTGGCAAGATTTACAAATGCTTGACTTCAAATTAGACAAATAAAAATAATTTCAGCCCACTGTAGTGAGATTTCCTAATAAACATTCTAATTAGGCATGCTCATAATTATCTTGATACAAATATATATATTTGTCAGTGTAAATTTGTTAAATTAATTTGATCTATGTTCACTTTTGACATGTCTTCTCTGGTTTCAGGCGCAGCGCATGAAAAATGAGGGTGATGTGGAATTTGATATTGAAAAAGATGAGACATATAATGATGGACAAGGTCAGTTTGATTAACCATCATAATTTCAGAAATAAATTTCAACTCCCAAATGAATGTTAAATGAAAACAATTTGAAATGAAATTAAATTAAATGCTAAATATGGATAGATGTGTATGGTTATATCATGTGACCCATCTGTACATAACGAGTCTCATGTCAGAAAAATACAATATGGAGTTCATGTTACCATTGGATAGCACAGAGCTGGAGCTTTAATATGACACCAACAACATGAAATTTTGTTAATCCGGAGCTGAGTTATGATCATTTTAGTGACGCAGATGGGTCAATATTTTAAAAAACAAAAGTGGAGGAAATTGGCTTTAAAGTCATGGCAAAAAATTGATTGTAAGTTATTTATAGTATAAAAAATAGTTCCTTATGATCAAACAGGATTTTTCGTCCAAACCTGAAAATTTTGTATAGGGGCCTATGTTGTTTTTAACGATTGAATTTTATAGCCCAGGATGTCTACTTTCAGAATCTGTAGGTGGACTTTGGTTTTCTTCGAGCGTTTTTTAAAAATGGTTAAAAAACAAGATGGCCACCAGCGGCCATTTTGAAAACAAAATATTTAACTAATAATCTGATAATTCCAATCATGTGATATATCACTAATATTGGGTGTAGAACCAATTTTTGGCCCTAAAATGATAATTCTAGGCTTTAAAGCATAAAAATTGGACAAAAAAAATTCGCTATTATTAGCCCATATCATGCATATCGCTCATTTTCTAAACTTGTACGGAGCCGATATACGACTCATTTTGTGCAGATGGGTCACATATATAATAACAACACAAAGTTACTTAGAATCGAATAATTTTATTTTATCCTCATATGATGGGAAACATAAAACTGTCTTTTTATTTCTGTATTGGAAGTTGAGTATAAATTCTATATAAGAAATATTGTATTCTCTTTTTGTATTTAATTGTTTCAGTATTTAACAATTCTTAAGCGAATACTTATTTTATATGCATCTAATGTTATTTAATGTTCTCAGATTCTTGGCTGGATGGCAAAGATGACGAAAATGTGACATCAGATTATCAGTCAGAAGGAGATGATGATATATATTCCTCAAAGAGTAAAAAACGAGGAAAAAACTCTGCAGATAAAAGTAGGTCAGCAGCATTAAGTGCAAGTACAACAGACAGTTTTGACTACACAAATCACAGAACTTTTGTTGCTGGTCAACAAGATAGCATTTATGATAGTGATCCAAGAAAAGATGATTTCTTTGATTCCTGAAATAGGCAGCACATTATCAGGGACTACAGGTATTGTATGTGCTATCATATAGCGGCCATGTCAGTTTATACAATTTTACTTTCTATTCAAATATAAGTTTAGAAAAGGTAACCTCGTATATGCTTCGAATGTATCCATTGATACTTATTTAGACATATCTTCTTAACTGTTGAAGCGCCAAATTAAATTTGAATTCTTTTCATTTTGTGTCTCACTGATGTGATACACAATTTTAAATGTGAAAATTAGTCAGATCTGCTATGATGTATGCAAAATGTTTTTAACTTTCTAAAGGATTAAATCGTTTTGTATATACCATATTTTATTTTATTAATCGCCCATATTAAAAAAAAATGTCCAACCCCCTGATTTGAAAATAAAACCCACAATCATGTACACTAGACCTATATGATCATTAATCATTCCCCCTGTAATCTTGGGGGGTATTCTAATTAACGGGTGTTGATTAGAATGAAATGAATAAAAATGAGTTGAAATATAGAGGTGCTGAGAGATTCAAACAATTCAATAAATTAATGTGGTATGTTCATTATATTTATATTGTGAAAACCTATACAAAATGTGTAAAATAGCCCAATGGTATAGTAGACCAACTATAAAATACCATCTGGTTATCAACTCCGTGTGGGCTGAATAATGTCCTTAATGTTAATTTATTCTGCAGATATTCTTTTTTATTCAGATTTTCATCCCGAAACTAGTCATACACTGGGACCTGCTATGAAAGACACCCAGCCCTGTTAGGTGGCACCACCTTCTAGTTTCCAATACATCAATACCTCAACCCTTTGAGTGGAAAGTCATGAACAATGCAGCATTCAGAGGGTTGGGATAGTGCTTGTTGAGCTAGTGTGTTTTTCATGACAGGCTGCAATGTATATATTCGGAGTTGTTTTCAACATGTTTAACAGCTTTAGAATCAGGGTATATTTATTAATACTATTGTATAATTATCAATGCAATTGTTAAAATGATTATGTGCTTGAAGCATATCATATTCACCCAGGGTTGCATATTTTCACCAACTTAATGCAAACTAATACAGTACTAAATGATACTGTAACACTTACCTTGCTTTTTGAGGTCAAATTTTTGGCCAATATTTTACTTGTAAAGTACAGTACATTCAGTATTAACCCTGTACTGCTTTATAAAATAGTGTAAGTAATTTTTTGTTAAAATGTCATACACCATGAAGTGGCTGAAAATTATATATGTACAGAAACAAGAAATGTTAAAAAAATGTGTTTTAATCATGAGCATTGGCAATATTTCTAATAAAACTTGACTAATGGTTTTACCTAATTTGCTTACAAACAATGTTAATGTTTCTGGTTGTAATAACTTTATTTCCCCAATATTGAGATCTTATAAAAAGTGTATGCAAACTACATCAAGGATCATAGTAGATTTGTTATTTCTAGCAGTTCAGTTCAGTTCAGTAAATTTATTTGACATATAAAACCAAAGTAGTACATAATCAATTTTAACAAATAAATAAATGAAGTCAGGAGACCACAGTTAAGACCTTATGGTCGCTAGCACAGTGGCCACTGATAATGCAACACGTCTGCACTACACACTGTTGCACAAGTATCTATAACGATGTACTAGCGTTAAAAGGTAACTTATGCTGTCTGTCAGCTGCCGGTACATGCTTTCTAGAAGGAATGATCTAGGTAGTAATTAATGAGTGTCTTCAACTTGTTTTCTGCCAATTTCAACCTTTTTCCAGCCAGTAACACATGCAAGTTTATGGAACACCTGACATTCCTTCTGAGACAACGATTAAAAAATACAATATGCAACTACATTAAAATCAGGATATTTCTTCTTTCATTTGATATGCCGTATTTTTTTAAATAAATGCCCATATTGATCGAAAGCCCACCCCCCTGACTTGAAAATAAAACATACAATCTTTTTTACTATATGATCATTGAAAAACTACTCTAATAAGCGCCCATCCCCACTGTAATCTCATGGCGTTTATTAGAATAGATACGGTACATGTGTTATACTTGGGTATTTTATAGAATTGGTCAATTTTCATTCTCTGTGAGCCTGTGTGAGGTGGGAATTGCTGTAACACAGAGACAATCTTCAGGATACACTCTGGATCAACATTTTGTTTTACAGTGAAGAAAATAGAATTCATGCAAATGGCAGGATTTGCACTTGAATTTCACTTGGTTACCCGATTGCAAGTTAAACCGATGAAACACATTATATTTACTCTCCCATTTACTTTTACATGGCTTAAAATGATATGACCACACATTATTATACTTTATTAGTTATAAATTGGTTTACTTAAACATTATGCTCTATAATCTTTGATATGATGGATATTACTAGTATCCATATACACACATCTCGTTACTCGTTTGCATTACCATGATCACTATATTTATTTATTATATTGCAAAGAATCTTGACAATTCCCATTATTCCTCCAAAATGTATTGCATATGTGATTATTTTTTTATTTTGATGAGAATACTATATTTCCAAATTAGAGAAAACACATTTTTCCGTGCAAATCATTCAGTGCAAATTATGTATGCTGTAGAGTTGGGTACCATATAGTTTTAGCATTACATCATCTACGTGTAGGCCTACACCTATTTTGAAGCATATTGATCATACAGTTTCACAAATATTAAAGAAATATCTAAGCATGTAGGCCTACTTGATTATTTAAGTACATTTATTGTCAAATGTATCAGTGCATGCATGTATTCGGACTCAAAAAAAAACCTCTAACATATTTTCTTACTTTTAATTTAACGTCTCGTGTTTGTTGGGAAGTGACCACACAGACTCGCACACGATCAGCTGACTGTATGAGCTGTAGACCTGGTGTATCAGATTTAATGTAGGCCCTACAGTGGTCCATCATTAAACCAGCACTCATCAATGAATTATGCTATTCTGCCTTAACAAAGATTAAACTTGGGTCGGACAGAAAATCTTATTTTTAGAAAATTGCCATCCCCCACCCCAATACATGTACTTGATTTATATGACTGATTCAACAATGTCTCGCAGTGCTTTGCGGGTGAGGCCTTGCAAAGGAAGGGGTTCCACCCTAAAATATTGTAGCTACTACATACAGTACATATAATCGGGACTATAGGGAAGCACTAAAAGACGCATGCCAACACACACCACCGCATACCAGCATTTACCAACGCATGCCACCCAATGCAACTATATTTCGGGTATCTATATGTTATCATCCGCTCAAATATTATTCCATAAAGCTAACTGCTAAATTTTATATCGATACAATCAGCCAAAAGACTAAAATCCCCAGTTTTTATGTCTTTAACCGCATAGCCATAGGTACAGTTAGCGCTGTTAGTAGGCCCGAATCAGACTAATCATGAATGTTGGGCGACGCCTTAAATATATGCAGACACAAGACGTTGAGCTAATGTTGGTCCACCGTCTTAGGCGTTGGACCAACGCAAAGCCAACATTGATTAAACGTGTTGTTTCTGCTGGGATATATGTATATGCTATAGGCCTATATCATTTAGTGTATGTGGCCGGATATGCAAATATATTAATAAAAATTAAACAGAACAAAACAAATAATAAAAAAATACTGTTACTTTTTAAGTAAAAGTGTATTATATACATATGTTATGAACATTAGTCACACCAGTAGGCCTACTTATCATAAATATCTTCGATTTATGACAAGTCGCACAGTGAATTAGACATATTCAATACAGCAGTGTATACACCAATTATATGTGCACCGAGTTATTATTTTTCTCAAGTTATAATTTTTTAAAATATAATATGTCATTATTTTCAGTAATGAGTAGGTTTCTTGGTGGTATTTATTACATGGCCGTACGACCAAGAAGTTAAGAATTTCCATTAGGATGGTTATCACATGGTAACACATATCTGTCTACTAACGTACTCCGTACATATTTATGTATATAATGTTACAAAATTGCTTAATTTCAAAATTTTCACAGTTTTAATTTAGCCGTTAAAGGCGTATATAGGGCCTATAAGCCAACAGTGTGACAGCGGGATGGTGGCCGAAACGCGTGAAAGAGTTTAAAGGGTTGACATTAATGCTAATTGTTTTGTGACGTAACCGCCGATTTGATTGTACTCGACACATTAACCCTAAAAGTGCTAAGATCCTGGCCGACATATAGCTATTATATGCAAACTCAAGTAATATAACATTTAATGGTAAATATGGTAAATATTAATACAAAATATGATAATCAGCTGTTATAGCCGTAATATGCCATGTGGCTATAATTATTATATGCAATAATTCGATAACGAATCTTCATAAAGTACCGAGGTACAATGATTTAACATGTTTAAGTGGCATCGAAACCAGGTACTTATCCACAATTCAAGCCGTTGAGTACGAGCCAGTCCGCCATTGTTGGTTTTATGCTGGGCCAACGTCGTAGACGGTAGTCCAACCTTGAATCAACAATAACTCAACAATGGCTTAATGTCTTGTGCTTGCTTCATTGAGAATTAGATATGTCATCACTGCTATTGAGGGACAAACACACCTCCTCATCAATGAAGAAGATTAGGATATTACAGCATAATATATTACAGCATGAAAACGCAAATTCATATTTTTTTTCAATTGTGAGCATACAGACATGTAGGCCTAATAAATGTCACCAGAAAGCTTATTCAATTCTGAAAATAATGATATAAATTACATTATAATAGCATGCAAACGCGCAAAGTTCTTTATTTGAAAAGAAATGCAAGACGTAGCCTCATAGGCCGTATAATGACTTAACTTAATGCCGGCCACAAGGGTTTTATTTTTTATTATTCAAATAATAATACTATATGGAGTTCAGTTATGTTATTATTATTATTATCATTTTTTTTAAATAATTATTTATATATAGATTTCTTGTATGTAAATTGAAATTTATGTTGAATGTTGAACGTTTCATTCACATTTTCATGTTTCCTCCATTTTTCTATACAAGTAACAAGTATATACATGTGAGTATATAAAGCCTTATAAATAAACAACCAATAAATAAACATATGCAGTCGATGACATTTTGCGAGCTATTCCTTTGAAAAGGTGTGTATCTTTCATGTTGCCGGCTCGCCAAGGGTGTGTTTACACATGGCGAGACGGTGAGACAATTAGCGGCATCACTTCAGCACAATAAGGGTCAAGCACGACACCTTTCACGTGCTACAATTCAAAAAGTTAGTATCTATATATGTGTGGGAAAAAAATAATAATTGTGTCGTATGCTGATATCAACTGCACATTTTAGTAATAAATGAATCTGACCTAACTTTTATTCACTTATATATAACATCGCTATACGTTTCTGTTATAAATTATGACGCAGTTTTGTCAGTAGAGTACGACATTCATAATAATTGAAGGGCTCCATGCAATAACCTGTTAAGCGCCATTAACAGGTTCTTGCTGATAACGACGGATTTGAGGTTCTGAGGTAGGGAAGATTATTGTGTAAAATATCTTAGCTCTACGACCATTATAAAGCATTTTTTTCAGAAGCAAGTACATGTTTATGGCTGTTAGTGAGACAAATTTCCCTATAAAAAAACTGTTAAGCGCATTTACCAGTAAACATTACTAAATAACATGTAGCAAATTCTTGCAAATAATAGAATAAAAAATCAGAGATGGTAAGCACCAATAACATGATTTTACAAATATCAACTCATTTAATTTTGAATATGCAAAAGTTTTCCGATGATTGGTTATGAAGTCGCTGTGTCACAGATATCCAATCGATATCCATGATTTCTGGAAAAATTTGCATAAGGCAATAAATGGTAATGTCATTTACCATAAAATATTGTGATATTTAACTTGAAGACTATTGGCAAATACTAGTTAACAAACTTTTAAAATGTGCGCAAGGCATGCTGAGAGTCTTAGATATGATTACTAAACTTACTTTACCAATATTATCGATAAACAAACTTATTTTACGCGGAAGCTCTTAAAGGAAAAAAAATATTGAACTCAAACTTTGAAGTCGTTTTTCTCAAAACTATAGAACATGCACTCAACAGGTTCTTGTACGGAGTCATTCAATTATCAGTTATATTTATCACGAATAAAAAGATTTCAAATTATAAGTTTCTATAAACACTGGTATATTGTTGCGACTTATATCATGTCTGACCAAAAAAGTACAATTTTAAAATATATTTTTCTCTGTGAAAAATTATTCAAATATGTACGAACAATTATGTGATACGGTATTAGGTATGTTTTATTTACGGATACAAACAATAAAATTATTGTTAAGACTTATTTCTTAAGACTTATCAGCGGTGTGAATGACACCAAGTGTGGGAAATATAAACTACGCCCATTGATAATACATTGCAATGCATAGCGCTCGTTGACGGGACTTTAAAATGCCGAATTAGGCAAGTTATAATTAATATTTTTTCACAAAATTTGGTCTATACACTCCGCAGGATGTACTTAATACGATAGACTTTCAAATATATAGTTTATATATCGTCTACTCCGTCTTTTCGTTGGTATGCGCTGGTATGCATACCGGAGTATACCGCCCATTGATAATACATTGCAATGCATAGCGCTCATTGACGGACTTTAAGATGCCGAATTAGGCAAGTTATAATTATATTTTTTTCACAAAATTTTGTATATACACTCCGTAGGATGTATTAAATACGATAGACTATAAAATATATGGTTCTTATGTCGTCTACCCCGTCTTTTCGCTTGTATGCGTTGGTATGCGCTGGTATGTGGTGGCATGCGTCTTTTAGTGTAACCGCATATAATCTTAGATATTTGCATCTTTTTTTGTTCCATCTAAGACCATTTATTTGAGACCAGCTATAATGTGTTTCAAACATTTATGAGGCAAATAAACTGTACATTGATGATCATATATTCCGCACAAATTAACAGTCAATTAATCCTGGTCATATTTATGCCCGTCCGTTTGTTAAGGTTCTATACAACCATGCAAAGCCAAAATATTATAACAGCTTTTTGGATTTACATAAAAGTGTAATTTGTATTTACATTATGTTGTTTCTTTGAATGATTTTTAATTTTTTATACGTACCATATTTGGTACAAATAGCTGGCCTTAAAAGAAACAGCTTATGTGACGCAAATGTGATAATTTATGAGATGTATAACGAAATGTGTTTTTGATATGACATGGCGATCGCACATTCAATTGGGCCAAGGAAAATAGAATCTGATTCTATTTTCCTTGATTGGGTCAATGTCTCTCGTTCCCTAAGTAAGGCCGAATCTGTCCACTCAGAGAAGACGTCCAGTCACAGGAAATGTAATCTTGGTCGCCTGCACTGTGTGTAGTCACAACACAATGCGATCTATGTAGCCTACATAGATCGTGTTAAGGTATAAAGGTGGGCTTCGAAATTTGTTGCAAATGAAGGCTTTTTGAAAATGTTTCATTCAATTACTAATGATTCCCTTTTGGAAACTCTTTTAGGACATTGACCTATTGTTGCACCAACGTCTGCGTCCCGCGCTAACCTAACAATTAACCAACATTGGGTCAATGTCGCAGAATTGTATTCCTCCTCTGGTCGCTGGTATAATTTGATACCATATGTTTTTTTATTGTTATTGATTTCTAGCCATGATTTATTAAGTTTTATTTATTACACGTCTTTGATTGTACTATGCATATAATGCCAAATATTTTTACTGTATCAAGTGCCAAATATATATATATTTTTTATATAACACGCTGTTGTCTTTGTTGGGATTTTTGTCACTAGATTTAGGTATGATCATTTTGTTTGGAAACATCAAAGATACATGCTTGTAACATTTGTGAATAAAGGTATACTGTGTTTTGGCAACAGCGGATACAAGGGCGGATACAGGACTAAGGAAAAGGGGAGGGGGGGAGGTGAAGCGATGCCAATTTTTAGCTCATCCAGACTTTAGGCCTAGGTTGAGCTTATGCGTATAAAATTTGTTCATGGTGACTAATATATTTTCCCTTAAACCGCTGAATTAAATAATTTAAATTTTCACACACTTTGAGTTGTGTCTCACTACCTTGACTCATGTGAGCAGAAACGTGCGCGAGTACACACGCGCGGAAACGCACACGTACAGGTTCTCTCTTCTCTTGGCTGGCCCTAACTATCTGCTTTATGCGATGTCGATTCCGCTGCATTCTATTGGCCTACTTATAACAGAGTAACATTATTTTGCATGTTTCCAGTTGCCATTTTAAAGCTCGCGGGAATGAAGTCATACCATGTGGAATTCCACTGGAACCACCAACACGAACATCAACACGAACTTAGTTTGTCAACATCGTGAACTTAGTTTAAGTGTTGCTCGCTTATCTGGTTAATTATTGAACCACCTGAACTTCTGGTCGTTCACGAATAACCTCAATTTCGCGAACGTCTCATTTGTTGTTCAGGAACATTGTTGAATAGTTCCCAGCTATCACGAGGCATTGACCCAATGTTGTCTTAATGTTGTGCCGACGTCGAAGACGGCGGGCCAGCATTAGAACAACATTGGGTCAATGCCTCGTGTCTGCTGGGTTGCGGTCACAGCTGATCAGCAAACTCGAGTCATTGACACAATGTTAGCCTGATAGTGGCCCACCTTTTACAACACTGGGCCGGCATTAGCCCAGCATTGGCATACCAGTATATAGGCCTTAAAGTGAGGCTATTAAGGTTATGAAAATCAAATATTTCATATTATTTTGATAGATTAGTATATTTTAACAGCATCCCCAACGCAACGATTGTCAATATGTCATTTATCAATGTTTAATACGAGGTTTAAAATGCAAAGGTGCTGACAGATTTGGAAACGCCGTGGTTGACATCTGGTGGTCGATATAGTACCTATACGGTGGGTGTGACGTCACTGGTTGAACTCATCTGGCTGTGGACATACCCGACATACAGACTTTCTGTCTGTTGTCATGGTTGTAGGCTTGGCTACTTGCTCACACACCCATTTTCTTGGTCATACACTAATACTACCGGTCACACACCCATCCTCCTGGTCACACACACATCCTATTGGTCACACAGACATCCTACTGGTCCCACACGCATCCTCTTGGTCACACGCCCATTATACTGGTCACAAACCCATCCTAATGGTCACACATCCGTCCTAATGGTCACACACCTATCCTACTGGTCACACACCGCACTCATCCTACATGTCACACACTATCCGACTGGCCACACACCCATCCAAATGGTCACACATCCATCTTCCTGGTCACGCATCAATTCTCTTGGTCACACACCAATCCTCCTGGTCACACACCCATCTTACTGGTCACACACGCATCCTCCTGGTCACACACCCATCCTCCTGGTCACACACTCATCCTACTTGTCACACACCCATCCTACTGCTCACACACCTATCCTACTGGTCACACCCCACACCCATCCTACATGTCACACACTATTATACTGGTCACACACTGATTTGACTGGTCACATACCCATCCTTATGGTCACACATCCATCTTCCTGATCACGCACCCACTCTCTTGGTCACACACTGATCCTCCTGGTCACACACCCATCCTCCTGGTCACACACCCATCCTCCTGGTCACACACCCATCCTACTTGTCACACGTCAATCCTACTGGTCACACACTCATAGTACTTGTCACACACCCATCCTCCTGGTTACACACCCATCCTCCTGGTCACACACCCATCCTACCAGTCACATACCCATCCTACTGGTCACACACCCATCCTACTGGTCACACATCCATCCTCCTGGTCACACTCCCATCCTACTGGTCACACACTATCCTATTATTGCGTAAGACTATCAAAGGCTTATACATTTGTTATGCATGTAGGAAATTTTATGCATGTTGATACGTCCTCATAGTTATGACCTTATAGTGCAGCGGCCAGGAGGATGAAAAAAAGTGAACCCCTCCCACGGTAGAACATAGCAAAACCATATTTTTTTGATTCAGTGATATGTCGGGGGTACAAAATAGATGGTTGTGAAAAAAATATTTGAGGCGTTGCCATGGTTACGGCGTTATTCCAACACATTTTCTTTTTGCGACATTGACACCATTTTGCGCACATATTTTCCAAGGCTATGAATGAAGCTGACGTAATAAAAACCATCTAAGTTCCATCAGCGATTTGGGACGAGTAAAATATGTAGCATTTATGATCATTAATACATTTCTGCATTAAAAAATATGTTTTACTTAAGCATTATTATAATTTATTACACTGTTATTTCACACAATGTGTGGAATATAAGTGTGCTTTCGCTTGAAAATTATATCTTAAACTGGTAGAAATTCAAGAATATGCTGACCAATATTTAGAATATAGATTAAATAATACTGAGTTAAATATCACAATGTACACTACAGTATATCACTTGACTGAATACCTCATAAAAGGTAGTTAAAATGTAATTTTAATTTTCAAGGTCGTCCAAGGTTAAATAAAAAAAATACTGCATCTGGAATCAGTGAAATATCATAAAATTCTGCATTCTGAAATCATAGGACCAGATTGTTATGTAGTATATCTTTCTGATTAGTTCAATTTGAACCTTATCTTTAATAGGAGTATTTCTAATGTCGTACAAATATCGCAGAAAACGACCTCCCATTTCTGAAATTAATTGGATTATTCAAGGTCATCTTCAAGGTCAAAAGGTCAATTTTAGGGTCAAGTGAGTGAAAATATCATTTTTGAACAAATAAAGCTAGGAGCACGTGTAATACCTCTTTTTCGTGGGATTTTGAGTGGAAAAATCCATTTATAGTATTATTTTAGTGATTCAAGGTCCTCTTCAAGGTCATCTGCAAGGGCAATTTTAATTCAAGGTCATGAAAATGTCAAAAATGAAAAAATACGATTTTCAACAAAAACAAATAGCAAAAGACGTGTAGTCGTTTTTTTGATATCATCTTGACTGAATAATCCATTTCTGCTACTATTTTGCTGATTAAAGAGGCCATTGTCAACAGGCCAATGTGTCAATTTCAAGGTCGGATGATCGAAAATATGTTTTTAACAAATACATCTAGGTACAAGAATACATCTGAATGTGATCTTCTACGTCAAATGGCCAATTTCAAGGCCAAATATGATTTTAACGGGCAATACAGTGCATAATAAACTTCCTCTTCGAAAATTCATGAAGAATTAAAAATAATTATTTCCTTTTTCGAAATCAAACGAAATTGCTTTATCTTCTTTTTTCATTAAAAAAAAAAAAACGAAAAAAAAAAATGTTTTCGCTTTAAAGGAAATAATTTTCGTTTCTGATAACGAAAAGAAAAATAATTCTTCAATATTCTTTTCTGAGAAAAGAATTTTCGTTGTTGTTAACAGAAAGTAGAAAAATTAGAACACAACCGGAAAATACAAATATGCAGCGACCGCAAACGGCTGCCAACGGTAACTTAGTCACACATATCCACCTCATCTTATCCTTGAAAAGTCGTGAAAATGATTGTTCGTGCAACTAAGAATTCTCGGAAACGAAAATTGAAGAATTTTTTAAAGATTTTTTACTAATTTTTTTTTTACGAAAAAACACGACAATTCTTCACTAATTTTGGGGGAAGTCTATTATGCACTGTAATGTGTTTGCTACAAATTGGAACACACATAATACACTGTTTTGGTGTGTTTTTGACTGGATAATCAAATTTTGGTAGAGTTTTATTGATTTAACATCATCGAAGTGAAATTGTCAGGCAACGGAAAAGCATTACAAGTCGATGGAGAGGCGTTAAAAGGCGAAACTAAGGCATTAACAGACAATGAGGAGGCGTTAAAGGGCGGTGCCGGGGCGTTAAAGGGTAAAGAAGAGGCGTTAAAGTGCGCCTGAAAGCCGACAGGGAGGCATTAAAGGTGACTGAGATGTACTAAGGAGCGACGGAAAGGTGTTAATGGGCGAAGAAAATATGATAAAGGTCAACACAAAAGCATTGAAGGACAATGTTAAAGGTGCCGCTTTGGCGTTGAATAGTGATGGGCAGGCATTCAAGGGCGATGGGGAGGTGTTGAAGATCAATGAAGAGACATTAAAAGGCGACGGAGAGGCGTTAAAAGACAATAAAGAGGAGTTCAGTGCAAAGAAAAGGCGTTAAAGAGTGACAGAGAGGCCTTTAATTGCAACGAAGAGGTGTTAAACTAAAGGCATATTAAAGGCCAAGAAGAGTCGTTGAATAGCAACGAAAATGCACTAAATTGCAAAGAATATGTGTTAAACTAAAAGTGCTACAATGACGCAGAAAGAGCGACGAGAAATTGTTAAAGCGTGACAGGAGTGTGTTTACAAATCCCTTTAATGCCTCTCCATACCCTATTGTGAGTTTGTCGTCGCCCTTTAATGCATCTTCAAAGCCCCTTAATCCCTCTCCATCACCTTATAAAGCATCCAGTCAATCAATCAATAAAACTTCTATATCGCCTAAATCTTCAGCGAACAGAGCTATTCCTCCATAATGGGCAAAATACAATCCAACTCTTTAAAGTTATGTTGCAAATTTGGTCCAGTGATGCTGCTGCCCCTCAGATACAGGGCAGGAAGGTTATGCTTATTGTGAGTGGCTGTGTAATTTGCCTAACATCTGCCGATGGGCAAACAGTTTCGCAGAGGAAGATTCACAGTCTTACAACCAACCAAACAGATACACGTGTGATACTCTATTCTGTCTATGCCCAACAGCAATGATTAGAAGTTCTGATAGTGATATTTTCCACAAATTGTTACACAATGCTCACCAGTTGGGTATTGAAAATGGATGGCGACTCTAAGAATATAACCAAATCATCTAAGGTTGATCTTTCTAACTGCCACCCTGCCGCAGATCTCTCCTCCCACACATCCAGAGGGCAAATTACGTACTGCTCAGTGGAAGAGAGCCAAGGAGGGTTTTGTAGATATGCCAACTCCTAATCAGCATGGCTGGGTAGTAGAAGATACACACATAGAGCCAGAATGGTCTGAGGGTCCAATTCTCCCCAGCAGACTAGTTGACATTCTTGCTGTTGGTCAAGATAACAGTGACGATGATGACACATCTGATGATGAACCAGACTTTGACGTTGCCTTCTCCTCCAATGATAATGATTATAATAATTGAACATTTTTTCACACAAAAGCTTAGTTTTACATGAAAGTAACATAGATCACGATAGTAACATATTAATTTTGAAGAAGGGTGTGCTTATTTTTCATTCAAATGGGTAACATCGATGGGGTGTAAACATGGTAAAGTATCCAAAAGTGTAAATCATATAGGGTTCAAGTACATGATAATATTTTAATGCAGCTTTTCACTGAATTGATTTACTTTTTTTAATTTCACATTATGTGTTCCACTCGTGTCACCTGTGTCTGTACTTCAGACACTGGTATACATCCCCTGATTAGCTAATAATCACCACCAGGGGTTACAGCTTTCACAGCCACTGCTTGTACTGTCGCGTCTAGGTGTGTGGAAAAAACTCCTTACTTTCAGAATGGTGGGCTGACAGAGTGTAAAATTGCCCAATTCATATTATTAGCACTGACGTATTTAGTAAAAATGGTGCTTAATTCATACTTTAAAAAACTCCATTAAAATAAGTATAATTAAATATAAATTGAAAGAGGACTCTTGGATACCCTCTGGCTTGTATGGTGCGCAATGCGTGTACAGATTCCCACGTTCTGGCAAATGTGCGTCTAAACACAACTATCCAATCACGATCTACCTCACAGCTTGGGCGATTTATGAATAGCCGGCTGCTGCTTGGCAGAAGGTGACGTAACAGACGACAGAGACCCCTGGTGTTAAATAATAGCAAAAGCGACGAAAAAGATCAGTGGGTGACGTATTGTGGCACTCACTGATATGTCAGTGAAATTACGTGTATGTATCGCGAAAGTTGCAAAAAAACTTATGTTTGCAGCCATCTTGGATTTTATTGTTTATATATTCACTGTAATCATTTTTTGAGTATTCCATTGCGTTCAGCATGCCAGAAAATGGAATGGAGGTATTACTGACCTCTGCAGCATAATTATATCAAAAGAAATACGATTTCATAAGAAATAGTGTTATGGTTAGCGGCCATTTTGAATTTTTCGGTCTTTATGTTCAATTTCCGGCAATGGCAACATGTTTCATCTGAAAGGGCACAAACTACAAGCAAAAAGTTGGTTTCACAGGATCATGGGGGGGGGGGTGCAGGGGGGTCCCGATACATGCCGGACTATTATAGATATGCCAAATATCACCATTTTCTATGGACGGCCATCTTGGATTTTGGCTTGGGAATAATTATTTGGTTTTGAAATTGTCATAAGTGAATTATTTTACCCAAGTTATCCCTAAATTGACGTACCACACTATAATACCAGACTGGAAATGACAATTCACTTTGCTGGTTTCGGCTGCAGCCAATTTCAAAATGGCCGCCCACAGAATTCCCCCCACACTTTTCCGAGGTGGGCCCCGGCTTCTAATGAAGTGAATAAAACCATAAAACCTTGGTCCCCTTTCCACGGTCACGGAAGTTAGATTTTTTACCCTACTAATGTTTAAACGTTTCTGCGCAATAAATCCTCCTACTACATCAAATTATAAAAATAACATGAAAATACATCTTCAAGATAACTTCATCACATTTTTTGCGCTTCCCAAATCCATTGTACAATATATTTGTTTTATTAAATGAGCATCGTTAGCGTCAACACATCGATTAACTTGTAGGAGCTGCACACACAAAGGGCATATTTAGTGCATTTTCAGGAAAAGAGGTTGTACGGTTATAATGCCGTTAGTTCACAACTATCCATTTCATAGTCCAGATATATCGAGCAATCAAAAAAATATGGTTGTGCTTTGTTCTACCGTGGGGAGGGGTTACTCCTATTTCTAGGCCTCTTTTAAAGCATGGCCGCAGCACTATTAAATTATAGTTTATATGATTTAAAACACAAACACATGATCTCGTTATAGCTATGTAATTGTGTTCTTATTATATATAATCGAGTCAAACTTGAAAGTAAGTTTTTGCAGCAGGGATTTAAAAACTGGGGAGAACTGGGCCACCCAGGGAGAAGTGGGCCACTGGTGGCCCAGTTCTACCCAAGGGTCAATTTTGAAGACGGCACCCAGTCAACAATTTGAGGTCACCATGATGTCACAGTGACCTCACATTTATCTCACGGTGATGTCACAGTCGTGAGGTCACTGCGACATCAAATTGAAGCCTCACCTGGATATCACGATGACATCACAGTGATGAGGTCACATAGCCCTCATACGTCTATGTCACTGTGACATCACAGTGGTGAGGTCACTGCGACATCAAATTGAAGCCTCACCTGGATATCACAATGACATCACAGTGATGGGGTCACACAGCCCTCACACTTCTATGTCACTGTGACATCACAGTGGTGAGGTCACTGCGACATCAAATTGAAGCCTCACCTGGATATCACGATGACATCACAGTGATGAGGTCACACAGCCCTCATACTGCTATGTCACTGTGACATCACAGTGGTGAGGTCACTGCGACATCAAATTGAAGCCTCACCTGGATATCACGATGACATCACAGTGATGAGGTCACACATCCCTCACACTGCTATGTCACTGTGACATCACAATGGTGAGGTCACTGCGACATCAAATTGAAGCCTCACCTGGATATCACGATGACATCACAGTAATGAGATCACACAGCCCTCACACTGCTATGTCACTGTGACATCACAGTGGTGAGGTCACTGCGACATCAAATTGAAGCCTCACCTGGATATCACGATGACATCACAGTGATGAGGTCACACAGCCCTCACACTGCTATGTCACTGTGACATCAAAGTGGCGAGGTCACTGCGACATCAAATTGAAGCCTCACCTGGATATCACGATGACATCACAGTGATGAGCTCACAAAGTCCTCATGATGTGAGGTCCCGTGACATCAAAGTGGAGCCTCACCTGGATATCACGATGACATCACAGTGATGAGCTCACAAATTTCTCATACTGTGAGGTCACTGTGGCATCAAATTGAAGCCTTACCTGATATCACGATGACATCACAATGACATCACAGTCCTCATACTGAGAGGTCACGGTGACATAACAGTACGAGCTCACACAGCCCTCGTACTGTCAGGCCACGGTGACATCAGAGTGATGAGCTCACACAGCCCACATACTGTGACATCACAGTGATGTAATAACATAACCCTCATACTGTGGAGTCACAGTGATGAGCCCACACAGCCCCATACCATTTGCCTTCCAGAAACGTGTACTGTGTAATCCCAATATCGATATTTTAACTTATCTATCTTACCTATCAGTCGTCCATAAAAAAAATATTGCATCGAAAGCAAGCAATCTACTTTTTTTAAACATTATAACTCGGACCACAATAATCTGACCAACCTGTGAGTTTTATTCACATGTATCAACCTTTTAAAAGCAGGACAATACTTAATAACATTTCAAAAAAATATTTTCAAAGCATATGCACAGCCTTCAACAGTCTCCTCTTGAGGTGAGTTCTGGAATTAGAAATATATATCTCAATTTGTTGATTAATCTCCACCGTGACCATAGTATTGTGAATTTTGGTTCCTCGCTTTACCTCCAACTCCTTTTGTTTATGTCTGCAGCACTCTGAAAACAGATACACATATTTTAACAAATGCAAACCTAATTGATACACCAACAAAGTATACTCCACAAGTTAACGAGTCCACATGATAGTTAGCTGCTTTTTTTGGCAATTGGCTGCCCATTGATTTAGGGGAGGGGGGTATTGTCTCTCATGAGTATATCTACCGACACATGAAAATATAAGCAAAATGGTCCGAATAACAAGTATTGTCAATAACAAAATGCCGCAGCGGATGGAAACCAAGCGGCGCTTTAATCATTCCCTAGTAGTCTATCAGTTTGTCTAAGTGATTGGCCAAGAAGTGTGTATTGTTGCATTACAGTTTAACCAATTTATGGGATATATTTTTCTTCGGGCAACCAGCAATTCTGACAAACAACTTAGGGTTGTGACTTGGCTGTTGGCCGGGTACAGGGTACTTTGACGCTTATTTCGGACACTGATGTGGAACCATAAAGGAACTGCATTCCAAATTAGAGTCACTTATGCTTTCAGTAGTACCACACCTAGTTGGGTATGCAACAGCGAGAGTACAGTATTGATGATCTTAAAGGGAGGGTGTTAAGGTTAAGGTTGGGTGAGCATCAATAAATGGAACATATCCTATTAATTAAAACAGCTAATTTAATTTTTACTTAATTTTTTTTATTATTGGTAAAAAAAATGTTTTAGTTAGATTTTTCGAGCCGAAGTCACTTCGGATTCTGTAACGGTCACGGAAACTACCGAACAGCCTGGCACGTCACACGCTGAAGTCATGAAGAGGTCTCCGTCAAAATGGCTACAACTAGCGATGGAGATTTATCCGATTTCTCAGAGAGTAGTGAGCCTGTGAACTCCCCCGTCAACTCACTCTGACTCAGTCAAAATTCTCAAACGATTTTGATGATATTTGGTAGCCTATTAACGAAAGTTAAACCAAGGAAAATAGAATCAGAAAGAAGGTCTGCTTCGAAAACGTCGAATTTGAGAATTTCTCTCTTCACTTCTATCAAAGATCGACATTGTATTCAAACAACGCGCATCCTTGTTAACCGCCCTGCCATAAATGCTAATGACTCCATGCCCCCCTTTCGCCGGATCTGATGCGAGTTGCGAAGCGTAACGGCTCGGACACAACAAATTTGTCTAAATCCCCATCCCCGCCAATGCTGGACCAATGTGGTTACCCAGCAAACACAAAACATTTGTATAACATTTGTACAACTCTGGCCCAACGTCTCCGACGTTGTTCCAGCATTGTACAAGTGTTATAGGTCTACAAATGTTTTGTGTTTGCTGGGTAGGCGATGTCATCATGGTAATTCCCTGGTTTATGTCGATACGTCACAGGAATTTTCCTTTTCTCATTAAAAAGTGTAGCATGTTGATGGTTAAACCATCTGCGCTCGACGTCTCAGAACAAAGTTATGGGAAATTCGGTCGTATTTATTCATTGAATTATTTACAAAATAATTTTCAAAATTATGGAATTTAACCCCAACGGCGCTCTTATTGACTTTTATCAGGCGAGAGTTTGAAATATTGTAAATAAACATATTAATTTTGTTTTCAGCGCCGTTTGGCTAGTCTTACTAATTTTTCCAAGTTTTTGGTGACAACCCTGGGTCGGTCAGTAGGCCTATGTAGGCCTGATCACCTAATATGAATTTTTTTTGTTCCCCGTGGGGCTGAGTTTTCATGAACAGTTTTATTCAAAAAATTATCGTTTATATAATAATGTATCTGAATAATGCAATCTGGTATCACAGGTGTGAACCACAATTCTACGTGTATAAAAGTTAAGTAGCTGAAATTGAAAACAGTCGTGATTGCTATGCGTTCTGGTAGTAATAAGTGGTTATGGGGGTGTTGAAGTCATCATCGTCATCATTAGCCCTGGTAGCAGTAGGCCTAACGGTTAGAACTAGACGTTTGATCTAGATATATTCTGGGACATTTACCCTGGGTAGGCCGGGAGTGAAAACTGAATGTATGTCTCCACTGACCATAAGATATGAAATCATTAAGTTGTCTGAAGTGAACACTACACAGAACATATGCGGGATTACCATGCTTCCAGTTAGCTCTGTCGAGTTTCACAAAACGATCCCACTTGCGTGCGATTTGGGAATCTTTTGGCCATGTATTAGTGCTGTAACATCTTCATTTGTATTGTTACACAAACCGGAGACGCAACGTTTTGGCATGATAACAATTTAAACAAAGATGACATTAAAACTTTGTAGGACAATCCATGAACAAGACGCTGTACAACTGGGTAGTGACTGCGGGATCACTATAGGATCAGTGCAAGTGGACTGCTGTAGGCATACGACTTCACCGTGTGACGTCACACGGCAGCTGCTGATAGTGGGAGCGTTTTTTATGACCCTAAATATGAGATCCATTTGGCCTACTTCAAATGCACTTTTTCGTGGCATATATTTAAAATTTAATGATGATTAATTTTGGGATGTACTTTGAATAGTATAATTAAGCCAAAATAATGGCCAAAACTATATTTTAAAACCTTAACACCCTCCCTTTAATGGTGTACGATGCGAGAATGAAGTATTGGTGATCCTAAAACTATCATTTTATCATTTTTTGTTACATTTGTAATTACTTTGTTACAATAATAGTCCAGTTTCTCAGCCTACCATCAAGTTCCTGTTACAGCAATCATCAAAGGGAAGCTGCAGCCTCCTCATATCTGGACTTAATCTTTGGGCGAATTGCCAGTGGCATACCCTGGTTCCTTCGCTCAGTGCAGGCGGTGGTGAAGGCTGTGGTAGCCTTGAATAACCAGCAATAGAGTGTTGGACATTAGGTCTCTCACGTGGGATGAATAGTGTTACCCCTGCTATTGTTACTCTGGGGACTATCCGACCCGACGATAGCAGAGTTGTGCAAAATGCCAGTTTTAGCATTAATTTGCATAGCGAAACCCAAGTCTCCGGTCGTCTGGGCATGACCGCGAGTAAATCCCATAGACATGTCCAGAACCCCTTATCGGGCGAGCGAAGGAAAACACTCTAAATAACCCACCATGCCCTATCACCCCCACCCTTTCATCATCATCTGTACATCATTCATCTTATCAATTGACTACAACGTTTTATTGTATTACAATGTCACTTAAATGACCATTTGTGCCGAAAAGTGACGTAAAGCAGTAATTTACTACTACTGCCGTTACATTATTACAAACTTCGTTACAATAATCAATACTTCACTATTGCTATTACATACCCTCTGGAAGTGAGTACTGCAAATGAATCATAAGCCAAATGTTTACATTTGTTACGGGGTTCTTTACATTTGGCTCACTGTGGAAATATTGTAGTGCAGCTGAAGTGAAGAAAGGCATTACCACGGAAATTAGCATTGTCCAAAATACAACATACTCTTGATTTTGTATATACCGCCCTTTTTTGTGACGAATATGAAATGGACGCCTTTATGCACAACTGGACCAACCTCCAAAAGTTCGTTTTGAGATGAATGCAGTTAAAGTGTATGGTCTACTGTAAATTCAAGAAAGCAAATGAGCAAAATATTGGGTTGAACTAACACACGGCATCCACATTCTCAATTCATGGAACATACCCACATCTTCAGATACCTCCGGTTTCGAGCCTCGCCGCCTCAAATAAACTGTGGTCCAGTTGTGCATAAATCATTTCGATTTATGCACAACCTGACCAACCCACATTTCTTGTAAATTCCACAAATACAAATATATGTAGAAAATTTACAATAATAAGCACATTGCAAACTCTCTGCGTCGTCTGTAGATCTATTCAGAAGTTTCCATCATAAAAATATGTGTTACTCTCTATAGTTTGTGTGAAATCATGGAGACTGCGCGGATGATCGAAAAAATAATGGTGTGGGCTGGTCCATTTGTGCATAAATCAATATTAAGATTTTTATTTACGCACAAGTGGACCAAGCCAAAATTATTGTCAATTTAACAAATGTAAAGTAAAATACAGCAATAAGCATATTACAGTTTATCTACATCTTCTGTAGATGTAACTGTGGAATGTCTTTAGTACAATACGTGTAATTTATAAAGCTTAGGTGAAATCACAGGGACTGTGAGGCTGATGGTAGAAATGAATGTGTGGGTTGGTCCAGTTGTGCATAAATCAATCTGAAGATTTTACATGTGTTGGTTTGGTTCACCGCCGCCAGGTGGCGTAATGGGTTTAATTTGGACTTCCGGGTAATTCACTTAATTCATTTTTGAATTTTTGGGGGTTGGCTCAGTTGTGCATGAAGGCGTCCAGATAAGCAAAACTGATTATTAACCCTTGTGCTGCTGGAATCGTAGGCACTATATATACGGTTTTAGATCAATAGAAATATCACAAAATTTGTTTAAATATTTTTTAGTAGATGATTAGCTAATCCAATAATTAAATCTGGGAGGTGTCTATTTTTCATAAATTAAAATATTTTTCGTTATTTGAAGCGGGAAATTGTGTTAGCAATTCCAACTTCGAATGATTGAAAAATAAGAACAAACAACTTACTTTGGATAGACCTCTGGAAGGCCTTTGGCAAGGCAGGTTTTTCGTTACCACCAGTCCTGGTGTATTGAACCAGCAGTGCATCATCCATGGTGTTCCTGTGCATATCCCTCACAGCCTCTCCAATAGGCTTGAATGCAATGATTAACCTGAAATAGTGAGGTAATAAGCATGATAATATGACACAGTTATGTTTAGAGAAGAAACTTAAATATTAAAAAACAAAGGTCAAGTTTAAAGCCTGGTATGTATCAATGACAATGACTTAATTTAACTCCTCTCTGTTTAGGCACAGTGCATGATATCAGAAATGCATAATACAAGAAATATACAGCTCTAACATCATCATTTCAGTGTACGGATGGGTTTTCCCTTATATCTCTCTAAGCATTCGACCGATAAACACATGTAAAATATAATTGGGCCAATAGTTCTAGAGAACAACTCTTTTAATCTAAAGATATGTGGTTGACGGCACAAGTGTGATAACACGTTTGATTATTCCTTTATAGTTCACACCATGATATTAAAAATGTTGACTCTACTATTCTCCAGGACCCCATCCATCCTTGTTGGACAGACGATCAGAGAGACAATTTGAACTAATGTCTTTTCCCTAAAACGGGCGATAGTCGGCTATTCCAACTCATATCAGTGTGATTTTTAACACGTAAACATAATAGTTCACAGTCTGAACACACATAAAATGGTTTTAAAAAATTGTCGACGTTAAAGTGATTACTTTTTTTTCTATAGCGGAAAAAATTAAAATTGCAGCCCTGCAGGGAACATTTTGTTCAGTATCGCGTAGTGAAAAGCTATGCAATTCTGCCTATAGGCCTACACTAATCAAATTTAATTATGGAAATATTTATACATCAATGATAAGGTTGTAATGTCGGTCAAAGTTTGACAGAGAAAATCGTTAAGTAATCATTTTCAAACAAAATATTCCCTGTAGTGACCTCATTTTTCTCGTATTTTGCCCATGTTCTAACTTATCTGAGCTATTAGTGAAATACATGAATGTAATACACGCATGAGTTTATAGGAAGGTCAAATATGAACTCAAGCAGGGATCAGGCATGACTATCCTGCATGTAACGCAAAGGAGTTATAGAGCTAAGAGTGTAATGTTAAAAGGCTACAGCCAAAATTTGACTGATGCTTAAAAGCTAACATAAAGATGGAATTAGCAAAGTAGTGGAAAAATATAGTAACCTTACAAAAGTTATTTAAAAGCAAATCAGTATCCAGCTTTGTTGTAAAATTATGTTGTAAAAGTCTGTTCTTTCATCGAAAATCTGGGGCCAGAACAGTTGGGCAGCGTCATCTTCAGGCAAGAAGGCTCTAATTAGCAGTAGCACAGCCTTCACTCTTGCCAAGTCATCTAAAATCACTGTTTGGCTTTAAGCCAGTTCTTCCAACTTGGTCAAAACACGCTAGCTCACATCTGAAAAAAGATAATAGAGTAAGCGCGGCTTGAGTGATGCGGAGCTCAATGAGTGTGACATTCTGAACGTTTTCCATATTTTTCTATATTTTCAGTCATTGTCATACAAAACAATCTTAACAAATATACCTGTGTAATTTTTCATTCATATTGTGCATTAAAAAATTCAAAAGACAAAAACACACGGACTGTTTTGTGCACCTAAGGCGTAATAAAAAAGGCCATTGTAGACAGTTGACATTACCGCATAAAAAAATCTTAACAAATTGACAATTTCTTTGGTTATATATTTATTTCTGAAATTCAATAATCAGCAAAAACATACACTTTTTTGTTCACCTAATGCTATGGCATCCACATCACAACAAAGCAAAAAATCAGAAAGAATTTGAAATAATTTGACATTGTAAAAGTGGACTGCGGGTTATTGCCCAGGGTGGAGTAGGTTTTGAGTAGGCCCCTATGAGGATTCAATTTTGTAATAGATTTGTACTGTTTAAAAGAATGATTTTGCCCCCAAGCCCACCTGTAAAACAACGGGTGGATCCCCGACTGAGGAGAAATTGAGGCTAAGAAAAACATTACCATAATAATATCAGTATGGCCAGGCAACAATCAGTATACTTTGTAATTTATTTATTCAAGTCAAGATCATGTATTTCAAAGATACTAACCATATAACTTTTTCAACATGGTTCCTGAAACAAGAAAAACATGTGAACAATTATTGCATAATTTGAAGCTGTAAAAAATAAAATGTCAACCCCTTCACTGCCATCCTGCTGAAATGTGTTGTCACACTTATTGTACTCCCGTACTCTACGTTGTCAGAATCAAAACTATGGGCAATAATTTTACATACAAATCTATATTTTATTATATAGCGGGCTTACATACCATATATCATACAATTAAAAAAATGTGAGACTTATTAAGACCAGTGGTAGCTAGCGTTAAAGCCATTCTGAAATAATACCAAATAGTAACAACAGTGTTACAGATAAGCTTTATTGCTCCTCATTTTTAAACCTAATTGAGTACCTCCATAAAAACCAGAGCATTGCAATTTTCGTTACGCATACATTTGTATTGAATTTATTATCCCAACCTGAAATAGTGAGGCAATAAGCATGATAATATAACACGGTTATGTTTAGAGAAAAAATGAAAATATTAAAGAACAATTTCAGAGCTCTGGACATTTGAATAATGTCCACAAATCTGAGATGGATATGAGAATTACACTAAAAAGTTACTGTCATTGAAAAATAAATAAATGGACCCACGGATGAAAGGGTGCACATGTCAACTTACCTGCATGGATCTTACATGGACGTATTTATTGAGATAAAAAAAAACACCATTCAATTGACGTAAAATGTTACATAGGCATAGGGGCCTTGTACAGATACACAGCGAATGGAGGGCATTCTGGATATAAGAATAACGTTAACAACACACTTATACTTGTTGTTTTTTTACTAGGAAGTTCACACAGCCATAAAGTATCACAGACTACATGACATAAAACTAGTCTTAGAGCTCTGGATATTGGAATAAGCCTTAGCCTTAGGTCAACACATATCAGATGGTTCTGAGAAATAGGCCTACCTGTAAAAAAGTACACTTTCATTGAAAAATAATAATATAGCTATGTTATTTTGCCCCCAATTGTGTAGCAAACGTCTCCATTATAGTGCCTATATATCATACAATTTATCCCTTCATGTTAGAAAAATAAACCTCAATTTACTGGGTAGGCCTACAAATAGTGTACATGTATGGCACAATTGGCTTACCATAGCCAAAAAATATCAAAGCATTAGAACCTTAATTATCGTCCATGCATTTCAATTGTACATAATTGTATCTGTTAACAGTTTATTTGTGTAAATATAAGTTCAAATGTGTGATCTACCTACCTTTGTGATCTTGGTAACATTATCATATAGTGTAATAAGTGATGAAAATATACTTAAAAAGCATTTTCTCGATCCTGCTCTTCCAAAAGCCTCACACACTACAATCTTCCCTCACCACACAGATAGCACGAGTTGACCCCATCACCATGAGATGACTGTGTTGTCACAGTATGATGTAGACAATGATGTCGCAGAACACACCACTTGGTCATATGACAGTGAGGACACAGTGTTGTCACAGGTATTTGCTCACACTGTGAGGTCATTATGATGTCACTATGATATCCCAATTATGACATCACATGTGTGAGTTGTGTGAGGTCACAGTGACACAAGTTGAATACATCACTGTGAGGTCACAGTGTTGTCACAGTATGATTTCAAAGATACACGAGATGACCACATCACTATGAGGTCACAGTGTTATCACAGTATGATGTCCACCTTGTGAGGTCATTATGATGTCCTCATGATATCAAAATTATGACATCACATGTGTGAGATGTTTGTTAGGTCACAGTGACAAAAGATTACCACATCACTGTGAGGGAACAGTGTTGTCATAGTATAATGTCGCAGAGACACAATTAAGATGACCACATCAGTATGTGGTCACAATGTTGTCACATTGTGATGTCACAGATACACGTGATGACCACATCACCATGAGGTTACAGTGTTGTCACAGATTGATGTTCACCATGTGAGGTAATTATGATGTCTTTCTGATATCGAAATTATGACCATCACATGTGTGACTTGTTTGTGAGGTCACTGTGATATGAGTTTACCACATCACCATGAGGTCATAGTGTTGTCACAGTATGATGTCACAGATACATGAGATGACTACATCACCATGAGGTCACAGTGTCGTCACAGTGTGATGTCACAGATATATTAGATGACCAAATCATCATGAGGTCACAGTGTTGTCACAAGACGATGCTCACCATGTGAGATCATTATAATGGCCTTATGATATCAAAATTATGACATCGCAAGTTTGAGATGTTTGTGAGGTCACAGTAATACAAGTTGAGCACATCAGCATGAGGTCACAGTGTTGTCACAGTATAATGTCACAGATACACAAGATGACCACATCACCTTGAGGACACAGTGGTGTCACAGTATGATGTCACAGGTAATGGAGATGAGTGTGATCAGTGTGATGTCACAGATATACGAGATGACCACATCATCATGAGGTCGCAGTGTTGTCACAGGACGCTGCTCACCATGTGAGATCATTATGATATCAAAATTATGACATCACTATTGTGAGATTTGTGTGAGGTCACAGTGATACAAGTTGAGCACATCACCATGATGTCACAATATTGTGACAATATGATGTCACAGATACACAAGATGACTACGTCACCATGAGGTCACAGTGTCGTCACAATGTGATGTCACAGATACATGAGATGACCACATCATCATGAGGTCACAGTGTTGTCACAGGACGATGCTCACCATGTGAGATCATTATGATATCAAAATTATGACATCACCAGTGTGAGATTTTTGTGAGATCACAGTGATAGAAGTTGAGCACATCACCTTGAGGTCACAGTGTTGTCACAGTATGATGTCACAGGTACTCAAGGTGACCACATCACCATGAGATCACAGTGCTATCACATGACGATGCTCACCTTATGAGGTCACTATGATGTACTAATGATATCAAAATTATGACATCACATGTGTGAGATGTTTGTTACGTCACAGTGACAAATGTTTATGACATAACCATGAGGTCTCGAGATGACCACATCATCATGAGGTCACAGTGCTGTCCCAGGACGATGCCCACCTTGTGAGATCATTATGACGTCCTCATGATATCAAAATTTTGCCATCACCTGTGTGAGATGTTTGTTAGGTCACAGTGACAAAAGTTTACCACATAACTGTGAGGGCACAGTGTTTTCATAGTATGATGTCACAGAGACACAAGATGACTACATCATTTTGAGGTCACAGTGTTGTCACATTGTGATGTCACAGATACACCAGATGACCACATCACCATGAGGTCATAGTGTTGTCACAGAATGATGTTCACCGTGTGAGGTAATTATGATGTCTCTATGATATCGAAATTATGACATCACATGTGTGACTTGTGTGTGAGGTCACTGTGATATGAGTTTACCACATCACCATGAGGTCATAGTGTTGTCACAGTATGATGTCACAGATACACAAGATGACCACATCACCATGAGATCACAGTGTTGTCACAGGATGATGCTCACTCTGTGATGTCCAGTTGACATCACTATGATATCACTATTGAGTCATCATACGCGTGAGTTCTGTGTGATGTCACTGTGATACTGGCGTGATATCACGTGTTGACTGGGTAGCTACTATGGAAAACAAGGCAAGTTGATTATAGATTTAGTATGGCAGGGTTTTATCAGATACACCACTATCAACTACCCTGTTGATTCTGACATACAGTCCTGAAGCTACCTGTCCTTGAAAAAGGCATCGACAAGCTATAGTCAGTTGATAACCAGGGCTAAAAAAATACCAGGCGGTCTGTCACTAGCCGACTATTGTGACGTCACAGTGGTATGGCCCACTTTTCCCCATGGCCAACTTCTCCCCGCTCTCCCTGACATACCTATAATAGGGGGTCTATTTTTTGTTGTAGTTTTAATTCCGGTGAAGCATTTTTCATACCATGATATCTTTTTTGGCATGTAATATATAATATTTGTTTCACTGTAATGGTGAAATAGAGAGCCGTCATTTTGAAATTGTATTACATGTCAAGTGGCCTAACTTCAATAATACGTCAATAATACGTAGACAAAATTAGATCAATGTTGATCAATGTTGGGTGAAGATGAAAAAATGGAGAAAATTTTTATTCAAAAATTTAAAACAATGACTGAGTAGTCTAAATTGAAAAAAGGCTACTCCCAGGATCTGGTGAAACAGACTGTAGGCCCTACTCTGTAGGCCTAGGCCTGTAGAGGTATTAGGCCTACTATGTATCCAAGAAAATGAAAGGAATTTGAAATCTTTCTCATATATAAGGCCACTATTTTTTTTCACTGTTTTAGATGAGCGAGCGCATTAGATTTAGACCACGCACTACCAAAAAAAAACATGTGTTTTTTTCTGCCCAGCGCGCGCATTGAATTGTTTCCAATTTTCGAAAAAAACCATTTTGGTAGATAAAAAAACATTCCGAAAAAAACAAGTTTATTTCGGGAAATAAAAAAATTGTGTTTTTTTGCTTGTTTTTTTTCGTCGCCCTCATTAACTTTATTTAAAATAGGTCAATTTTTTTATTTCGTCGCCCTCATTAAATTTTCCAGAAATTTTTCCAATGTTTTTTTTATTTGGTATTACCTTTTCTGAAAATAGGTGGGATGTTTTTTTTCCTAAATGTTTTTTTTACCGCCCTCCCTCATTAGATTTTGGATTTTTTTTTCTGATCTAAAACAGAGAAATAAAAACCAGTGGCCAATTAGGCTATTGTGAAATTATCCAAGGCGGCATAGGCCTATAGCCTAGTCCACATTATGACTAAAAATGCAAAATCTGGCCTGAAAATAGTTTTAAAAAAATCAAGTTTTTATTTCCCTACATCATAGCCTATATGATGGCCAGACAGGCCCTATGAAAGTATGGGATGTAATATTATCATACTAAAAGGAGTAGCCTAATCATGCTAGGCTAAGTCTAACAGTAGCGTAATATATACCTGCATTTTTACGTGTTGTGACTTTTGTGGCCTACAGGCTAGATGTCTACATCAGTAACGTTACAATAATATTACAGGGCATTTGCTTTGCCCTATAAATCTAACGTTGGACTACCACTGACTCTGAACAGCTGAAGGCCTATAGTGATTCCACCTGACCACAAAACTGCTAGGCCTAGTGCTAGTTGATTGCCTTGATCAGTTTTGTTGACGAGTTTATTATCAGGGGGATATTGCCTTAGAAGCCTTTGTCATGTTTGTAGTGGGTTGGCTACAGTAGGATTGAACGTTATCTGATCATTCTGACTGACATGGCCCGTGTCGTGATTGTTGTGCTCTGCTGACGCAGGCAGGGAGTAGTCTAGGCCTAGCCTACAGGCGTTGCCTTTGCAGGCGGTTCAAATAAAAACGGCGGCACTCTAGTCCCCCAAACTTTCCCTAGTCCATCACAATAATCTAGGCCTAGATCTGTGAAAAAATCCAGCCCAGTATCACTTGTGTGGTGGTCGCTTGGGTCACTATCTGACAGGGCACTGGCCATTTCCCCATTAGATAAGGTTGGATCTCAGGCCTGCTGTTCAACTAGTGACGTCACACAAAAACCGACTATTACCGAACGGTGCTCGGCAGTTTCCGGTGCGTTTTGACTGGGCTCTCAGCTGGCCTATTTTGAATGCTAATTTCACCCAATAAAACTAAAAATTAACATTCCTATGCAAAACAAACAAAAACTACATTGCATAATTATAAATAATAGTGAAATAAGAAAAAATAGGTTAGGGATCTGATAGCCTCACTTTAACAAGATAAACGCTCACCCAATGCTAGCTTACTGCTGGCCCATCGTCTACGACCATGGCTCAGCTGTTAAACAGCATTGGCTAAAGGTCTCATTTTTGCAGGGAACACCGGCAACTCAATACCCTGACACAATGTTGGTTCAATGTTGGGAGAGTGTCATAGATGATGGCACAACATTTAACCAACATTGGGTCAGTGCAGCCAAAAGGAGGCAGTGACATCAGCAGAAAGGAAGTATATACTTGATTTACAAGTGAACAAATACGGTCTTTAGGCAGCGCTATGGCAGGAAGAGACGGGACGCCAGTTAAAAAGCAGTAAATGCCTAGTATACCAGGGAGCAGATATTGCCTTCTGACATTGCACAGACAGAACAGATAGTAACGGAAGTTAACGACAGACGTTTGTGTGGGAAACCAGCTTAAAAGTTTGTCGAGTCGACAAACTAAAAATGTATAGTTCACCATACTTTGTCCCCTTTTCATGTCAGATGGTCGTAATTAAAGTGTTAACTTACCACATGATCGGGCATTGCAATAAATTACATTATTCGGACATTTTTCACACCAGAAGTGTATAAATTATATCAATGTTCAATGCCTTTTACTGCCGAGTCCAAAAATCTAATTTTAATAATACAAAATTTGCAAGTTTTGGAGATAAATATCTTAGCCAAGACCTAATTGTTATATTGCGTAACATAACACGGTTGTGTCAAGTGCGGCAGAGAGGGGTGGGAGAAAGTGGCTAGCCCTCCCGCGACAGACTGCTGGCATTCATGAACACCTACCCAGCTATCACGAGGCATTAACCCAATGTTGTTTTAATGTTGTGCCGACGTCGAAGACGGCGGGCCAGCATTAGAACAATATTGGGTCAATGCCTCGTGTCTGCTGGGTTGCGGTCACAGCTGATCAGCAAACTCGAGTCATTGACACAATGTTAGCCTGAAAGTGGCCCACCGTTTACAACACTGGGCCGACATTAGCACAGCATTGGCATAACAGTATATAGGCCTTAACAAAATAAACGTTCACCCAATGCTAGCTTACTGCTGGCCCATCGTCTACGACCATGGCTCAGCTGTAAAACAGTATTGGCTGAAGGTCTCATTTTTGCAGGGAACACCGGCAACTCAATACCCTGACACAATGTTGGATCAATGTTGGAAGTGTGTCATAGTTGATGGCACAACATTTAACCAACATTGGGTCAGTGCAAGCCAAAAGGAGGAAGTGACATCAGCGGAAAGGAAGTATATACTTGATTTACAAGTGAACAAATACGGCCTTTTGGCAGCGCTATGGCAGGAAGAGACGGGACGCCAGTTAAAAAGCAGTAAATGCCTTGTATACCAGGGAGCAGATATTACCTTCTGACATTGCACAGACAGAACAGATAGTAACGGAAGTTAACGACAGACGTTTGTGTGGAAAACCAGGTTAAAAGTTTGTCGAGTCGACAAACTAAAAATAAGAAATATGGGAATTTCGTCTCTATATCTAGTCCAACTGGTAAATGCACAGCACAAAAACTTTTGCAGTTCTGTTCTATGGACATGTTTACATCATATTATGGGTATATTGATAAGCCAAAATAGAATCACAGATTTTTTTTATGATTTTAGCCTGAGCCAGTCCCTTTAATTCAGCAGGCAGGGCCTAGAACTTACGTTGACAAATCCTATGGCCCACTAAAATTAACTTGTTGCGTCAACAACAAAGATATTGCTCAAAGTGTGGCGCAGCGATAAAATGATGTCGGGCCAGTTTAATTTTTTGTGGGAATCCCGCAATTAGGCCTACTCTTTAAGGGTCAGGCACTGGGTATTCTTTACATCAGGCGCCAGAAACACCAGATAACACCATACATTGGAACAATGCTGATGTAATGCTGGGCCACTGTCTGCAACCCTAGGCCAATATTATTCTAATCAAAACCCTTTACAGTCTAATCACTATATTTAATCATGAACATATATTTTATCTGAACACTTCTTAAATTCGAAAGTAGGCCTACATAACCTATGGACCCCAAACATTATATTGGACACATTCATAAGGACTAGTGTACAGAAATGTCAACCGTTTCTCACACACAACACCCCTATTTCCCCTAAATAGGACACAAACTCAGGCAAAATAAACTTAGTGAAGAAAAATGTATATTTCAACATACTTTGTCCCTTTTTCATGTCTGATAGTCGTAATAAAAAGGGTTAACTTACCACATGATCGGACATTACAATAAATTACATTATTCGGTCATATTTCACACCAGAAGTGTATAAATTATATCAATGTGCAATGCCTTTTACTGCCAGTCCAAAAATCTATTTTTAATAATACAAAATTTGCTATTTTTGGAGATAAATATCTTAGCCAAGACCTAATTGTTATATTGCGTAACATAACACAGTTGTGTCAAGTGAGGCAGAGGAGAAGGTGGCGAGCAGCTTGGTGGCGGCCCTCCCGCGACAGACTGTTGGCGTTCATGAACGCCCACACAGCTATCACGAGGCATTCACCCAATTTTGCTTTAATGTTGAGCCAACGTCGAAGACGGCGGGCCAGCATTAGAACAACATTGGGGCAATGCCTCATGTTTGCTGGGTTGCGGTCACAGCTGATCAGCAATTTCACAGCTGATCAGCAAACTCTGTCACAGCTGATCAGCAAACTCGAGTCATTGACACAATGTCAGCCTGATGGTGGCCCACCGTTTACAACACTGGGCCGACATTAGCCCAGCATTGGCATATCAGTATATAGGCCTTAACTCGATAAACGTTCACCCGAAGCTAGCTTAATGCTGGCCCATAGTCTACGATCATGGCTCAGCTGTAAAACAGCATTGGCTTAAGGTCTCATTTTTGCAGGGAACACCGGCAACTCGCTACCCTGACACAATGTTGGTTCAATGTTGAAAGAGTGTCATAGATGATGGCACAACATTTAACCAACATTTGGTCAGTGCAAGCCAAAAGGAGGCAGTGACATCAGCGTAAAGGAAGTATATATACTTGATTTAAAAGTGACAAAATACAGCCTTTTGGCAGCGCTATGGCAGGAAGAGACTGGAGTTAACAAGACTACATAAGTCCAGGAGCTCCCGCTCCGAATTGGAATTTGATTTAAGCAATTTTGTGTAGGGTTATCAATGTAGTCCTAGGCTAGGTCAAAAATCAAGACGCTAAGACGCCCAGTCTAAGAGTAAGATAAGAACTAGACAGTCTGTCAGAGATTGCAAACCTCCATTGAAATTAATGATCCTAATCAGTATCCCAGTAATGGTCTACCTATCTGGCACGGTTTACCCGATATCAGGCCAATCGAGGTAACTAATAGCTGATTTACGGTTATTTTAAATTCGATATAAATTAGTCAAAAACTTAGGGTGCATCCTCCCCCGAAACCTTAAATTTTGTTTTATAGTAATGGACTAACATCTAACACAGTTTGCAAAATATTGGGCATGTGAAAGTAAATAATGGCCGATAGGGGGCCATTTTGAATTTGATCGAGTCAGAATTTTTCAAGATGCATCCTCAGCTGAAATCTCACATTTCATTCTATAGTAATCGTCTAGCTATCTAGCACGGTTTACCAAATATCGGCCATGTGAAAGTGAATAATGGCCTAAAGGCGGTCATTTTTGAATTTTATAAACTCGGAATTTTCCAAGATGCATCCTCAGCTGAAATCTCACATTTCATTCTATGGTAATGGTCTAGCCATCTAGCACGGTTTACCAAAAACCGGCTATGTGAAAGTGAATAATGGCCGAGAGGCGGCCATTTTGAATTTGATCTAGTCAATTTTTTTCAAGATGCATCCTCTCTTGTAATCTCACATTTTGTTTTATAGTAATAGTCCAGCTATCTAACACGGTTTACTAAATATCAGCAATGTGAAAGTAAATAGTGGCGATAGGCGGCCATTTTGAATTCGATCGAGTCGAAAGTTTTTGAAAGGCATCCTCTCTCGAAACGTCACATTTTGTTTTATAGTAATGGTCTAGCTATCTAGCACGGTTTACCTGATATCAGGCCTATCGAGGTAAATAATGCTGATTGTCGGCCATTTTGAATTCGTGAGTTAAAAATTTTCAGGGTGCATCCTCCCCCGAAAACTCACACTTTGTTTTATAGTAATCAGGTAATGGTCTAGCCATCTAGCACGGTTTACCAAAAATCAGCCATGTGAAAATGAATAATGGCCGAAAAGGCGGCCATTTTGAATTTTATCAAGTCAGATGCATCCTCATCTGAAATCTCACATTTCGATTTATAGTAATGGTCCAGCCATCTAGCACGGTTGACCAAATATCGGCCATGTGAAAGTGAATAATGGCCGATAAGCAGCCATTTTGAATTTTATCGAGTCAAATTTTTTCAAGATGCATCCTCTCCTGAAATCACACAATTTGTTTTATAGTAATGGTCTAGCCATGTAGCACGGTTTATCAAATAATGGCCATGTGAAAGTGAATAATGGCCGATTGGCGGCCATTTTGAACTTGGACAAGTTGAATTTTTTTTAAATGCATCCTCTCCTGAAACCTTACAATTTGTTTTATAATTATGGTGTAGATATCTTGAGCGGTTTTCATGATATTCCACAATATCAGGCCTGTCGAGGTGAATAATGGCCGATAGGCGGCCATTTTGAATTTTATCAACTTGAAATTTTTCAAGATGCATCCTCTCCTGAAACCTTACAATTTATTTGATATTAATGGTGTAGCTATCTTGAGCGGTGTTCATGATATTCCGCAATATCAGGCCTGTCGAGGTGAATAATGACCGATAGGCGGCCATTTTAATTTTATCAACCTGAAATTTTTCAAGATGCATCCTCTCCTGAAACCTCACAATTTGTTTTATAGTAACGGTGTAGCTATCTTGAGCGGTTTTCTTAATATTCCGCGAAATCTTTCAGTCGGATTTACCAATGTTATAAATTAGGTCAAAGTGCTGGGTCAACTTCCAGGTCAAGGTCCAACAAGGGACCTTAGAGAACATGTATGTGCAATATGACTGTCATCGGCCCAGTACTTTTAGAGATCTGCTCCGGAAACGAAGTGCGCGTCAAAACGTCTAAATAGGTCATAGTTCTGAACCAGAAGTAGGTCAAAGTTCAAATACCCCAAAAGGCACAACTAGACCCCCTAGGGGTGTTGTGTGTAAAATTTGAAGACAATCGGACAAGTACTTTCAGAGATATGCTCCGGAAACGAATTGTTTACGGACGGCCCAACGCCGTAACATCATCATTTTCTCCTCCGAAACCTTGCGTATTGAATTCAGATTAAAAATATTTTAACCTGTCCATTAGCCACCTGGAAGTAACCCACATACCAAAAATTGTTATCCTAGCTTATTTTCTTACAAAGTTATAGGCAAAAGAGGCCAAAAAAAACGGAGGTAGAATCCATAGCTCCCTCCGTCTCACCTACGGTGACGGCGGGAGCTTAAAAGCAGTAAATGCCTAGTATACCAGGGAGTAGATAATACCTTCCGACATTGCACAGACAGAACAGATAGTAACGGAAGTTAACGACAGACGTTTGCCTGGAAAGTTGACCTAAAATTATGTCCACGGAGTCGACAAACTAAAAATGTTTTCAGTGTGGTAACAAAACAAACCCCACTGAAATTTTGTCATTTGGCCACCAGGCTATACTATAACTAAATAGGACCAATCGATGGGTTAAAACAATAGTGTGCTAAGTGACATTTTTGGCCTTCAGAATAATAACCAGCTAAGTCAACTATAATATGTATAAAGTTTAAATTTATTCCAAATTCGATTAGCACATTGTTATTCTCGTGAAAAGGAGCACATATCAGCATAATATCTGTCCAACACAGGACCAACTCGACTTGACACATTTTTATTCTGGTGTTATATGCTTAAAAAGGCTCTGTTTCTGGGACAAAAACGGTGCAAGTGCACTTAGCGCATTGTTATTCTGAGACTTGTGGAGACAATACAGGGGAAATGCCTAGACTTAGTTCATTGTTGATCTAGGAACAATCTCTGCATATTCTGTGTTCCGGGAGTAACAGTGAGCTAAGTCAACTTGGTGTCTTGTTGATCCCACTTTTGCTTCTGTAAATCGCTTCGAAAGGTGAAAAAAATACTCTGATAACTTCACTTGATCTACTGTCAAATTCCAATCGCTGTGTTTTTCATCAGTATAATTCCAAGTCTACATGCTGATAAGTGGATTTAGCAGACTATAGTTCTAAGCGAAGAGATAAACACAATTTCGCTGTCAAGTCGACTTGGCCCACTATTGTTTTAGACCATCGCAATATGCATACTGCAAATATATTTAAATAATCCAAGCATAGGTGTACAGCTATATTACCAAATTTTGATTGTAGCCAAAATAAGAAAACTAGAAATATCCGCTAAAAAAATCATTAGTTTTTATTAAATCAGAAACAAACCAAGAACTAATCAGCAGACGTCCAGGGTAACGTCTTTCAACAAAATTTGAAAAAAATCCATGAAAGGGTTCAATCTCTAAAGCGCAAGGGCCAATATTTTGCAAATATTTAGAAATAATCTGAGCAGGGTTTCTATAAGTGGCTGCGGCGGACGGATTCAGCAAAAACAAGGAGTCTCCCCTCCCCTACCGCATAGTAGGTAGACATAATAATTAAAATTTCTGAAATCTGTGAGGAAGTTCTATGCAGAGGCACAAGCTCATTCGAACATTGAACAAATATATTGGCTAAGAATTAAAGGAGAAGCAGTTCTTGTGAACAGCATCCTAATTAGGTATTAATTTGGATTAAAATTTATGAAATCGGTGAGTAAGTTCTATGCACAGGCACAAGCTCTTTCAAACAAAATGGATTCTGCTAAGAATTGAGGGAGGAGAAGCATTTCTTGTGAATTGTGGACAGACAAAGAACGACGGACTACACAAAGCTCACTCTTTAAAGCCTAATGGTTGGATTAGCTAAAAAGACAATGAAAAGGGCAAGTTCACGTAGAAAACGACCACATTTATTTGAGTAAAACATAAACAAATTAGCTGGTGTTCTTCAATACTTAGAAGTACAAGAAGGAACTGTGGAATTCTGGCTAGAGAGACACTGAAATTGTCTGTGATGACTGGCATGACTGATCATTAACTATGATTTAATCAACCTCCTCCATCTTTGAGGCATCTTCTGCATCATCCCCTTCCAATGGTGGCATCTCTTCGACAGCATCTCCAGCACCACCTGGAGTTTCCTCATCCTCGATACCTAAACCAAGTTTGATCATTCTGTGAATACGGTTTGCATGGATCATGGGATCATCAAGAGCAAAACCTGATGAAAGCAAGGATGTTTCAAACAATAAATTGACTAGGTCCTTAACAGATTTATCATTTTTGTCTGCGTCAGCTTTGTCCTTTAACGCTTTCACAATAGGATGATCTGGATTGATTTCTAGATGTTTTTTGGCGGACATATAACCCATAGTGCTTGTGTCTCTTAATGCTTGGGCCTTCATGATACGCTCCATGTTTGCTGACCAACCATACTGACTTGTGACAATACAACACGGGGATGAGACCAGTCTGTTTGAGACAACAACCTGAAAACAAAAGGATACACATTACACATTTTGATACTATGGGATATTAGTCTGGTCCCAGCAAGAGAGCAGCTTAGCAATTTAATCTGACAGTCAACAGTTTAGGCCACTATGTTATATTTCTCTGTTTTAGATCAGGAAAAATCTAATGAGGAAGGCGGTAAAAAAACATTTAAGAAAAAACAACTATTTTTAGAAAACTTAAGGTCGACCAAATAAAAAACAACGAAAAACAAAGCAAAAAAAACATGGCTGAAATTGGCAACAATCCGATGCGCGCTCACTTAAAACTAGAGAAAAAACAGTAGCCTTGAAAGTAAAGTTATGAGCCATAAAGCTGTTAACTTACTCCATGAATGTTAGTACTGGAAAAGATGGACTGAACTATGATATCAGCCTAATGTTCTGAGAATATATTAAAATTTAAGCCGATATTAATCAGTTTTATTAATATAATCTCGGAACACTGCCCCAGAAGCCAGTTGTTTATACCATGCCAATAACAACAGTAATGGAATTATCATTCTATATCAATTAAATAACTTAAATAATTATCATTGAATCCATTTTCTCAACGAATATACAACATGCAAAGCTAAAGTCGAGATATAACCAAACAAACCTTTTCCACTTTCTTGTCCAGGATTTCTTTCATCGTCTTGCACAAACCCTCAAACTTTGCTTTCTCTTCTTCAAAGCGTTTCTTCTCTTCTTCATCTTCAGGGAGTTCCAAGCCCTCTTTTGTAACAGACGTCAGTGTTTTACCATCATACTCCTTCAGTTGTTGTACTGCATATTCATCAATGGGATCACACATGTAAAGTACTTCGAAATTTCGCTTCCTCAAACGTTCGACAAAAGAAGAATTTTCAACCACTTCCTTGTTTTCACCAGTGATGTAATAAATGTGTTTTTGATTTTCCTTCATTCTGGAGCAGTAGTCTTTAAGAGATGTAGTTTCATCACCACTGGTGGAGGATTGATATTGCAAGAAGTCTGCTAACTTTTTCCTGTTGGTTGAGTCTTCATGGATACCAAGCTGTAAAAAAATCCACAAGTTCATAAAATTCATTGCATACTACATACATGCTACATTATACATTCAATGGTTAAAATGATAAACTTTTGAATATCATGTGAAATTTGCCATGTTTCATTCTGCGCCTGTTTACTGAAACAGGGGTGGGAGTGAAAAATTATTTCAAGACTGAAAAGAATATTGAATAGTGTCAGAAATACACGATTAATTTGATTTAAAGTCTAATTTATTTATTTTATTTTGAATTTTTTCTAGACGGAAATTTCCCTCCCCTGCTGACATTTCACGGCTACAAGGCCAGGAATATTAGAAATTTGAATTAGTATTTAAAAGCATACATGTAGTAATGATTTGAGCAGTAGCGTGTCACCGCCATTAATCTTTATTTTTCATGCAATTAAAGCAGGGATAGCCTCAGTCATCAAATGACTATTTACTTCGTTTCATGACATTTCCCCTATTGAATTATTTCTAATATCTACCCCAAACCACTTCAAAATTTAAATATATTGAAATATACCACAACATGGTTTTAATCTTTCTCCCCAAGTTGTGTCTACACAGGGATCTTCTAGAAGACCAAGGGTTAAGCAATGAAAATCTGAGGAATAACACTACAAAAGGCCATTTTTTATTATAAGTTGGCTAACAAAATATGTAGTCAGAAAATGATAGCCTAACTCAGACAATGAAAAAACTTTGTTTCCTTGTATTGTTTCAAATAACATTTAGTCAACCAACTGACAACAAATGTCTAGCACTCTTTCCCAGTCTGTGAAGCTGATCAACACCAAAAAAGATTTCACTTCTAAATTTGGCTATTTTTTGTTCCATGTTTTAAAAATATGACAAGATCAATTTTCAAGTTTCTTTGGAGATATATATTTAGAAATAATATTAGTGTCACAAATGGAGTTCATGCTGATCATTAGACATTAAGAAAGCGGTCTTATCAGCACATTATCTCACAATTGCATTTTTTCTCTACTTCCATAGCACTGACTATACTGTCTACACCGCATACACAGTCTGACGACCAAGTATATCAGCTCAAGCAAGCCACAGCTGTGCAGGAAGATTGATTTGCAGTTTCATTATACAGCCAAACTTGAATTAAAGTGTCAGATACATGGAGAATGTCAAAAATGATTATTAGGCCCTTCTGTTTTACCAACCTGGCATTGAAAACATTCAAAATATGATAAAAAATTCAGGAGGTTTTAGTGAAGAAACAAATAATTATAGATACCTTCAAATTCTTTCCAAATTGTTCATAGAATTTTTTGTAGTTATCTTTGTCCTCTGCAATGTCATCAAATAGTTCAAGGCATTTTTTCACCAGGTTCTTTCTGATAACTTTTAGTATTTTGCTCTGTTGTAACATTTCACGACTAATATTCAGCGGAAGATCTTCACTGTCAACAACACCTTTGACGAAGTTCAAATACTCTGGAATGAGTTCTTCACAATTGTCCATAATGAATACTCTGCGTACATACAGCTTGATGTTGTTACGCTTCTTTTTGTTCTCGAAGAGATCAAAGGGAGCTCTCTTAGGTACAAATAGAAGAGCTCTGAATTCCAGCTGCCCTTCAACTGAGAAGTGCTGTAAACAATTAAAAGCAAAATAAATGAGCAAGTGTAAAATAATAATAGAATATCATAAGTGATTTTTCCAGCTGTGTATCCTAAAAATGCAAAAGTACTAATTGTGGCAGAGTAGTTTTATAAAAGGAACTAAATCATGCAGTTAGGGAGGCTTTTGGACCAATATTCAGCTCATATTATTTATTAGCTAAGTAACAATGCATGCAAGGCTAAACGGAAGATAAGCCAAGAAATAGCAAGATGACAGGCGATTTAATCGTTGCGCGACACTGATGCACGAGGTCTTTAATTATAGACACCAATTCGTGGCCTCTGGAGGGACGTTAGACTTAAATTTATGATTGCAAAGCCATTGAAAATATAGATTTTGATATAGTTTAAAGTGAGAATAAAACGTGGAAAATTCGGAAGATTGACAGGGTAATTCGAAAGACTGGAAAACAGGTGGAATATCAGGGGAATTTCAAATGCATAAGTTACAACATACTAAAGCAGGAAATAATATTTTTAATTTACAGTTGTGACACAGAGCTGCAAACACCCTATTGTGAAAATACCATGTACCTTTACAGCCTGGTGATCCTCCCAATCGTTTGTCAGAGATTTGTAGAATTCACCATATTCTTCTTGAGAGATATCGTCAGGATTACGGGTCCATATGGGCTTGACTTTGTTCAGCTCTTCGTCTTCTGTGTACTTTTCTTTGACAGTTTTCTTTTTCTTGCCCTTCTTATCTTCATCCTCCTCTTCATCTTCACCAATATCTTCTATCTTAGGCTTTTCTTCATCATCCTATCAAATTAAAAAATAAAAACTTTAATACCCGTCTAGACCCGTCAATTAGGCCTACGTCTTTTTAAAGCATTGATTTATGCATTTGTCGCAGACAGATTTCTATTATTCTGATGTATCTAAATACAAAGACTCGTCCGTGAAATACAGATCAACATTTTCTGGTTATAGAAAAATAAATAACAGCCAGATTAAAAACAGAAAACAATATATTTCCCAAATGCTTGCCTTGGTTGTGTTTGTTTCGGGGTGCAATGGCGTGGGCGTGCAATCGCATACCTAATATCAGCACTGACTAAAATACCGATCCTAGTATTTGTTGACAGCGATTCTGAAGTTAACTGCTCTTGAGCTCTCAATTTATTTTACTAAAAGCTACACCTTAGGCTGTATATAATATGAGGTGCATTTTTGGGACATACATAGCCAAGAAAACACATTGCATTATACACAAGAGATGTATATAGTACAATGCTAGGCTAATATTTAAGCATTGCAATGAACTTTTGAGATTTAAAATTTGAACAAAATTACAGACCTCTTTCTTTTCTTCGGTGGTTTCCTCCTCATCATCAGACACTTCCTTTTCACGCTCTTTCTCCACTAACAGCTTGATAGGATACCCAATGAACTGACTGTGCTTCTTCACCACTTCCTTCACTCGCTTTTCTTCAAGGTATTCTGTCTGGTCTTCTTTGATGTGAAGTGTGATTACTGTACCTCTGCCAATTGACTCACCAGTGTCTGTAGCCACAGTGAAGCTACCACCAGCAGATGACTCCCATCGGTATTGCTCATCATCATTGTGTTTGCTAATAACAGTAACTTTGTCGGCGATTAGGTAGGCAGAGTAGAATCCAACACCAAATTGACCAATCATGGATATATCAGCACCGGCCTGAATAATTTTAAAAAGGCAATAAAATTTCAAAGTCACTTGGCAGAACAAATTAACCTTAGCTATTCTATATTTTTTTAATCATTAACAAATATTTAAAAAAAGATAAGCTGTTTATTTAGGTACTCCTAACTCAATTTCAGCTACGTGGCAAGGTACGATCTGGTCTCGCCAGTATGCAAAATTTGTTTTCTTTCAGATAAGTTATATGGAAGAAATTCAAAAAGAATAATCTGTAAGCATGGCCTACACTCTAAAAAACAGCAATGTGAATTCTTACTTTACAGTACAGAAACAAATATTTGCAGTACAGGGTGAGAAATAAATAAATTATTTGAATCCATAATCCTACCTGCAGTGCTTCCATGAAAGCTTTTGTTCCAGATTTGGCAATTGTTCCAAGATTATTAACCAAGTCAGCTTTTGTCATACCGATGCCTGTGTCAATAATGGTCAGGGTGTTTGCATCTCTGTCAGGAATGACTTTGATGAAAAGATCTTTCCCACTATCAAGCTTTGATGCATCAGTCAGACTCTCATATCGAATCTTGTCAAGGGCATCAGATGAGTTGGAAATCAACTCTCTCAGGAAAATTTCTTTGTTGGAATAGAAGGTGTTGATGATGAGGCTCATAAGCTGTGCTATTTCAGCTTGAAAAGCGAAAGTCTCCACCTCCTCCTCCTGAGCTTGCTCCATTGGCTTTGGAACCATCTGTAACAAATTTTCACAATATGCGTTCATCATCAAAGGTAGGGAAGTGAAGAAGAGCCCACCCCCCTGACATTTGGGATTGATTTACCTGAAGAAATCTGATCATAAATCCTGTTATTAACTACAATTTATCCACCAAAATTATAATATGTGTGATCAGGCATAAGGATATACACTTCACGATGTACAAATTTTGCATTCAGAATAGTGAGACACTCATTGTCAATATCATGTGTATTGCAATTAGACGATGTAAGACTGCATTTGGCGATAAGCGAAAATTCTGGTTACAGTTTTTTGCTGCTGCTGTTATGACACAGAAAGTTGAAAAATGACAACATAGTTCATACAAACAAAAGCTGATGGAATTCAAGGCTTTTCAAGACTAAATATCGCCCTATCACGAACATGAAATAGGGAGTCATGACAAAAACATTGAAATTTTTCATCAAAAATTATTTTCCCATATGATTTTCACCTTCATGCTGCCTTGCGAGCAAAATAGTAATAATAACAAAATGAAAAATATTTTCATCAATTTTTTTAAAGACTTAGAAAACTGTTTTTTATTTCAAGGCTATTCAAGCCCTGTGCGAACCCTGGACAATGTCGGTGCAACGTGTGGTCGGTACGTACATGTATCCTGATATATCAACTGTTTATTCAATAATTTCTCCCAAAATTTGTAGAATAAGATTCCTTAACTATTAATATAGTTAAGTTATTAGGAACATAGAATGTGAAATGAGCCAACAACGACCAATTAAACCGGTAAATGCAAATCGAAAATTAGTATGTCGTCACAACTGATAACTATGTCTAAGATAAGATAAGTTTTATTTCAAGTCTATCGATATATCTATAGCATTTTATTTATTAATTTAGTTGAAAATTTGTAGAGCCCTTCGATAAATACAGATTGCCCACTATCTAAGTTTTGAGAAAGATAGAACAAGAAATGAGCTAACCAGGGACCGAATAAAAATTAACCCTTTGCCTGCTGATCAAAACTATACTTCGTTTTTATGCCGTTTTATTAGCCAATTAAATCAGTTATTGAGAATGAAATGAGTGTTTAAACATCAAGATTTGCAAATGTTTGGACTCAAATTAAACAGATATCAGTATTTTTCAGCCACTTGAAGTTGTGGGTTGTGGCAGTGAGACACAACTTCAAATGGCTGCAAATTTAAATTATTTAATTTGGAAAAAGGGTTAAATGCCAATTGCCATATCTTGTCCATTCGTTGCCACCCTTGCAGAACCAAAAGTGACCCATTATAAATGCCATAATGTGACTTTTACTTTAATACTCGACTTTAGGAAGTTGATTTTCAGTGCTGATAGTGGTTTGAAAAATAGTGGTGTGTGGAAAATCACACTCCTTGAATGAGCAAGGAGTGTGATCAAGGAGTGATTTGCACTCTGGACACTTATTTGTTGCCTTTGTATCTGTACATTGTTCGAGGCGTGCCGTTTATCTACATCTCAACTTTGTTTTAGGCCTGTGCCACACCTCATATCACCAGCAGTCGATTATCATTCAGTGCTAAAAAGAGAATAAGAAACTCTGCTTTTCACCGCTAAGAGCTACGTTAAAAACTGAAATGAAACCTTGAAGTGAACGGCGCTGTAGATTACAGTCTGTTTCACCGAATCCGGGGAGTAGAATTTTTTCAATTTTCTGAGTTGCTAGAACTCTACAAAAATTATTAGACCAAATGGTTTAACTTCCATAATACACAACAAAATCCTACCAAATTTTCTGGATGAAAAAATCATCCCATACAAATTTTGCTCGAAAAATTTAAACAGAGACCGAGCAAATTGAAACAAGAGGACTGAAGTCCTATAGCATCCCCTGCCATAAATTAGGTTAGACTTATTGCAGTCACAAATATTTTGAAAATCGATTTGTGGTGGCCATTTTAAATTTCAGTAAAATCACATGCACATTTCCAGTTAGTGGGTAATGTGATTGTACAATGTGAATTATTAGTGATTTCAATTTTTCAGTTTTTGCCCCCACAAAAAATATGAACTTTATCCATGGCGGCCATTTTGAATTTCACTAAAACCTTAAACATCTCCAATATCTTGGGGGATGTGATAGTAAAATTTGAAAAATCTGAATAATTTCCGATTTTAAAGCAGCTCCTTGGGATGACATCGATATTCGTTTTTAGTTTTGTAATGAAGTAGTGTATCCCCCAGATCATGATTTTATTTTTTTCATAGTTTTTAGATTTTTAAAAATATCTTATATCGACATCGCTTGAAACCCAAACAAACTTTTTGTATACATAAACACTGGCTAAAGGACGGTTGAATGTTCCTACAGCATTGGGACACATGTTGATGTCGTCGGCCTAGCGCTGGGCAGACAGTGTTGCAGGTGTACCACCCCATGCCCTGACTACAACACACCAATTAGCGGCGATTGCTCTGATCTCACCGTCCAAGGCGTGGGAAAATGTGGTGTAAAGTGCTGTATAATGCTGACTTGTTTTGTTTACATGGCAATATACGACCTGAAAATAACTATTTCACTGTTTTTTGGTGCTTTAAAATTGTTTTTTAACTTTTTTGTTAAGATCAGTAGGCTACATAGCTTCATATAAATTAATTTTTCAAAATTGAAAATGTCTCATCCCAAGGAGCAGCTTTAAGTTTTGGAGTTTCAGTCAGTCAATTCTCAAGCGATTGTCACGAAATTCTACAACCATTATTATCTAGTAATTTGGCAACAACCCTGAAAATTTTGCGAAATTCCATTAGTATTTCAAAAGTTGACCATTTAACATGTAACGGAATTCTGAGAATAAACCGGAATGAAATTGATGGGTTTATACATGTTATATGAGCGTCATAAATAGACATTTACTACATGTCAAATGGTCTAACTTTTGAACTATCCAATATTTTTTCACGAAATTTTCAGGATTAATGCCAAATGACTAGCAAATAGGGTTACAAAATTTCATGAAAATCGCTTGAGAATTGACTGACTAGATACCGAAAAGCTAATTTTTATTTTGGACCATCCTCCACCGTCGGACAGACTGTAGGTACACTACAGTCTGTTTCACCAGATCCTGGGAGTAGCCTTTTTCAAATTTGCTCGGTAGCTCTTTTGAATTATTTAACGAAATTTTTCTCGGATCCTTTTTTCATCTTCCCCCAACATTCCTGAAAATTTGGTGCAATTTTGTTGTATATTTTGTAAGTTAGACTATTTGGCATGTAATGGAATTCTTGTTTCACAGTAATGGTGTTAAAGAGAGCAGTGATTTTGAAAATGTATTACATGTCAAATGGTCTAACTTCGGTAATTAATACACAAAAAAAATTGATAAAAAATTGCAAACAGCAATGGAGCAAATTGTAAAAAGGCTACTCCCAAAATCTGGTGAAACAGACTGTAGCCTGTAGCCGGCCTAAGACTATAGTCTGTCCAACGGTGGAGCCTGGCAGTGGAGGATGGTCCAAAATAAAAGTTAGTTTTTCGGTATCCAGTCAATTCTCAACCGATTTTCATGAAATTTTGTAAACCCTTTTTTCTAGTCATTTGGCATCGATACTGAAAATTTCGTAAAAACATATTGTTTAGTTCTAAAGTTAGACCATTTGACATGTAGTAAATGTCTATTTATGACACTCTACTATAACATGTACAGGGATCGACATTAACACTGCCCGTCGGCCAGTAGAAATCAGTAAATCACATGAGATACTGGCCCTGGGTGCCAATGAAAAATACCAGGTGTGCCGCTTTATTTAATTTTAACACCCCTTCAGGGTTCGTAATAGTGGTTGTCCGGTTGTCCAAGACAACCAAAAATCGTCACGGACAACCAAATATGAATCTTTAGAACACTTTGGTTGTCCGTACGGACAACCACGTTTACCCCTGAAGCAATTTTGCCACTGAACACGCTGACATACTCCGTACCGTGACACGCGCACTTGGCACATGGCATAAGAGTGGCGTCATATCAGAGTCAACTTGAATCTTGTCTTCTGTCATGTGCGTCTGACTGTTGACAATGCCTTGTGGTAGCTACACAGTATTTAAATTTTAGGACTAAACAGAACAATTAATTTCCTTAAAAAAAGCTTAACATACGACATTGGCAATGAATCAGTGCTGAAGCCACATGTAAACTTGTATTCATTGATATCGCAAGGCCTACACAGATTACTCTAGACAGTGGGGAATCCCCAGGTTTCCGTTTTCTTGCGCTGTTCCCTAAGGCCTACACAAATTACTCTAGACAGTGGGGAATCCCCAGGTTTCCGTTTTCTTGCGCTGTTCCCTTTATTATCTTCCCTCCCCTTCCCTGTCATTATGACATGTTTGTATTCTTGGACTTGCAGGTATGTCCTGATAATCAATGTTTGATAGGGGGAATCGCAACAAAAAGGAACAGCCATGCACGTGGTATTAAGCAGTTGCTGTACCGATACATTCAATCATATGGTAGGGATGATATAATAGATCATGAGATAATCATCTGCATGGTCATTAGCAACTAGTTTATAATCAAATCATAATGGCAATATGCAAATTGTATTTCACTACTTTTAAGCATGGATATAGTTACTATTCCATGTTTTAACCGATCTTATCCCAATTAGGAGTGCCGGCCCAATGCTGAATCACTAGTGGCCCGACATCGTCTGTATTGTGCCAACGCTGGGCCAGTGTCTCACAACAGTGTAGGTCTATTTCTGTCAATTGTGCCGCCGTTATCACGTCAAATATAGCATTGTTAAGAATCAAAGCCACCTTTTCAAGACTGCAGTCATGTAGGCCTAGTTTGAATACATTAAGCGATCTATATTAGGTTACAAATTGTTTTACAAACATATAGGCCTACAGAATATTAATTAGTGACACTAATTAACTGCACAAACAAACAAATATGTAATAAAAATTAGCTCGAAGTCTGTTAACACTGCCAAATTTTGAAAGTCGTAAATCGTGTTAAACAGAAAGTTGGTCTTCACAGGTCGATAACAATATTATAGTCACTAAAACTGATCTGTAGGCCTACAGTAAAGTAGTCTGTTGATGGCAATGTATCACTCTTTCCAAGATTAAGCTTAGCTAGGAGCTGCCCTGAGCAAAGGCATACGGACAACCAGAAAATCTGGCGGACAACCACATTTTGAGAATGTGGTTGTCCGTTGGACAACCAGACTTTCAGCACTTATTACTAACCCTGCCCTTTATGTAGTATGGCTATGTTATAAAAACAATACAAAATTTACAAATGAGCCTGTGGTGTGGTTGAGTATTAAACGTTGTTTTAAATTTTGTTCCATACCGTTACATCAATCTTTTTGTGATACAGTGTGCGTTAAGGACCATCAGATACGGCTAAGGGTTAATTAATTATCTGAACCTACTGGCCTTTTTGGCCACTAAAGTCTGTCCAACGGTGGAGGATGGTCCAAAATGAAAGTCACCTTTTCGGTATCTAGTCAGTCAATTCTCAAGGGATTGTCACGAAATTTTGTAACCATTATTATCAAGTCATTTGGCAACAACCCTGCAAATTTCGCGATATTGAGTAGACTATTTCAAAAGTTAGACCATTTGACATGTAACGCAATTCTGAGAATAAACCGGAATGGAAGTTAATGGGTTTATACATGTTATAGAGGAGCGTCATAAATAGACATTTACTATATGTCAAATGGTGTAACTTTTGAACTACACAATATTATTTTACGAAATTTTCAGGATCGATGCCAAATGACCAGAAAATAGGGTTTACAAAATTTCATAAAAATCGCTTGAGAATTGAATGACTGGATACCGAAAAGCTAACTTTCATTTTGGACCATTCTCCACCGTCGGACAGACTATAGACTAGATCTACCTCAAAAAGTTAGTGTCGATCCCTGATGTAACGTTAGACTATGAACCCATTAACTTCCGTTCCGGTTTATTCTCAGAATTGCGTTACATGTCAAACGTCGGATAACGTTACTCGTTAGACTACAGTCTGTCCGACGATGGAGCCGGAGGATGGACCAAAAATCAAAATGAAATTTAGCTTTTCAGTATCCAGTCAGACTGTCAGTCAATTCTCAAGCGATTTTTATGAAATTTTGTAAACCCTATTTTCTAGTCAATTGGCATCGATCCTGAAAATTTCGTAAAAAAATATTGGATAGTTCAAAAGTTAGACCATTTGACATGTAGTAAATGTCTATTTATGACGCTCCTCTACAACATGTATACTTATAGGCCTAACTATAAACCCATTAACTTCTAGACTATTCCGGTTTATTCTCAGAATTGCGTTAATCTACATGTCAAATGGTCTAGCTTCTAAAATACCAAATGGATCTTCGCGAAATTTTCAGGGTTGTTGCCAAATGATCAGTTAATAATGGTTGCAAAATTTCGTAACAATCGCTTGAGAATTGACTGACTGGATACCAAAAAGCTAACTTTCATTTTGATCACCCTCCACCGTTCAGTTATAAGAAACAGTTATAATAACCATGAATGATTATAATAACATGATGATGAATAGACTATTTCTGAGCCTAAGCTTACAATACTCACTTTGCTCAATTTCAAGTTCTAAAATGTCAAACAATCGTTACAATGTTTCAACGGGTCGTGTTTGTTCACAGCACTTTGCACGTGCACCGGCGTTGGTTGCAAATTTATAAAAGGCCGAGTAAAGCCAGCATGCTTATTACAGCGTCCCACGTGATTATCCAGAGAAAACCAGAACCTTCGCTATCAATACGCACTTCCGCTGGAAAATCAATCTCATACTACGATATTTACAATAGGTGTATTGTATATTGTGAAGCAGGTCATATGCTAGATTTGAAACATATTGGCTCATTTTGTGTACATATTTGAATGATTGCTGCCAAAATAATATCAAAATATATGGATATTTATGGTGATCTATTTTCCGGAAGTTGATTTTTTACTTCTTTTATCATCATTTCTAGAAACGTCCAGAAGATTCTTAGCCGGATCTATCCAATAACCAGATGTCTCCGCATCATAACCACAAGCTGAGGGGGTTTTCCAATTAAGAACGACGTCACCTATTGTAACATTAAGGCCTAGCCTACCATATTTTCGGTTTCGCTGTATAGAAACTACGTTTCCATGAAAAAAATGTTAACGTACCCCATGCCATGGCATTGGTGCGATACTCCTCTACAATATGTATATATATGGTAATATAAATAGGAGGCTAGTCATTACCACCCCAGCAAACAAGATTAAATGCCTACATTTACCCAATGTTTGTTTAATGCTGGCACACCGTCTACGGCGCTGGACCAACATTAAATCAACATCGGGTTCTCTTGATGTTTTGTGTTGATGGTCTACGAAAACTGGGTCTGCCAGGGTTACTTTTAACTGGCCTGAGCAGGGGCGGATCCATGGAAAAATCTGACAGCTGGGTAGCCGTATACGTTCCAATCAAATATTAGAAACACTATATATTAGGCCCTAATATCGCATAAAAATAATAGGCTACAACTAGGGCCTATAATATTATTTTATTCATGGCGCGGTGTTAAAACCATTAGGCTATGTTGCAGTATTTATATTACAGCCCACTGGGCACACAACGTTGTTGGCCTTGTTGCGACGTTGAATCAACGTCACTGACGTTGATTCAACGTCGCAACAAAGTCGTGTGTCGAGTGGGGGCCCTATTAAACCTATTGATCTAGACCAGGGGATCTAGACTGTCTAAACCGATACTAATTTTGTGAAAAGTGGTTGAAAATAACTCGTATTTGCACTTAATCAGGCTGAAATCGTTAAAAAAGTCAACTATGTAATTGAAGTTGTTATTGAACAAGGCATGTGGTAGGACACTGACCTAACACGTTTTGCAGCACACCAAAAATCTTGACTTTAGTCAATAGGCCTATAACCTACATTCACATAACATTAGGATGCATATAAATTGCGGAAAATGGCAAATTATATGTAAAAACATACATTTGAATATGATGTGTGACCTCTGACCAGGCCCGTAGCCAGCATGAGTCAGACGAGGCTTCTCACATTTCTTATTTTTCATCACTGAAAATTCTCAGAGATTTTGGGTTTTCAGACATTTTGGCTCGGCTACTGGGCCTCGTCTGATCTCCGACCCTGGCTACAGGCCTGCTAACACTACAAAGAAGATGTTGATACCCATAATAAACAAATTTATAATTCTTCATCAAATGTCACACAAAGTAGACCACCTTTCTGGCCTTACCCATAGGACTTTTTCTCCTATAGGGCCTAGCTTTTTGACATGATCCCAAAAATTCTTTGGATTGGATGTATCAGTGCAAAATTCTTCAATTTTTAACATTATAGGCATTCAAGATTAAAAATCAGCTTTCATTTATCGCACCTTGCTAAGCTCTCCAGAATGTCACAAAAATGCGCCAAATGAATTGCAGTAGGGTGGGGTGGGGCAGAACGCCCAGGTGAGCAAAAACGCCCACCCCTATTATGACGTCATTCCACGTGATTTTATAGTCTCATGTATTTCTTAAATAGCTGCTGCCACATTTTCAATGAACTGTTGAGAATGTCGACCATTTTGAACAAAACAGTGTTGTGTATACTTGCTAAGTAGGCCTACATAATGTAACACTATCCTTAGTAAATGCGAGCAGTAGGGGCCTACGTAGCCTACTATGTAGTCTCTCAAGGCCCAAGGAATTACTGAGAGCCACTAGTAACCGGGGTACATCCGAAGCTACTATAGTGTTGGTCGCCGATGCAATGTGGTTCCCATTGAAACATATACATGGTCACGTGACGACATTTAGAAACTTCATCTGTATCCAATTCCCTAGGGCAAAACGCCTACCATGGTGTGGGGCAAAACGTACGCTCACGTGGGCGTTTTGCCCCAGGCAGGTGGGCGTTTTGCCACTTTTGACTATCAGTGTTGTTGAATAAATAATTTATTGGATGATCATGATCTGGATTCGTAATCAGGCTACTGGCATGTCTCACACTTACTACTACTATATAGGCCTACTGCTTGCCCATCTCACCTTCAGACTACTGCTGGCGATCTCACACTCAGGCTAATTGCTGGCCCATCTTATACTCAGACTACTGCTGGCCCATCTCACACTCAGGCTACTGCTGGCCCATCTTATACTCAGGCTACTGCTGGCCCATCACACACTCCGGCTACTGCTGGGCAATCTCATACTCAGGCTACTTCTGGCCCATCTTACACTCAGGCTACTGCTGGCCCATCTCACACCCAGGCTACTGCTGGCCCATCACACTCTCAGGCTATACTTGCACGTCTCACACTCAGGCTACTGCTGGCCCATCTCACCTTCATGCTACTGTTGGCCAACCTCACACTCAGGTGACTGGCCCATCTCACACTCAGGCTACTGGCCCATCGCACACTCAGACTACTGCTGGCACATCTTACACTCAGGCTACTGACCCATCTCACACTCAGGCTACTGCTGGCCCATCTCACACTCAGGCTTCTGGTCCATCTCACACTCAGGCTACTGGCCCATCGCACACTCAGGCTACTGCTGGCACATCTCACACTCAGGCTACTGACCCATCTCACACTCAGGCTACTGCTAGCCCATCTCACACTCAGGCTTCTGGTCCATCTCACACTCAGGCTACTGGCCCATCGCACACTCAGGCTACTGCTGGCACATCTCACACTCAGGCTACTGACCCATCTCACACTCAGGCTACTGCTAGCCCATCTCACACTCAGGCTTCTGGTCCATCTCACACTCAGGCTACTGGCCCATCGCACACTCAGGCTACTGCTGGCACATCTCACACTCAGGCTACTGACCCATCTCACACTCAGGCAACTGATGGCCCATCTCACACTCAGGCTTCTGGCCCATCTCACACTCGGGCTACTGCCAGCCCATCTTACACTCAGGCTACTGCTAGCCCATTATACACTTAGGCTACTGCTGGCCCATCTCACACCCAGGCTACTGCTGGCCCATCACACTCTCAGGCTATACTTGCACGTCTCACACTCAGGCTACTGCTGGCCCATCTCACCTTCATGCTACTGTTGGCCCATCTCACACTAAGGTTACTGGCCCATCTCACACTCAGGCTACTGGCCCATCGCACACTCAGGCTACTGCTGACACATCTCACACTCAGGCTACTGACTCATCTCACACTCAGGCTACTGCTGGCCCATCTCACACTCAGGCTTCTGGCCCATCTTACACTCAGGCTACTGCTAGCCCATTATACACTCAGGCTAATGCTGGCCCATCTCACACCTAGGCTACTGCTGGCCCATCTCACACTCAGGCTACTGTTGACCCATCTCACACTCAGGCTACTGGCCCATCTCACATTCAGGCTACTGCTGGCCCATCTCACACTCAGGCTACTGCTGGCCCATCTCACACTCAGGCTACTGCTGGCCCATCTCACACTCAGGCTACTGGTCCATCTCACCATCATGCTACTGCTGGCCCATTTCACACTAAGCCTACTGCTGGCCCATCCCATTGCATTTCGAGAACAAAAATAAATAAATAGGGAATGTAAGTAAGTAAGTAAAATATTTGCTTTACCTCACTTTTCGGCCAGTATGGCCATTTAAGTGAAAATTCCAGGTATTACAATATCCCATATTGTATAGTTAAAGTAGTAAAGGAAAGACAAAGCTAATAAAAGCATGTTCGTACTAAAATATTCAATTTAAAGTGTTTGATATGATAAGATGACGATGCTCCTGGCACCTATATGTAACGAGTCTGATGACATGTTAAGTCTAAGTCAAAACAGTGTCATTGTCAAAACAAATATATAATATATACTATAATACTATATACTATAATCAAAAAAATAAACCCATTTAGACATAAATATGAATGACATAAACAATGAACAGAGAAACCATTAAGTAAGTAAGTAAATGTCTTCTTTACTTCACTTTTCGGCCAGTATGGCCAGAGAAATCATGAAACCACAAAAAATTCTCAAAAATTAAAGACTCACAGTGCCCCCACAGTTGGTAATAAGGTCTGTGATATTGGAGGACATCACAGAGCGATCACAAACCGTGAGGACACCGTAAGTCACTACAGGCTAATTGTACGGCAATGGCTTCTCTATGACATGCTGCATTATCCGCCAGGATGCCACAGAGAAACCTTTAAAACAATAAAGTGAAAAAATAATTATATGGCAATGGTTTCTTTCGGACATCCCGTCCATCGCCAGGATGACAAAGAGAAACCACTGCAAACACAAAAACCAAATCATAGAGGAATTATGAGTAGACCTACAATGCCCCCACAGCTCAGGCACGCTGGGGCTAAACCAGCGCATGCCAGCGTGTTGAGGGAGATGACGATCATTCATTTTGTCAATATTTTTGTTGTGTTTATATAACTTTGGGAGTGTATAACTTTGAAATTAAATAAGCTCAAGTTTCGAACTCTGTGGTATAATAATGTGTGATTATTACTTGATTTAATGATATAAGTGTTTAATGTTGACAACTTGTATTTTCTGCATAATTTGGTGTCATTTGAAGGAAGGTATATGATTATTTTTGTAGTTATTGAGCAATTTGTATGATTGTGGGTAGAGTTGAAATAGATTATTTTTCTTAAAACGTGATCAATTACTATGAAAGTTTTACAGTAATTCTATTTTAGATAGGAAAGCATTTTAAGTATTGTCTTAAAACTTTATTATGTTTAAATGTGTTATTAGTTGGGGCTTGGAGAGTATTTCCCCACCCCCTCCCCACTGAATAAAACCAGCTGACACAGCATTCAGAATCAGTTCTGACTGGTCTGTTAGTGGGGGCAGGTTGATTTTATATTAGCAGCAGAAGCAGGCAGTTCTGACTGGTCTGTTAGTGGGGGCAGGTTGATTTTATATTAGCAGCAGAAGCAGGCAGTTCTGACTGGTCTGTTGGTGGGGGCAGGTTGTATTGATATTAGCAGCAGCAGCGGGCAGTAGTTCTGGCTGGCCTGTTGGTGAGAGAAGGTTGTATTTAACTTGACAGTAGCACTAGCAGTACCAGCAGACTCGAGTCGTCTCCTCTCTCTATTATTTTTACTCCTTGATTTTGTGAAGACATAAGTGAAGTGGACTCAAGACAAGAAGTAGGTTGAACCTTGAGTATAATGTTGATTTTGATATAGCTTGTAACTTCAAAAGTTGGGCTAGGTTCATTTTATTGTTGACACGGTTTTCAGCCTGGTTACAGGTGAATTCTCCCATTTTTACCCTTTTCTTTAGCAGAAACCAAGAGAATAGTTTTTTGTGTTGACTCCCCTGGCGAGCTATAATTTGTTGCATGCAAGGTTCTGAATTAGGGTTGGTGCCCAGATGGAGTAGGAATGTTGATGCATGTTATAGGGTTTTCAGGCAAGTTTGATTTCAGGAACTCTTTCTTTTATTTAAGTTTCACATTTTCCCAGTGATGTGCAGTGACAGGCCAACTGCAGTGAAGAGTGATGCTATTCCCTAGGTTGATGTGATGAAGCGATGTGATGTCGTTGTGATACAGGCCTTCCCTTCCATTTTTCTACTTTTGGTGTTCTAGGAGACGACTTCTACTAAATTATATTATTATTTTGTTTATTTTATTTTATGTAGGCCTACAGTTGTGTGGTAGTAACTACCAGTGTTACTCCTTGGTGATATTTTTCCATATGATATTACAGTGGGTTCATGGCGATTAATTGGAGGAAAGTTCGATAGGCTTCTTTGACGGCGAAGATAGTCTTGGTTGACCGTACGATTGTGTACCTGGGTTTGTTCCGCGTGAGCTCTAGTTTCTTTCGCTCGGCAATACTGGATTTGCTGGACAGCGGCGCCTGCCATGTTGTGGGTGAGGTGTTGAATGTCGGGGACATTGCACTAGGATAGAGTTTAGGTTCATTCACCTGTCTCCGCCTAAGCTGCTTTCCAATAGCCCGTACCTTTAGTTGTCATAATATAACATTTTACCTCAGCAGTGTGTGTTTGATACAATTATATTGATTGTTACAAAATTTTACTTTACATTTTATATTCTAAGCTCCTATCTCTCTTCTATTATTATTTGACTTTCAACTATATTGAAAGTAGTGTGTTGTGTAAAAGTGTATAACTGAAGTTTGACTGTTTCATCGCCAGGTGTCAGTATAGTTACTGACACGTGGGGATGAGAGGGTTTATGTTATATGAGTGGTATAGTCTGACCGTTTGGTTCCCAGGTCTCGGTTAGAGATTGACACGTGGGAACGAGAGGGTTTATGTATATTTTTATTGGTCACAGAAGTGATGAGCAGCAAGCAGCGATTGTGATAATCATTGTAAATAATTTAGGTGATTTTAGCTAGTTCAGAAGTGATATTATCTGGTTGCCATATTGATTTCATGTGTAATTTCTAATCATTTTGAGTTATAGTTCATGACTGATTTTTGATATTCATGCTGATCAAACCCGATTTATTGTTGATATTATTGTTATTTTTCTAGACTAATTAAAGTTGTATTTTCAAAGAAATGGTTGTGATTAATTCATGCGTGTGTTTGGATTCATTCTTTGGTTGTTACTTCATTCGGGTGATCCGATATTTTGGAATTTAGTTAGATTTTCCGTTTAGCTAATTGTTTGAGATTGATGTCCTTAAGGCATCTGGTGTCAGTCCTGATATTTTCTCTTTGAGGAATTAATTTTGTTATAAATAATTATAACACCGTTAACTTTTAACGTTAATTTTTCTTCTATGTGGCAGCATGTAGCCTTTTTGTGCATCCATCCTTTGACCGCTCGGGCTAATGTATAATTAGGTCGTCATGTTTTCATTCGGGGTTTAATTTTACTTTTCTTTACTATCTTTAAACATTTTGTTCCGAGGTTCGAGATTCTACGATTTTTCCCGATTTTACGTCAGATTTTAACGTTGGATTTTGCCCTTGAAATATTTCTTACTATTTGTAGATTTTACCCTGGTGAGATGCAAGTAACCCGTCACAATATGGACCTTTTATTGTAGAGCCACTACTCACTGATTTCACAACGGACCCAAACACCAGTAAAAAATATTATTGCCTTTTTTAAGCCATTACCTGAAAAGACAAAATACATTTTTGATAATAAAAACATAATATAACCCAATGTGTCCTATTGAGTAAATATTGTAGCCAAACTTTTAAAAATCGAAAATTCACCTCACTGCAGATTTGTCAAACATTCGGATATCACCTTCAATGTAATATTGTAATTTGTATTGACATTTGAAAAAAATGTATGAGTACGTGATCTTGCTCAACGAAACAAAAGGGGACACATTCAACACCACTACTGAGCCTTATCTTGCGTATTTCGAGTGATTTATAATTTGACCGGATATGTTACATTATGGTATTATTATTAGGATGGCATCATGCACAAGTGGGCTAACCCACATTAAAAAAACAATGAAAATATATGTCGTTGATAGCAACAACTTGATCAATATAACAGTTTCACATTCAGGGTTAGACTATTTGGTCACAGATTTTGTTACCTTTTTGTGTTAATTTGTATTTAAATTCGTTTTATCCTGTACTTCATGTTGCAGCGCGATTTTTTTTTTAAATCGTCCAAATGTGGGTTAGCACACTTGTGCATGATGCCATCCAATTTATATAGCCAGTCTACTCACTTATTTTCACAACGAACCCATGCTCCAGTAATATTTTTACCTGTTTTTTATATGTCTTTACCACAAAAAGACATTTCTAGTCAAAAACAGGCAATCTCACCCAGTCTGTCCCATTGTAGAATGACGTATTAAAAAAACGAAAATTCAAGTCATTGCGGACTCTTCGAACATTTAGATATCACCTCCGATGTAATATTGTAATATTAACATTAATTAAAAAAAACACCTTGATATGGATATGCTAAAAAACAAAAGTGGACACATTGGATCGATACCGCCACTGGGCCCAATCTGTTTATTTTTTATGAATAATGGCTATTTAGACGAGAATATTGATCTTTAGTAAAGATAAACACACCTCACAGCGGACCCCAGCACCTGTAAAAAATACTACCCATGTTCACTTTTTTTATATCATTACCACATTCATAACTAATCGTGGTAGGCCTACATTATCGAGCCAGCAATGTAGACGGTGAACCAGCATCGGTTCAACGTCTGATGCTTACTTGGTTACTGAGCTGTAAAAGCTGAAATACGTCTCTGATTGAACAAAATCAACATTTTCTATGACACTCAATCGTTTCAAATGTATTAATAATTCATCATAAGTATACATTTGCAAAGCTGGCTCAACAATTGTACCAACATTGTTTCAACGCCTCGTGTCCATTAATTGTGTTTATTAACTGGAACGTTCTCTAGCAGGGATACAGGTTTCTTCCCTGCTTACTCGTAAATATTCAATATTGTGAGGACCAGGACCGAGAGGTAGCGAGCTCGGCATCAGACCGCCAAGGTTCAAATTTCGAGTCCTGTGTCTGGAGGGCAGTGTCATCTCGTGCATCTCACCATCCTCAGGAGGTTCTCCTGACCCAGTTTAGCCTATATGTGCACAAAGGTGGCCTAAAGCCCTATTCATTTCATTATCTGGGATAGAGAACAGTAGACAAACTAAGACTAAAACAATCTAAGAGGTGTTTATTTAAAACCGAGACACAACGTCCTGCAAAGATTGGTCTGAAACACACTCTGAAAGTACGACCCAGAATCAAGACACCAACACACTGCACCCCATGGGCAGGGTACCTCACCCCACGGCAGGATGGCCACAGGGTAAGGCAGGGTACCGCACCCCACAGATCTACATCTCAGTGATATCTAAATGTTTGGAAAGTGTGGAATCAGGTGAGAAAACAGTTCTGCTTTTTTAATCATAGAGTTAGGACAGAATGGGCCATATGATATATTGCATGTTTTGATCACGAGTATCTTTCTGAGGTAGTGACAAGATAAAAATAGTAAAAAATAATTTTAGTTTTTTCACTGGTGTTTGGGTCCGCTGTGAGGTGGTTGAGGTTGAGGTGATTGAGGTTTGGTTATTTCGTAATGGGTCCATAATGGATGATGGAACAGATCTGATCAAAGTGCTCATCGTAATAGGACAAACTGGGCCATATTGTGTGTATTTTATGACAGGTATCTTTTTACGATAACAAAATAATAAATATTTTTTACTGATGTCTGGGTGCAAGGGGAGGGGGGGGGGGGTTGGTTACCTCGCAATGGGTCCATAATAGAACAGATCTGGTCAAATCAGCATAGTTTCCATAGTGGAACATATATGTTCAATGTGGCAATTACTCATCAAAATTGGACAGATTGGGCCCAGTTGCGAGTATTGACCCAAAGTGTCTAGTTTTGTTTTTCTAGTATGACCACGTCTTTTTTTATTTCAGTATTACATCTGAGTTAATATCTGAATGTTTGGAAGTTTCTCAAATTCGGTGCTTTTCAGTATTTTACTCATTGGGTTAAATGGGACAGATTGGGCCATATTGCGTGCTTTTGATCACAATAATCTTTTTGAGGTGGTGACATGATAAAAGCAGTCAAATTGTTTAAAAAAAAATCATTGTTGTTTGGGCCCGCTGTGAAGTGAGTGAGGTTTGGTTATCTCGTAATGGGTATATAATGAAACAGATCTAATCAAAGTAGCAGGTTCTCACTGAAATAGGACAGATTGGGCCTAGTTGCGAGTAGGCCCTATCGTCCCAAAGTATCTAGTTTTGTTTTTCTAGCATGATCACGTTTCAGAATTTTTTTATATAAGTATTACATCTGTCAGTGAGTTGATATCTGAATGTTTGGAAGGTTCTCAGATTAGTTTTTTTCTGTGTTTTAATAATTGGGTTAAATGGGACAGATTGGTCCATATTGCGTGTTTTTGATCTCAATAATCTTTTTGAGGTAGTGACATTATAGAAACAGTCAAATTGTTTAAAAAACATTTCACTCGTGAGGTGGTTGAAGTTTGGTTATTTCGTAATGGGACCATAATGGAACAGATCTGATCAAAGTGGCGGGTACTAATCGAAATAGGACAGATTGGGCCATATTGTGTGTTTTTTTATCGCAAATACTGTATCTTTTTACGATAAAAAACAATATATATTTGTTATTGGTGTTTGGGTGCAAAGGGGGGGGGGTGGTTACCTCGCAATGGGTCCATAATAGAACAGATCTGGTCAAATCAGCAATTACTCATCGAAATAGGACAGATTGGCCCAATGGCGGGTATTGACCTATAAAGTGTAGAGTTTTGTTCTTAGCTGACCACGTCTCAGAATTTGTTTTTCAATACCGGTAGCAGTGAAAAAGCAGTCACTTTTTCTGAACACAAATGGGTGTTTGTGTGCGCTGTGAGGTGAATGAGATGTGGTTATCTCATAATGTCTGGTCAAGGTAGCAATTACTCATCAAAATAGGACAGATTGGGCCCGGTAGCGAGTATTGACCCAAAGTGTCTAGTTTTGTTTTTCTAGCATGACCACGGCTCAGAATGTTTTTTTATATCAGTATTATATCTGAGTTGATATCTGAATGTTTAAAAGGTCTGAAATTAGGTGCTTTTCTGTGTTTAAACGGGACAGATTGGGCCATATTGCGTGTTTTTGATAGCAAGTATCTTTTTGAGATAGTGTCATGATAAAAACAGTCAAATTGTTTTTTTTTTAAAATGTCACTGTTGTTTGGGTCCGCTGTCAAGTGAGTGAGGTTTGGTTATCCCGTAATGGATATATAATGGAACAGATCAAAGTGGCGGGTACTCTAAATAAGACAGATTGGGCCATATTGCGTGTTTTTGATCTTTTTGATCGCAAATATCTTTTTAAGATAAAAAACAATAAATATTTTTCACTGGTGTTTGGGTGCAGGGGGGGGGGGGGGTTGGCTACCTCACAACGGGTCCATAATTGAACAGATCTGGTCAAATAAGCAATTGCTCATCGAAGTAGGACAGATTGGGCCCAGAGGCGGGTATTGACCCAAAATGTCTACATTTGTTTTTTCTCATGAATTAGTTAAATATCAGTATAGTACATCTCATTTGATATCTGATTGTTTGGAAGGTCTAGAATCAGGTGATTTTTCGTTTTTTAATCATGGAGTTGGGCCTAAATGAGACAGATCACAAGTTTCTTTTTGATTGCAGGTTTTGCGCCGACAAAACTTTCTATCTGTAATCGTGGTTGATTATTATTATTATTTTTTTTAACTATGGTTTAAATTTTATAATGATAGTTTGTGACTTGTTTTTGATCGCAAGTATCTTTTTGAGGTAGTAAAACAAACAAATCACTGGTGTTTGGGTCCGCTGTGAGGTGAGTGGGTCTATAATGGAGCAGATCTGATCAAAGAATCACTTACTCATTGAAATAGGATAGATTGGGCCCAATGGTGGGTATTGATCTAAAATGTACAGTTTTGCTTTTTTTAGCTGACCACGTCTCATAATATAAATTTTTAAATACCAGTAAAAAACCGTCACTTTTTTACTGGGGTTTGGGTCCGCTGTGAGGTGAATGAGGTGTGGTTATCTCATAATACGTTTTAAGCAACATTAAAACAACATTGGGACAATGCGCCGAGTTAACTGGGTATCCCGCTGCCTGTACGCAATTAGCGATACCCTAAAATGGATAGATGGGGCGAGGTGCAGGCGGGCGAGCTAATGCAACGAATTTAGATAATACCGAATTAGCCGCAGTCGATAACATCAGCGTTTTTATATTACCGTCTATAGTTAACAACGTAGGACAGATTGGGTCACGGGACAGATTAGGCCTTCACAGGCCACATACTAATATGCCTAGAACGGATATATGGTGAGCGACAGGTTATCTAGTGCCCGACAGTGATCAGCAATCATAAAATATTTTTTTGTGAATAGTCTTAACATTTTTAAAACATGCTCGATAATACATTTGTTTCCATCGGCTTCTAAATGTGAAATAGTGGCTTTATTAAATTAATTATTACACTGGACTACGATGTGTCGTTTTCCTGGCGCAACATTTTTTTTTACACCATAACTTTTGAAATATTGATAAAAGATGTTATCACGGCTCTGAATTGGTTTCCCGGGTGTGAGAAACCTATATCAAAAACACAAAAATTTAAACTTGATCAATCAATTTCACGTGTTTACTGGTATGCTGGGCATGCTGAAAGGTCCAGAGATGTAACTGACCCAGATATTGTATGTGTGATTGATCAAGAAAACCATCTCGTCTCATGATGTGTAGAAGATATAGGTCAGCCGCTTTAAGAATGTTTTTACCACAATTGGAGCTATAGTCAGGGCCCATTTTCTAAATTTATGACTTGTTAAGACATTTTTTAGTAGAATTTGGCATGTAATTGTTCTTACACAATTTGGGAACGCTGATTCCAAATATGCCCCATGCCTTGGATCTATATAGCGCTGCAGCAGACCCGCCCAAAAGACGTTATTTAACGAGCAAACTTTCATGAAAAAACAACATTAGTTATCATATACCGTTGGAAAGCTTAAAATCTCAAGATTATGGCTAGGGGGGAGAACAAGAACGAAATTTTGGACAAATCTGGCAAATTAACCCATTGTGAACCAACATCACATATTTAGTTCATATTTATTTTATGTTATGGTCATCCATATATACCTGAAATAATATGTAGCACACCATCCATCAACACCAAACACGTATGTTTAACCGACCATCACTTAAAATATGCATTTATTATTTCAAGCACCCTAATTTCACCCTTATTGTCCTTAAAATTGTGAGATTTTAATTCATAGAGATATCATTCAATAATAAGCAGTAAATAATTACTAATTACCATAAAGTAATGTTTCTACATCTCTTCGACAACATTTTTTTGTGAACATACGTTCATGGACAGACAATTTGATACCCAAAATAGGTCTATTGAAAATCAGTATGTTGTGTCTGAAAACAGGAATGCTCAAATACTTATAGATTTATTTGAATATGATGCGAAATACATTACTAAAAAAACATTATATATTTTCACTATTTCATGTGTGTAGGAAAAGAACAAAATTATCTCGTACTAAAAACTCCAATATTTTATTAAGAACAAACAAACTTCGAATTTAGATATAGTGCTGCAGCAGACCCACCAAAAAGGCGTTATTCAGAGGGCAACCTTCCATGAAAAAACAACATTTGTTATCATATACCGTTGGAAAGCTTGAAATCTCAAGATTATGGCTAGGAGGGATAGCAAGAATGAAATTTTGAACAAATCTGGCAAATTAACCCTTTGTGGACCAATATCACATATTTCGTTAAGATTTATTTTCTTTTATGGTCATTGATATATACCTGAAATAATATGCAGCAAACCGTCACTCAGCACCTAGCACATATACTTAACCTACCATGACTAAAAATATATATATACATGATTTGATTATTTCAAGCACCCTTTTACTGCCAGAAAACACTCAAAAAATGTGATGTCCTTAAAATTGTGAAAATGTTGTCTTCATAAATATATCAATCAATAGTATGCAGTAAATAATTATTAATTACCATAAAGTAATGTTTCTACATCCCTTTGACAACATTTTCTCGTGAACATATGTTCATAGACAGACATTTTGATACTCCAAAAGGGCCTATTGAGAAAACAGTCTATGGTGTCTGAAAACAAATGTTTGAAGCCCTATAGATTTCTCTGAATATGCTGCGAAATACACGACTAAAAAAAAAACATAATATATTTTCAATGTTGCATGTGTGTCTGAAAATAACAAAATTATACAATAAATTGACACACCCTTAGCGCACTGGAAATTTTTATTTTATTGAGAACAAATAAACTTCGAATTTAGATATATAGGTTAAATAAATATGCATAACTAAAGATGACCTATGTCTGTTTAAATTCATCTATGGTCTAAGCTAGCAATGTTGGTATTAATTAATTAACCCTTTCAGGTATGACCATAATGGTAAGCGCCATACTAATAAATACAATAATATTAAAATGCCGAGCCACACAGTCGCTGTAGCATCGTCGTTTTCACGTCAGACAATAAATCTCTGATGGTCAGAGGCGCGGCAGATGAAATATATATAAAATTATTAACCCTTGTGTTGCTGGACCGTATATAATTAACTATTGTGCTGCTAGGACCGTATATAATTACCCTTGTGTTGCTGGTACCGTATATAATTACTTAATGTGCTGTCGTGACCGTATATAATTAATCCTTGTGCTGCCGTATACTATTGACACTGTGTTTTTAAAACCGTAATTAATTAATTGTTAGGTCCGTATATAATTAACCCTCGCGCTGCTAGGACTGTATATGCTATCTTCCACCACTCTCTATCAAGACCAAGTGTAGAAGGAACACGGAAGTTCTCTTTGTGCAATCTTACACCACACTAATCTCTATCTAGTGTAGAAGGAACACGAAAAGTTCACTTTGTGCCTTCTTATACCACACTAATCTTTATCTAGTGTAGAAAGAACAGGAAAAGTTCCCTTTGTGCCATCTTACACCACACTAATATCTATCTAGTGTAGGAGGAACACGTAAAGTTACCTGTATGTTATTTTCCACCACTCTAATCTGTATCTAGTCTAGGTTATATAGGATTAACATGGAAAGTTCCTTGCCTTCATGCCATCTTCAACCCACTCTAATCTCTATCTAATGTAGGAGGAACACGGAACGTTCCCTTTATACCATCTTGCACACCACTCTAATATGTAGTAGTAGTAGTAGTAGTAGTAGTAGTAGTAGTAGTAGTAGTAGTAGTAGTAGTAGTAGTAGTAGTAGTAGTAGTAGTAGTAGTAGTAGTAGTAGTAGTAGTAGTAGTAGTAGTAGTAGTAGTAGTAGTAGTAGTAGTAGTAGTAGTAGTAGTAGTAGTAGTAGTAGTAGTAGTAGTAGTAGTAGTAGTAGTAGTAGTAGTAGTAGTAGTAGTAGTAGTAGTAGTAGTAGTAGTAGTAGTAGTAGTAGTAGTAGTAGTAGTAGTAGTAGTAGTAGTAGTAGTAGTAGTAGTAGTAGGCCTAGTAGTAGTAGTAGTAATAGTAATAGTAGTATTTTTAAGGCCTTAGGCCCATAGTACAAAACAATTTCATATGTTATATACATACATAAATGCATAAGAGATTCAAATAAATACAGTACACATTTGTGTAGGACATATCAATACATATTAGTTAAGTTACTCTGTATGAGTTTCTCTGTATGATATGCAAATGAAGCTAATTTCTTTATTTTATGTTCCTCAGTTTCTGTTAGTATTTTTATAAAACTGCTGTAAGATGTATAATTTGATCTCAATTCTGTATAAGCAGGACACTACATTAAGAAATGACATTCTTCTTCTAAAATAATAATATATAATTCTGCACAGAAAATGCACAATCTGCCATTAACAAGTTTTTATGTCGTCCTGCTTCAATTTGTAACATATGACTAGCACATCTTAACCTGGATAATGCCTGTCCATGTGACTTAATAATTTTAAAATTCAAATACCTTTCTGTTTCAAATTCTGTATTGAATGTGGAATAAGTTGCCAATTTACTTATATTTCCAAGGTCGGCAAACTACTTATTCTTAAAATGTTCCTGTAGCTTTGTTTACAATAAAAATTCAATAAATATATCTACATCACCAACACCTTGGCTAATCCACACAAAACTAAAACCATGTATTTCCAAAAGACATCTATTATGAGACGGCCAGGTTATTCTACACCTCTCATTCAGAACTTTCAACATTGAATAACATACTTTGGGATATATGTGATCAGGTATACGTATAATTTTATGCCAATATTTAATACAACGAAAATAATAATAAAATGCCACAGGGTATTTTCCTATGTCTCCCATTATTGCTTGCTTAGGTGTGCATGTAATATCTTGTCTAGCGTAGGAAGGACACGGGAATTACCCTTTATGTCATCTTACACCACTCTAATCTCTATCTATTATATATATAGGAGGGACACGTAAAGTTCCCTTTGTGCTATCTTCCACCACTCTAACCTCTATCTATTGTAGGCGAAACATGGAAAATGCCCTTTTTGTTATATTACACCACTCTAATCTCTATAAGATCTAATTTAGAAGTAACATGAAAAGTTTCCTTTATACCATTTTCCATCACTATTAAATTTCTATCTAACAAGCATGGCTTCATTTTGCACCACTCTAACCGAAAGTGATGGAAACGAGTGATTGTGAACACAGAATATATTATTTTGGTAGTTTTAATAGAGTTCGGGGATAATCGTATGATCATGTATGATTAATTTGCGTTTTAAACAGTGGCGTTTTAAACCACTGTCCAATGGACCCCTTGATGTCTATAACCTAATACCGGTATTGAATCTAACTTTGTTCAAATCTAGCAAAAAATGACAAGAAGATATGGCAAATAACAGCATTTCTGCCCTTAGCGTGCAAATAAGGCGGTTAAATTATTAAGCTCTTCATAAAAAACCGTAGTTGAGAAAATAGTAACCCATATTTCATACCCTAGGATGTCTTTCATAATTTGAAGATACGGTCTAGTTCACGTGCATTAGCCTACTGACTATTAGTAGGCATAAGTTGTATTTTTGTTTTCGACGAAGAACACATTTTGTTAAAAGAGTTTAGATGACACGAAAGGCATTTTAAGATATTCTTTTTGGCAAATATCAGATTTGTTTTCAGACATTTATATATGCGATATAGAATTTCAAATGTCTAAAAATTAGATCTAACACGAATAGAACGACATGTTTGTTGTGGTTTTGAATACAAATGATTGTTTGCATTAATTTTGATGTAACTTATCTTATTTATCCTATTTTATGTACCTTGTCTAATCAAAATATCACTAACATCATAGCAAATTAAATACCAGCTCTAAATGCTGAAAAAAATGTTTTATGTACGTTTTCAAACAAATCAAAATAAATATATGTTGGAATTTTGTACACAAAAGGTTAATTTATATTTGTTCATATACTTTATATATAAGATACATAATTTCAATGTGGATATTGTAAACCTAATTGGGATTTTGTATTACTTTTTTAAGAATTCAATATTCTATAGATTACGAAATAGTTAAAATATAAACATTTACATTTTTGTTCTTTTGTAGGCAAAGGGTGGCTATATTTAAAATGGTCTTTCTAAAGACCAGATTATCATAGTAATGATGCTATCGAGTAGATAACATCATGGTTGAGGCGTAAAAATATTCCTATTGTGTCTAATAAATCGGAATCTAATTGAAGAGGCAAATAATGGGCCTAGTATGCTGTGCTGTGGTACACAAAGGGTCATTATTTTTACTTTCAATTCAATTATTTCTATAGTGAGATTGTCTGAAGACATCTACAATAACACTAATGAGGCAAATAATGAGCCTATTATGCTGTGCTGTGTTACACAAAGGGTCATTATTTTTACTTTCAATTCAATTATTTCTATACAATAACACTAATGAGAATTCTTACAACATATTTAAACACGTGGGTACAATATAAATACATTTAGAGCACTTTAGACTTCAATCATGTTGGTGCTTTTGAAAATAAATGGTCTTTAAATTTAATTTATATATTTTTCATCAGCTTCTCATCATATGGGATATTATCCCAACGAGTTAAAAAGCAAATAAGGATGCTGCTAATGAATCTTATGTTTGTTTTGTAAGGTATGAGATCTAAATATATAGGTCACATAATATGTTATACCATGGTGCACAAAGGGTCAAATTGCCAAATTTGTCCAAAATTTCGCGCTTGTTATCACCCCTAGCCATATTCCTGAGTTTTCAACTGTCCAACGGTATATTATCAGTGATGTTGTTTTTTGGTGGAAGGTGGACTCAAATTTTGGTCACTTTGCTGCTACACTAATATACACGTGACCATGCCCTCTCTCACCTACCAACAGGTGGCTCTTCCGTGCGATTATGTAATAGGCTACACTGTGACATAAGTGGGGTGATGACGGTGGAATAATTTTTTTATTATTTTCAAATATCTAAGAATTAAAATTATAAATATCTTTTTTTTTAGCTAAAACTATCCCAGATTGATGTATTAGATATATACTCCTCTAGCTAAAAAATTGACGAAATGACGATTAATTTCCCAGCAAACACAAAACAATGGATGTATGTTGTTATATGGTATGGTATTGTTTATTCTGAATGACATGGGTACATGATATACATATATAGTTCACACATATTAATATTAATAAATATATATACCGGTCCTGATCCCATATTTTGCTAAATTTTACCTCTTGACCCCCCCCCCCCTTGATGAAAACTGCGCATGCCCCTGGTAGTTGACTTTATATTCTCTTCAATCGCGAGATAGGACACCACAATACTCCCAAGATCATATTTGAGAAAAGATGAAATTCAATTTCACAGTTTGGACAAAATTATACTATTTGAAAATGTGGAAATAGCCCAAGATCATATTTGAGAAAAGATGAAATTTAATTTCACAGTTTGAGCAAAATTATACTATTTGAAAATGTGTACATATTTGTATTGTTTCAATCAATATAAATGTTCACAGGTAGCGCTAAAGATCAATGTGTGATAAACCCTCGTGCTAAAATGTCAAACTTCCTCATTCATTTAACCCTCTCCCCGCTAATCGCGACAAAAGCCGTCTTAAATTCATCTCTTATTTGCTCTGATGCGAATCGCTGATATTGGGAATGAAATAAGTGTTTAAACATCAAGATCCACAAATGATTGGTTTCAAAATATAAGCAAATAAGAGTACTTTTCAGTTGTGACAATCTTCACCCTTTTAATTTTTGTCTCGCTAGCGCGACCCACAACTTAAATGGGTGAAAATTGAAATACGATACCTCAGCGGAATGCCCCCAGGACGCTCTAACAGCAAGTCTCTAGCACAGCAACGTTTGAGAAGGCCTACACAGAAAACATTGACCCAAGTTTGGTTGAACCCTTTAACCGCCGGTGCCGCATATATTCGGGTTTTCATTTGTTATTAGCACATTAAGTACCACCTTTTAAACATGTTAAAGATAAAATGTGACATTAATCAGCAATATTTGAAAACAGATGACCTCCATATTGTCAAATCTGAATAATTTTCACTCACTTGAAGTTGTGGATCGCGTCAGCGAGACACAACTTCAAGTGAGTGAAAATTCAGATTGAATAATTTGGCGGTTAAAGGGTTAATGTTGGGCCAACTTCTTCCACACTGTCCCAGCATTATACCAACACCGGCTTAACGTTTCGTGTTTGCTGTGATATGGCAATGATTATGACTGTCAAAGAAGCAAAAGACAAACCACCATTGGATTAACGTTGGCTCATTGTCTACGACGTAAGTCCAACATTAAAACAACATTGGATCGGCACTGTAGACGGTCTAACAGTAATCAGTGGTGCGATCCCTGGTAGACCGCATTATTTTTTAAAACCAGCATTAGTTGATTATTGGAGGCTCATAATTATACACAATTACGTTCTTTGACTGTCCCCAGTGTGGTCTCATTTGGCCAAATAAGCAAGTCGTCTCACAGATTATTATACAGTACAGCCTCCCCCTAAAAGAGGTACCGACTTTGACAAAATGAATTCTACATTCATATCAATCTAGCTTCAATGCACTAACTTACAGAACCGCTGAGTTCTTTTCCTACATTATCATTTTAGTTATCAGGCAATTATTTATTTGGAAACTTTTTGTATCACATGTTAAAGATTCGTACCTGTTCCTGGTGTGTAGGCCTACGCTATCAAGTCAATTTTTACTGACATCGATGACATATATCTATGTAGATGATAACCATGATAACTTGAACACTCGTCATCTGGCTACATAATACAACTTTCAATGATGTTCAGAACCGCCGGATTCCTGTTATTTTTTCTATCATAGATAAAAGAAAAATAACATATCATGTATTTATAAATAAGAAAAATGGTAAAACGCACAGTGACCGTGACCTGTAATCTATATTGTCACTTTACCTAACTCATTAACTTCGCTTGATATAAATGTCTGGCACAACTCAAGTCACAATACACGATGAAATAGTTGTGTGTACGTTTTAACATTTTGGACATATCATTTTGTAATATATAGCACTTGTATTATCTTTCCCTCGGATATGAAAGGGTCTATCTGCCACTTGGTCAAGTGGTAGATACACCCTTTTATATCCAAGGGGGCGTTATAACTACACAAATAAATACAACTACTCAACTTTTCATTGTTCACACATGCATACATGTATAATTGTCTACATCATGGCAGATTCAAGACTCACCCATAAGTAACATATTGTTGTGAATATACTATACAGTAATACATTTTGACAGCCCTTATATCATTGCTTGACATAGCAGAGCTGACCTTGAAAGAAGATGGCCACAGAAAAAGCCTTACCCAGTAAACACGAAACATTGACCCAATGCTGGATGAATGTTGGTCCACTGTCTACGCCGCTTACCCATCATTGATCCAGCATCGGGCCAATCTCTAGTGTTTGCTAGGTAGTATATAGTAACTGTGTTAACCTTTGTCAAGCCAGGCCCGATATAGACAGTTTTTCAGATAAGTTTCAAACCAAATAAATTCTACTGAAATATACAAAAGAAATTGACATTTGAATAAATAAGGTTATTTAGTGTTCTATATCAGTGTCCCACCTATGGTGGGTATAAATGCTTATAGAACATGTACAAACTTAGATATCAGACAGCTTGTAATAAATAGCTGTGTATGTTACCCGTCTTTCTGCTATAATGATGAAAACAAATAACAGCACGTAGTAGCATTCAGAATGCATTATGGAAAGTGACAATTTAAAAGTAGATTTGCAAATGTTGTTTAACTTGCCGAATTCAATTAAATTAGAAAACTTTCATAAAATTGTGATTCTGTTATAACCATGATAACATACAGTCGATCTGATAATTTTCTCGTGTGTAAAATTGTTCTTGAATCTCTGATTTTGGGACTTTTCGCTGAGTCTAGAAATTGTGAATTTTCAAAAAAAAAAAAATTAAGCCGTAATTAGGCCCCAGATTTAGGCCTAGCAGATTATGATAGTCACTGAGCAGCTGAGCTGTTGAAAGTCATCTTTTATGGTGCTTACTTAGCTGTGAAAGCTACAACTCCCCTCCCCATCGTTATCAGAAGTAGGAGTAGGCCACGGTAATTCCTACTTATGTAATACCAATTGCGGAAATCACTATGCACACAGTATGCCTTTAAGGATCACGACACGTGCCGACCCTCCCAACTCACATGGGCTTTGGTGTAACATCCCGTAGAATAATAATTTTCATGCGATACTCGAATTCGCAAATTTGTCCTCATTGCGAAATTAACAAAAAATAAAACCTCGCAAATATTACCAGATCTACGATAATACATTCATTTGCGCTTAACAGCATCATCTGCACAGAAAAGGTTAAAAAAATCTAGTATATGTAAAATATATACACATATTGCTAGAGTCTCTGTATCTGAATCTGAAATTTACCTGAAAGAAAACAAAAATTTAATAAAATACACAATATGAATTATAATAGACGCTTAGTGATAATTTGAAATAAGTAGATAACATTACGATTTATCGTTAATTAAATTATGTTTTGTTCAAACTTATTTGCAACCGGAAATGGTGTCAATCCCTTTTATTCATTAAAATAATATTAGTAAGATTATTAGGCGAGTAGCTCAGAGCCAATTTTTGGGTCGAGGTGGCAACGGACGTACTACAAGCAGATTCTGATTTTTTCATTATTTTTAAATTTACCTCTTTGCAGCACTTGTTTCATCTAGGATTCAGAAGGGCCTTTGCGCCACTTATTATGCATTAGGGGCACCTTATCATGCACACCGGGCACCCAGTTAGGCGGGTAAAACACCCACCCTCCCCAAGTACGGGTATAAATAGAATCAGTTAGGGGAGGGGAATTTTTGTGAAACAGTTTTCCCCCATTTTCTCAGAAGCGGGGAATTGATTTCCCAGTCGGATAATTCTGTTTCAACATGGGGGAAACACAATTCCTAATCTCCCACCCCCCCCCCCGCCAGTTGATTCCTACTGATTTGCCCGGATTCCCCAGTTTCCTGTTCAGTTTTCAATACAAACTTCACAAGTGTAGGCCTACAGCAAATTTGAGCATTAGGCCTAATCCATGCCATGCATTCTATGAATATTAAGCCTGCCAACATGTATCTTGAAAATGAGGATTCTACATTATGCGAGACAAACAATTATTAATCTGAGGGAGAAAAACAGATTGTCATTTCTTGCCTTAAAAAAAACTAGGCTACAAGTAGGAGATGGGAACCGGGGGTATTTTTTCCTGGGCATCTCCCATGTTGCCATAACATAAGGAGCTAGAAACCGATGCAACTCTAAATTTATTCAAACTAAAGACTAAAATACAGTACTAAGGTCAGGATTTATGCAAGGTAAAATATAGTTGGATCTCCTAAAATAAAAAAATAACATCCTATCTAAAAAATGTTGCAAGGGTCGAGATTCGATCTCATGACGTTCTGCTTAGGCCGTAGTGCTAGCGATTATTGGCCAGTCACGCGCAATGTGTCTGTGAGCGTCTGGACAGTTTGAACATGGCCACTGCGATAGGTAGCTGTGCAGTGCAGTGCTACCGACCTGCTGACACACACGTATGCCAGTCACAGTGTCACTCACACTGTGAAGTGTCAGTCAGTCTGACTGTTGCCATGTCGGCGCCAACTCGATTAACGTTATTATCACTGATTATACAAACATAACGTGACACCTACTTATTCTTTTTTGTCAAATTTCGATTGTTTGAAATTAGTTTTAAAGAATAACTTGTCGCCAGATCGATTGCAATCAAGCAGGTGTGATGACTGAGTGACGGGGCTGATTGCCGTTGTGTTCCCGCCATGTGTTGTTGTTGGCAATTTCTGGGGAATTCAGGCGAATTATGGGGAAATCCAGACGAAAAGCTTCTTGCTGGTTTTCACTCGTCTTCCCAGGTGCGAAATACATTTCCCACTTGGGGAAATTTTATTCCCCTCATTTCGCCAGTGGCTATAGTGGATACTGGTGAAAACTAAAGGGAAAAAAAGTGGAAGGGAATTCGCCGGGAAACACGAATTCACATTCCCTTTCATTTCATTTCCCCTGCTCACACTACAAGTATCAATTCCACAGTATTGTATACGACTAAATAAAGATAAAGGCTATTTTTCGGTGGGGACCCCCGCCCCTCCATACATTCCAAGAAATTTATGCCCCTCTGCTAATACATTGCAATATTTTGTGGACCACAGCGCTAAAACTAAAATTTATTGAAGAGCACACCTCCCGCACAACTGTCCCTCCTCATGCATTTGAATTATTTCCTACCAGCTCCCCATCCCATAATGCATATGTTCAAATTTAGTTTTAATTTGTGTTATGTGGAAACATTTCATTTTAGTTATGAAATGATCATACCAACATGCTTTATTAGTCGTATCATAAGGACTGTGAAAAATTCAGCAGTTAACTTTTTAGTGACAGCTAAATTACGGATATGCCTAGCGACCTGCTAAACACTAGAGGCATCCCAATAGTATCAGAGATGCTAAATAAATCACATTTTGTTATGAAGAGCAAATAAAACCAGCAAACACAAGATGTTGAAACAATGCTGGTCAAATAATGTTGGTTCATCAACCAGCATGGGGTCGAAGTTTCATGTTGTTGGAAAGGGTTAACTCACATGCTGGCATCTGTGTGACATCGGCAGTGACAACACATACAATCCCTAAATTGGCAAGTGCACCTCGGATTAGACCACACGGGAATGCGAGATACTGAAAAAAATACATATTTTATATAGCGTCAAGTACATCAATGATTTGAATTACTTGCATTAAAACTGATGCAAGGGTGCAATTATTAGCAAGTTTTTATCACGTTAAAGTGGCTTTTAATTACGTTAAAGTCGCTTCATGGGAGGACATCATTTTGTTTTGTATGAAGCAGATCATGTTTCAATTTTTTTTAATTTTTTAGATTTTTAAAAACAATTATCAACGTTGTTTCTAAGAATCAAGAGATAACCCAGACAAACTATTTCTACACCTAAAGGATGGTTGAATGTTAGCACAGCATTGGGACACATGTTGATGTCATTGGTCATTGGCCCAGCGTTGCGCAGACAATCAGTGTTGCAGGGCAAGCCTAGATTCCACAATCTGAGAGGGTGGGTATTTGTGGTATAAAGTGTTTTATACTGCACACAGTTCTGTTTATATGGCAGTAAAGGACTTGGAAATAAAACTAGCTTAGTCTTTTTCAGTGCTTTTAATTTTTTCTTTATGATTTGTAAAATATATTTTTATATCAAGATCATTACGCTACATAATTTCAAATCAATTCATTTACAAAATTGACATCGTCAACATATGCATGCAGTCCCTTTTAATTGGAAACTGGCATGACATATCTGAATATTTCTATTAATGTAGATCGTAACAAGAGGACTGAACCCATATCATCCCCCTCCATAAATTAGGTTAGACTTTTTGCGGTCACAAATATTTAAAAAGTTGATTTGTGGTGGCCATTTTAAATTTCAGTAAAATCACATGCACATTTCCAGATGGTGGGTAATGTGATTGTACAATGTGAATTATTACTGATTTTAATTTCTCAGTTTTTGCGCCCACAAGAAAATATGAAATTTATAGGCGGCCATTTTGAATTTTGAAAAAGTCACCTGCACATCTCCATATCGTGAGGAATGTGATAGTAAAATTTGAATAATTTCTGACTTTAAGTTTTAGAGTTTTTGCGCCCACAAAATTTTTTGGAGTTGACCTCTGGCGGCCATTTTGAAATTCGATAGCATTTTAAAAAAAACACTTGCACATCCCCATGTTGCTAGGAATGTGATGTTAAAATTTCAAAAAAAAATTGACCAAACAAATTTTTTGAGTTTTTACGCCCCCCAAAAAATTAAAGTTGATCTGTGGCGGCCATTTCGAATATCAGTAAAACCTTGAAAAAGTCACCTGCACATCTCCATATCATGGGGGATGTGATAGTAAAATTTGAATAATTTCTGACTTTAAGTTAGTTTTTGCACCCACAAAAGAGTTGACCTCTGGTGGCCATTTTGAATTTTGGTAGCATCTCTAAAAAATCAATTGCACATGTTGCTGGGAATGTCATGTTAAAATTTCAAAAAGATTTGAATAGTAGTTTTTGAGTTTTAGCGCCCACAAGAAAACGTGACGCCAGACAGAATCCTGGCGCGACTAAAATCTCCCTTCCCCTACGGGCGGGGGATAAAAAGTACCGGTACCATAAGACGCCTGGCTCTGAATGGAGCCAAACCACACTTTTTATTTTATCACATGATACCAAGCATTCTGTGACCAGAGCAGTCTCTCCCTGTCGGCATGAGAGGGCTCTGAGTTATCCAGTAGATCTAGGTCAACTAGCCAGCCAGAATCCCACCGGCCCATCAGCGGCGTACTATTAAAAACAGGGTGCACGCGCACACTTGCACAAAAAAAATCAGTACCTATAACCCAGCGCTTTGCCTGACGGGCTCGTGGGTGTGGCGCTGGTAACAGCATGGATACCAAGCATCTGTGACTAACTATATAAAAAGGTGTATAAATTATGTGAGGGTGTTTTTCAAATTAGGAATATTTGTACATTTCATTGCTGTTTCAGAAATTTGAAATTACATTAGAAAACATGTTTTATATGAATTTAAATTAACAGTTTTGGCACTGTTTAAATTGCAAATTATATGTCATAGCACTCCATAGTAGGAGTACATTTTCAAGCAGTTGTTCACTGGAATAACTCTAACGCTGATCAGAATAAGTCATTTCTTTTATTACGTATAGCTATTTTTTTAGTGTGACAATTGTTAAATCACTTGGGAGATGGCCTTAGAACAAACTTTATTTATGTCTGTTTTAGATGGGATCAATATGGAGAGGAATGATAAATCATATATGGTAAGAAAATGTTTCTAAGTTCATTCTAGACAGGCCCCAAAATATCTAGTTCTAAGCTCTACACAAAAGATGGAGCCAAGATATCTCTGTATTGTGAAGATAATTTTGAAAATATCACGTCAACAGAAACATATATGAACTGCTTAAGTAAGTTAATATTGGAAGATAAATTGGATATGATTTTTTTGTATCCATATGAACTTTCAGTAGATAAGTACAGATTGTCACCATAATTAGAACAATCACAGTTTTAACAATGAATAAATAAATGTCAATTTACCTTTGGTGCAGATTCTAGAAATTGTTTTCCGCTTGATAACTGGGTAAGTAACTTGAATCTGTTGTCTTGTAATGCATAAACACCCTGTAAGAACAAGACTACATAAGTCCAGGAGCTCCCGCTCCGAATTAGAATGTGATTTAAGCAATTTTGTGTAGGGTTATTAATGTAGTCGTAGGCTAGGTCAAAAATCAAGACGCAAGACAACTAGGTCTAAGAAGCTCAGTCTAAGAGTAAGATAAGAACTAGACAGTCTGTCAGAGATTGCAAACCTCTATTAAAATTAATGATCCTAATCAGTATCCCAGTAATGGTCTACCTATCTGGCACGGTTTACCCGATATCAGGTCAATCGAGGTAACTAATAGCTGATTTACGGTCATTTTGAATTCGATATAAACTAGTTAAAAAATTAGGGTGCATCCTCCCCCGAAACCTCAAATTTTGTTTTATAGTAATGGACCAACATCTAACACAGTTTGCAAAATATTGGGCATGTTAAAGTAAATAATGGCCGATAGGGGGCCATTTTGAATTTGATCGAGTCAGAATTTTTCAGGATGCATCCTCAGCTGAAATCTCACATTTCATTCTATAGTAATGGTCCAGCCATCTAGCACGGTTTACCAAATATCGCCCATGTGAAAGTGAATAATGGCTGATAGGAGGCCATTTTGAATTTGATCAAGTCGAAATTTTTCAAGATGCATCCTCTCCTGAAATCTCACATTTTGTTTTATAGAAAATGGTCTAGCCATCTAGTACGGTTACCAAATATCGGTTATGTGAAAGTGAATAATGGCCGATAGGCGGCCATTTTCAATTTTTTTCAGAATGCATCCTCTCCTGTAATCTCACTTGTTGTTTTATAGTAATGGTCCAGCTATCTACATGTGACACTGTTTACCAAATATCAGCAATGTGAAAGTAAATAGTGGCCGATAGGCGGCCATTTTAAATTAGATTGAGTCGAAAGTTTTCAAAAGGCATCCTCTCCCGAGACGTCACATTTTGTTTTATAGTAATGGTCTAGCTATCTAGCACGGTTTACCTGATATCAGGCCTATCGAGGTAAATAATGCTGATTGTCAGCCATTTTGAATTCGTAAGTTAAAAATTTTCGGGGTGCATCCTCCCCCGAAAACTCACACTATGTTTTATAGTAATCAGGTAATGGTCTAGCCATCTAGCACGGTTTACCAAATATCAGCCATATAAAAATGAATAATGGCAGAAAAGGCGGCCATTTTGAATTTGATCAAGTCAAATTTTTTCAAGATGCATCCCCATCTGAAATATCACATTTCGTTTTATAGTAATGGTCTAGCCATCTACCACAGTTGATCAAATATCGGCCATGTGAAAGTGAATAATGGCCGATAAGCGGCCATTTTGAATTTTATTAAGTCGAATTTTTCCAAGATGCATCCTCTCCTGAAATCACACATTTTGTTTTATAGTAATGGTCTAGCCATCTAGCACGGTTTACCAAATAACAGCCATGTGAAAGTGAATGATGGCCGATTGGAGGCCATTTTGAACTTGGACGAGTTGAATTTTTCAAAATGCATCCTCTCCTGAAACCTTACAATTTGTTTTATAGTAATGGTGTAGATATCTTGAGCGGTTTCATGATATTCCACAATATCAGGCCTGTCGAGGTGAATAATGGCTGATAGGCGGCCATTTTGAATTTTATCAACTTGACATTTTTCAAGATGCATCCTCTCCTGAAACCTTACAATTTATTTCATATTAAAGGTGTAGCTATCTTGAGCGGTTTTCATGATATGCCGCAAAATCTTTCAGTCGGATTTACCGATGTTATAAATTAGGTCAAAGTGCTGGGTCAACTTCAAGGTCAAGATCCAAAACCCTGAAAAGGCACAACTAGGGACCTTAGAGAACATGCATGTGCAATATGACTGTCATCAGCCCAGTACTTTTCGAGATCTGCTCCGGAAACGAAGTGTGCGTCAAAACGTCTAAATAGGTCATAGTTCTGAACCAAAAGTAGGTCAAAGTTCAAATACCCCAAAAGGCACAACTAGACCTCCTAGGGGTGTTGTGTGTAAAATTTGAAGACAATCGGACAAGTACTTCCAGAGATATGCAACGGAAACGAATTGTTTACGGACGGCCCAACGCCGTAACATCATCATTTTCTCCTCTGCGACCTTGCGTATTAAATTCAGATTAAAAATATTTTAACCTGTCCATTATCCACCTGGAAGTAACCCACATACCAAAAATTGTTATCCTAGCTTATTTTCTTACAAAGTTATAGGCAAAAAAAGGGGCAAAAAAAAACGGAGGCGGAATCCATAGCTCCCTCCGTCTCACCTCAGGCTTGGGGCGAGTACTGGACAAAAGTACTCGAGTACAAGTACAAGTACTTGAAAAAATGACGAGTACAAGTACAAGTACAAGTACTGGATTTTCAAAAGTACTTGAGTACAAGTACAAGTACTTTGTAAAGTACTTGAGTACAAGTACCGAGTACTTTGCTTATAAACTCTGATAATTTACATGAAATTTATTAAATAAATAATTGATTATAATATATGTTACTTCATGTTGCTATATGTGACCCGATCTGGCAACATGAGTTTTAAGTCACACTTTGGCAAACGATTATTAAGAAAATGGAGTGGAAATGAATATTTTTTCTATTTATTTTTTTTTAATACAATTGTGTGGTATTTTCCAAAAATGCACAAATTGCCTTTTTGAACTTCAAATGCCATTTTCTCAAAATGACGCAATTTCAGACTTCATATGTCGACTCTTATTTTCTAAGTTAAACACGCTATGGAGTTGTGTGTTATACCATTTTAATGGTAATTTTTGTGTACGTGCGGGATATCTTAATAACTCTAATATTTATATATGCAACTTACGACTCATTTTGCCAGGTCAGGTCACATATAGATATGAGAGGTGAAAATAATATTTTATGGGACAGGTATATTATTGATATTGCATTATCTGATGCCATGTCCCAGCCAATAGTATAATAATCAGGGGCGGATCCAAAAAATAATCTGACAGGGTTCCAATTTACCCATATTATATATACATATATGTATCATATATATCATATACACGCTGGTGTTAGGCAACTCTGGTGTTTAGCGGCGTTTGTATCATTATATTATAATATAGGCCTATATTAATTTAAGTCCCAATTATAAATAAAGTGAAAAAGGTGAATGGAAAAAAAGGAAATAAAGTGATCAAACGTCCAATTTAAATGTGAAAATCGCCAACTTTATAGTATACAATTATGTAGGTCGTATAGACTGGAGGGGTGGTGCGGATGTTATGTAATAGTCAAGGCGTCACTGTCGGTGTGATTCATTGTTTACACATCAATGAGGCGGGGACAACTAATTGTACCTGCTTAGGACTTGCAGCCGACCACCCCTCCACACCTTCTAGTGCCAACGATTAGGCTTATCAATCACTTTAAATTACTTGTTTCCTTAATTAATTAACGCAATATGCATGTCATTTTTTTTTGGAAACCGGTCATTTTGTTTGTATAACTCTGACAGGGTTCCAAACCTAAAAAATACCGTTTTTTTATGTCTGAAACCTAATAATCTGATCGATTTGAAGAGGCTGACAGGGTTCTGGAACCCTGTCAACGCGGTCTAAATCCGCCACTGATAATACTCCTATCAGTGTACAAAGTATTGTATGGCACATATAGGCCTACTATTTGGCGAATCATAATAAATTAATAAGTACATACTAGTATACAAATTGTCTGTGTATAAAGCTTTACGTTGCAAAACACGCTAGCTTAAAAACTTGCAGTAGTCCTAATGATAGTAAAATTTTAGATCAGTGCCGCCAACATTTGGTCGCCACTGTAATACACGTTTAAATGAGCCTGAACACACATTGTGTCATGGAAAACATCAAGGCTATTAAAGGTACACGGATCACAATTCTGCCCTGAAAACCTAAAAGGCAGTATCTGCGTACTTGAAGAGTAAACGGAACTGCCTTTTGGCTTTGCACGGCAGAATTGTTTAGCGATAACAGGCACACTTTAGCTGCTGGTGACTGTGATATCAAATCAAATGTATTACCATAATACATTGTATCCGTACAAGATTCAGCCCGGGCATACGCTGATCAATTAGACTATTATTAGTTTAAAAATATATTTGTATGCAATTTATAGGAGGAGAAAATCACTGTTGTATCTATTTTTATACTCGGTCCGTCATCACATTTCGGGGACGGAAAGGGTTATATAAAGCCGCCGTAGGCCTACAACTGACTCTTTATGTAACCTCACACCTTTAACCCTTACGCGACACTAACAATTATATGTTCAATTATATTTTTCTCTAATTTGCAGCTATAATTGCCGTTTCAATTTCTAGCTTCAAATGACGAACTATAATCACGATATTAAAAAATAGCCGAATAAAAAAACAATTTTTTGACTTAGCTGCTGCTTACTGGTGACCTGACGCAATGTATATATATTGCACATGTCAATGTAGTTTAGTTCGCTAGACAACTGACGTCTTGTAAACTTATGCATAATTTCGTCTACTTTTATTTTTTTTTTGTTTTCAGTGTGTACAGCGCTCCGATTTTTTTTTGTATGAACCGCTTCATAAAAAAATTGTAATAATGATATATAAAAATAGTAGTGTCCCGCAGTTAAAGGGTGATGTTTGCCGTCTAATTACTTTGGTCATCTTTGTTTGAACACTACTGTTATATCATGTGTTAATCCTACGTACTTGCTGGTAAATTCTTGGCCCAATGTCTTGGACATTGGCCCGGCATTGTAAGGTCACTGTGGATAAGACGTCGCGTTGTCACGGTCGTGTTTTTTGGCACTTACACAACATTGGTACTGAGTGGTATGAGCTATGACAGTTTTAATATTACTGCTTTATAAGAGAACAGTTATAAACTACTTGTTCACTTGTTCACTCAAGTGACATTATTTGTCCGGTGCTGGAGAAATGTCGGCTAAGTATCTATGCAATTGGGCCAATATTGTGCAAATATTATTCAAATACCGGTCGATCGTCCCAACAAAAACGAAAAAGTGAACCTATAGTAATCTTAGTACACAGTTTTCAGCGTTGGCCCAACATTATACCACCATTGGTTCAATGCCCCGTGTTTTCTGGGGCTTAGCTGCGAAGAATGAGGTGTTGTATGTGTGATTCTTAAACAGCGAGACATTATTGTTGAAATCACGCCTCCCCCTTCAATGATTTCTAGTCCTACCGTATAGTATGGTCACTTGTAAATGTTATATATCAATTCCTAGTTTCCAAAGACACGTCTCTTGTCTTTTTTTAAGAATAGCTATTTATTTATCTTGTGAACTACACGAGCATACATACTATTATATACAAGGCAGAACAAGCAATTAGCAGCATGATATTGTAAAAAAGGCGCACTTTTGTTATAAGTTGATGTAAGTAATTGGACTAGTTTGGAAATAATTATAAAGTATTTAATAAATCATTTTTCCATATAATAGCTAAACGGATGGAAAAAAAATCATAAACTGAATGTTCCATATCCCGCTATAATGATTTATGATTTGTCTGTGAGCTATTTTGAATTAATTTAAGATGACTAGTACTCGTAAAGTACTCGTAAGTACTCGTTAAAAGTACTTTTATTTTGAAAAGTACTTGAGTACAAGTACGAGTACAAGTACTTTTTAAAAGTACGAGTACTGAGTACCGACAAGTACTGCAAAATCGGTACTCGAGTACCAAAGTACCGAAGTACCGAGTGCTTTGGCCCCAAGCCTGTCTCACCTACGGTGACGGCGGGAGCTAATTATTGTTTGCTAACTTATGATTTTCTAGTGTTGCATATTTGAGCAGTAAAACATTGATCATGTGAGCTAAGGAGATGAAGTATTAAGAATTCTGCCTAAACTCACTATATTTATTAGGTAACTTGCATCTTTCTTTGAGCAATGTCTAGACACCGCAAGACAGCCTGGTGCATAGACCACAACCACACAAATGTCAACCAAACAAATTAAAGTGCAGATACATTAAAGTAACATTTATGGACCATGTACATGTAGCATATTTTGAAAAAAAATCATTAAAAAAAACAAACACACAGACACCCCTCAGCTGATGTAGTGACTAACAAGAAATCTACGGTTCTGAACATTATTGAGAGTTTCATTATATAGCCAGATAATCAGTGATTAACTTATCATCTACCTAGAGCTATTTCATAATTTTAGTAACATTTTATTTGGATTGAAAACAACCTTGAATATGTTATATACTGTATTTATTCTAATAAACGCCATATAAAAGACTGTTGGGTTGTGACTATGCTTTCAGCTTTTGTGGCCCACAGCTCCGAAACGATTTCACCCTCTGACTCGGCGGAACTAAATCACAAGCAACTTAAAAGACATCTTAAAACTCAACTTTTTAAATTACATTTTGCAGAATGAACTTCAAACATAATTTAGATTACATGTACAGTACAATGTATTGTCAGCGCATAGAGATGCATATATTTGTAATGATGCACTCTATAGGTAAACTATTGCTAATGAGTCATAAAATTTACTGAATCACTATAATCTGCAACCCTGGCAATATAGGCTAGAAATAAGAAACGAACAGGGATCGTCCCTGAAAACATGACACATGAGACTTTCACAAATGTGACTTATCTAGACATTCACCAAATGTGACTTATCTAGAACAGTTTGCCATGTTTATTACAAATATTAAAGTCACTGATGGGTGCAAATTTTTGAAAAAATTCAGGGTGCATCCTTCCCTAAACTCTCACATGCTGCTTTACAGTAATGGTCTATCTATTAGGCACAGATATTACCCATTATTAGGTCAATAATGGCCTCAAGACAGCCATTTTGAATTTGATAGAGTTGACATTTTTCAGGGCATATCCCTTCCTGAAACTGCACCTTTTGTTTTATAGTAATGGCCAAGCTGTATGCATGGCTTGCCAGATGTTAGGCATATTAAAATCAATAATAGCCCATAGTCGAGAATTTTGAATTTAATCGAGTTGAAATTTTTCAGGGCATATCCCTACCTGAAACCACACATTTTGTTTTATAGTAATGGTCTAGCCATCTGGCACGGTTTGTCAGATATCAGGCATATCAAAGTTAACTATTGCCAATAGTCAGCCATTTTACCTTTGATCAAGTTGAAATTTTGGAGGGCATATCCCCAGCTGAAACAAGCACATTATGTTTTATAGTGATGGTTTAGCTATCTGGCATGGTTTGCTAAATATCAGCCACATCAAAGTTAAAAATGGCAGATAGTCCGCCATTTACTTTGATCGAGTTGAAATTTTCAAAGGCATATCCCTACGGGAATTTATGAGAAAATAGCCTTAAACTAAAGCATTTGGTAGCTGTTGGACATATCTAGGGTGAAAAAGGTAGAGTACATTGATTTCTTCTTGTCTTTCCCAGATACATCAGTTCTGAATGGACATTGATATCAATACATGTGTATTGCAAATTTTACCTGATGATTTGTTCTCAGAGAATCCACTTGTTTTTTATAAACTGCTGTCCAGAAATCTTTGCATACAAATTTCATTGTATCTAGTTCATCTTTAAACCGAGGACAATCTTTTGTAAATCTGAAATTAGGCCAACATATAAATTGTATATAGTATATATCGGTAGTGTGAACAAATTTGTTCAATGTTATTCTTTACAGTATGAATTTGACAAATATAAATATATATTTTGTACACTTTTCAACATTTTGACAAAATACCTGCTAGCCAGTAGAGAGAATGGGCAACTTACTATCTATTGGCTTCTTTTTTAACTCAATAACCTGAAGAAAAATAAACTAAAATCAATGCATTCTGCATTACATTCTGTGTTTAAGCTCATATAGACTATCTATCTCACCGCTCTACCAAACTCTGGCCAACACGAAACCCCAAAGCTTCCAGTTTAGTAATGGCAACATCCTGAAAAATTAATTCAACATTATAGGAAAATACATAAAGTAAGAGTCTGTGACATAGATATATATACCGTATTTATTACAATAAATGTGTTAAGTACAGCCAAATTGTGTGTTGACATTAGAATCTTTTAATACTAGACAACAGGGCAGGTAAACTGTGATTTTAGTCTGCCCTGGTGACTTTTAACTGGACCTGGAAGTGATACGCAGGGCTAAAACTATGATAACTTTACCCGACCACCGGGAGGCCGATGTGGACAGCTTATCTGACCTGGGCCTTTTTAACCTGCCTCGGGCGGCCGGTCGAGCGTTAATGTCAATAGCTGTAAATATAATACCCCTTGAGATTACATCCTTAATAGAGTATTTTTTTAATTATTATATAGTATACATGATCGTGCGTTTTATTTTAAAATCATGGGGGAGGGGGCATTTATTGGAATATGGGTTCTTAAATTAGAATAAATATGTTACATCTAGATACATATTATAAATATACATGTACATTATATAAAATTGAGACTAAAAGATTATATAATTATATATAGCGTATTTGTTCTAATAAACGCCTGGGAGCTAATTAGAATACCCCAGAGATTACAGGGGGGATGAGAATCCTTGCCAATATGGAATTGTTTAGGCGAGATTCTGTGTTGGACAAGGTAAATAAGAGAGTGTCTAAAGCCTCAGTGAATTCTCTTAGATCCTCCACTCTACTTTCCTCAAGTATGTTTGAAGACAGTATAGTGAAGGAAGTGCAGGATTCAACCGAACGTTCCATCAGGTTCGGTACTTCCACGCCTAGCACCCGTTCTTTTTCACGAACACCTTCAACGGGCGCTAGGAGTCGCTTTACTACTCCTACCCCTTCTTCTGAGTTCTCTTCCTTTCGGGGCTCATTTCGAGGAAGAGCTCCTAGAGCAAGAGGAGGAAGAGTTAGAGGTAGAGGTAATTCCCGGGGCAGAAAGTTTACTGCCCCTGGAAAGCAATGACGTTCTCGAGGAGACCTCCCACCGGCACCCGATCCTCCACTTTTTCTGGATCAGTTGCCGGTGGGAATGAGGCTGAGGAATTGCCTGTCAACATGGCAGGCTATTCAGGCCGACCCTTGGACCATAAATCTGATCTCCAGGGGCCTGACTTTTCAATTTATCACTCAACCTCTTCTGTCGAAGACACCCACTATTCTGTCTTGTTACCGAGATCCCGACAAACAGAAGGTGCTGGTGAGCTTGGAGAAGGATATGATAGAGAAGAAGGTTGTAGAAACAGTCCGTCGACCCGACAGTCCTGGTTTCTACAACCGTCTTTTTCTAGTTCCAAAGAAGGGAGGTACCTGGAGGCCGGTCATAGACTTGTCCTGTCTAAACAAGATGCTTCTGATTCCATCGTTCAAGATGGAGACAGCGGAGCACATTATGGAGGCAGTTCGACAGGGGGAGTGGTTGACCTCGTTAGACCTGACCGATGCTTATTTTCATGTACCGATTCACCCCAAGTTCAAGAAATATCTTCGATTTGTGGTGGAAGGTCAGGTCTACCAGTTCACGGCTCTACCTTTCGGGCTGTCGACAGCTCCGTACGTTTTCACGAGACTGGTGAAGTCAGTAGCATCTTTCGCGCATCGTCTAGGAGTCCGCGTTCACCAGTATATCGACGACTGGCTCCTACGTGCACCAGACCGGGACAGGTCATTAATCATCACCATGTGGCTACTACGGTGGCTGGAGGCTCTAGGGTTCAAAGTCAATTACAAGAAGTCCGACTTAACCCCAGAACAGGTAAAGGTTTTCTTGGGGATAGTCCTGGATCTCATTCAGTTCAAGGTTTTCCCTTCCAAGGACAGGATAGCACGTTGCTTGCAGTGGATACATCTTTTTCTGATGTTTCCATTACAAACAGCATTGAACTGGCAGAGATTGATAGGTCACCTAGTGTCGTTGACAAAAATTGTTCCACTAGGCGCGACTATGCTCAGACCTGTCCAGAGGGACTTAGCTTACCAGTGGAATCCCGAGTATCTTCCTCAGTATTTCAAGATATTCATGAGAGGGGATACGAGGGTCATTCTGAACTGGTGGTCCCAAGAGACCAACCTCAGAGCAGGGGTGTCTCTACGAGCTTTCACAAAGACAGTAGACATTTACACCGATGCGTCCAATCTGGGCTGGGGTGCATGCATGAACATGCGTTCGGTGCACGGCGCCTGGCCACCAGGGGAAAAGAGACACATAAATGTCCTCGAAATGATGGCAGTACTCCACTCGTGCCAGTCATTCCTGGAACAGATCAGGGACAAGGATGTCATGATTTTTTCCGACAACTCGACAGTGGTAGCTTATGTCAACCACCAGGGAGGGACGAAATCCATCAATACCTCTCGAGTGGCGGAACAGCTCCATCAGCTCCTTTTTGCTCACAATGTAAGGATACGATGCCAACACATTGCGGGTGTACTCAACACAGTGGCAGATCACCTGTCGAGGATAGGGAACACCCAGACCTCGACAGAGTGGTCTCTGTTACCAGAAGTCGCTCGTCTCATATGGGCGAAATTCCATCGCCCCATGGTCGACTTATTCGCGACACACTTGAACTTCAAGCTGACTACCTTCGTGTCTCCTTTCCACCACCAATTGGCATGGAAGGTAGACGCTTTAAACATGTCTTGGGAAGGTCTGGATGCCTACGCATTCCCTCCCACCAATCTGCTGAGGCAAGTAGTAACCAAAGTGGCCACACACAACTGCAGAATACTGCTGGTGGCTCCATTTTGGCCCAAACAGTCTTGATTTGCAGAGGTGCAGAATCTCCTGTACTATCCACCATGGGCGTTACCTCTACATCCAAAATTACTCCGGCTACCTCAGTCGCAGATTTTTCACAAGAACCTGTGGGTGTTCAACCTTCACGTCTGGCCCTTATTAAGCAAGCCGACCTGAGGGATGGATACTCTCAAGAAGCCTGTGATTTCATCCAGTCTTCTTTGAAGGAATCAACCATCAAGCAATACGAGTCAAGATGGAGGGTTTTTGCTGCTTGGTGTGTTGATCATAACATTAATTCTGTTAATCCGACTATTCCTCAGATTGCAGACTTCTTAGTATACCTTTTTAAGGTGAGAGGTATTCTTCCTAAGTCCGTAGAGGTTTACCGCTCCTCTATCGCTCATGTTATTCAGAGGCATACAGGGTTGGAGGTGGGTCACCATCAAGTTTTAAATCAATTGATTGAGGGTATGTACCACGCCAAACCTACACGACGCAGGACTGTTCCTTCGTGGGATTTGTGCATTGTATTACAGGCTCTTGTTTCAGCTCCGTTTGAGCCTTGTGAAGATGTTTCCTTAAAGTTTCTCACTCTCAAAACTGTATTTTTAACGGCTTTGGCGACCGGACTGAGACGAAGCGAATTACATGCTCTCTCCAGGTCCTCCATTTTACGCCATCCTCAAGGAGAGTGGATCCAGTTGAAAACCAAAGTGGGTTTTTTAGCGAAAACTCAGTTACATAGGTCTAATGATTTTTTTAAACCAATGAGAATACCAGCGTTAACTACTGTTCTGACTCCTGATCATGCCGATCGCCGCCTTTGCCCGGTTAGAATGTTAAACTCGTATTTACGCAGGACTCAACATTTGCTCCCTATTAATAGTGATATTGTTTTCATTTCCTTTAAAGAGGGTTATGATAAGGTTATTAATATGAGTACAATTTCTAATTGGCTGTCTAAGACGGTTAAGGAGGCTTATTTAGCAGCAGGTCTTAAGGACTTACCCTCAGTCATTAAGGGACACGATACCAGAGCTCTAAGTGCATCTTTGGCTCGGTTGGGTAACGTGGCCATGGTGGATATACTAGAGTCAGCACAGTGGAAGTCTAAGTCGACTTTTATATCCTTTTATTTGAAGGATATTGCCCACGGTGCTGACGGACTCTCCACACTGGGTCCGTTAGTAGCGGCACGTAACATAGTAGACATTTAAAACTATTCTGCTTTTTGTTTCAGTTTATTTTATGTTATGTTTTCAAGTATATACAACAAATTTCTTTTTATCGAAAAAATTTAAAGAATGTATCCTCTACGACAGTAGGTAACAGGAAGAATGAACACCAGCTGGAACGTGAGTTATTTTGTTCTATATGTCAATGAATAAATGATAATGTTATTAGTTATGGTAAGATGTTTAGAGATATGTCCTTTTTGACATCAACTTTGCGTTATGGGGGTAGTTGTTTTCAGCTATAGTATTGTACTTTTGTACTCCCCCCACCCACCCGAGGAAATCGGACCCTGTCAGAGGCTTATTGCCTCTGCTTTAACTTTGTTAAACCCACCCCCCATGAGGTGGATTTTTGATTTCCTTTGTATGATAATACAGGCGTTAGCTAGTTTAGTAATTTCGACCTGTATTACTTTGGGTTGCTTTGAGGATCAAGTCACGTCCCTCCTCCGGACAGTTGGGAATCTACCCATAATTTAATATATGTTGCCGAGGTGGAGTATTGGGATATAAATATGAAATTTATATTTATTATAAATACGTATTTATGAGAAATACTCACCTCGGCAACATATATTATGGTAGACCCTACCCGACCATCCCCGCGGGTGTCTTGCTCCATCGGTACTTAGGCAGAAGTGGCGATATAGCCTCACTATGGCCACCTGTCGGGGTATCAATGGTGTGGGATACCCCACCTGGTGGGGGGGTCAAAAAGACACGATTTTGCAGTGAAAATCTCCTTGCGTTTACCGAGATAACTAGGTAGTTACCCATAATTTAATATATGTTGCCGAGGTGAGTATTTCTCATAAATACGTATTTATAATAAATATAAATTTCATTATTATCCTCACCCCTTGTTCAACATGTTTAATGTTGCGACAAAACCATCCTCAGAGCCCCACCTCATTATCGGATCGGACTAATTCTAAACAGCTTGCGGAGGGAGGGGGGGGGGGTGGTACATTTTTATGATCACTGACACCACATAATTAAGGCCATCGGATTGGTCAAGATATCAACTACATGTACCTTCATAGCGCGATGATTATAATTATATTTAGATTTTCTACAATCTCATAATCAATACCTCAGATAGACCATGCACCACGACTTTTTTTCGTCTACACCCCCTAAGGGATGTCACATGAGTTTCTGACGGAAACGAAATGTGGCCAGAAATCAGTCACATTAAAGCTAATTATGGCTGATGGTCGGCCATTTAGGCCTAAGAAGGTGAAATTTCGAAAACCCCAAAAGGCACATCTACAACACCTAAGGGGATGTGTGTGTGCAAAATTAAATAAATCCGTCCACAGGTTTCGGCGATCTGCTACGGCAGAGGAAACAAATTTGGTTTTATTGACAATACTAGAAATGAGAATTAAAAGTTGTCCTAGTTAAAAATGATATTTTACTGGTTTTACTACATGTACATGTATCATATAAAACCATTTTTGGCCAAAGTGTATGTCTAGATAGAGGTGAAACCAATATTTTCATTTACATAATTAATAAGAGTAGGTACATTTTAAATGGTATCAATGCACTGTCATCAGAGATAGTACATGGTAATATCTATAAGGCTATGACAATGATGTAACAATCATCTCCGTTATCATAGTGGTTAAAGCCTAATGGAATGTCAGTGTTTATGTAAGGTTTTCATAATTATCACAATGACATATCTTGGTGTTTAGCATGGCGTGATCCAAATCTACCTACCAGCGAAAACAATTAATTAATGAATAAATATTTTTTTCCAGCCAGTCATAGTTAGCTCATTTTCAAATTAAACCTAAATATTTAGGTAAGCTGTAAAGCATCAATGTAATTTAGTACTTCATATATACAAAATTGAGAGCGGTTGTTCAAACTCATGTTAACTAATTCATTGGTTTGCTTAATTTTTTTCATAAGAGCGATAGAAAAAACTAGCGATAGCAAGGCCTTGCAGAATCCGAGCCACATGTGACACAAATTCCAAATTTTAATGTTAAACATTACACTGCTTAAGCATAATTAAAGTCGTTTTTATTCAGATAATAAAATGGGTGTTTAAACAAATTGTGGGTAGCGGTAGCGACACACAACTTGAAGTGGGTGAAAAATAAAATTATTTAATTTAGTGTGTCAAGGGTTAAAAACATAAATATAGAGTAGATCTATGGTTGAAAACCATGATGGCCCATCTGATACATTACTTCAAACAGGCAACAATAAAAGCTATAAGCATTTCTTTGATTTACAAATGCCTTCCTGTCATAACATGAGACATGCTGCTAGCTATTTTCAGCTTGAACGTTGAAGCAGTTCTAAAGCACGACATGGTGTGCACAAAACCGATAGTGTTGTCAGAGCTGTCGGGTGTACTGCTAATGAGTTACATCCCCTGTTTCATGTACATTTTTGCTCCAAAATTAGGATGGATCTTTTGATTTAGATACCTCTTAAAACCCTGCAAATTTATACAATTTGAGCAAGTGCTATTTTTTACGTATAATTTGTCATTGGTTTCATTTCAGCTGGCTGTTAAATAGTATCAAAATGAATACACTTTTCATTTCATGAAATGATATAACTGGAGTAAAATAATCAGAGCTGTTAATTTTGCATAGCATTATGATTGTAAACATCAGCAAAATATACTTACACTGTCTGCTTTATTATTCTCTGTTTCACCTGCAGAGCAGCTAATTTCGCTCACCAACTCCATGTGTAGAAATTCAAATAAAACTTGATCTGCCATACTGAAAATTCTGCCCCCAAAAAATATTTCATAAGATATTTAACATGAACAACAGCTACTTTCCACTTTGATAACGTTTTTATTAGAATACTCTAACAACATAACAATGTGTTAAATACAAAAGCACCAGATTAATACAAAAGCACCAGGTTATCTATCTGACTAAATTTTGACTGCCTTTAACGAGAGAACTTTGTGAATTTTTTAACTAGCCCACAGGACTGGTAATGACAAAACTTCACTAGTCTGCAAAGAGTTTTACTAGTCCTGTATAATATATCCATTTAAAAATAATGCAATAATGCATTTTTCAACAGATGACATGCATACCCTTTGCACTAGTCCAATATGGCGGTACATTCACTCATTTAACATGTTTAAGCCAGAGAGCAACTGAAAGAGTTGGCAAATGGCTCTCTGAAAGGTGAATTTTGATCTAGCAGTAGCACAGCTACAAATAGGTACATCACAATTTTTTTTAAATTGTCCAATAAAATTATGCTGACCCTTTTTTCATAACTGCAGACATGCTAAAAGAAATATTTGAACACATTCCACTGTTTTCACTGAGCAAGGAAAATTCTGTGCTAGATCAAAATCTGAGCTGAACTGGAAGGGTCACCGTTTTTGTAAACAAAAACTGGAGCCCCTTCCACAGCATTTATAAATGTTGATAGCTAATAGATGTAGTGTCAATGGCTTTTGTGAAATGTTAATAAATGGCTCTGACCTCCCATGTGAGTTCTTGCCAATGTAGAAATATTGTCCGTCACAATCTGTCCGGGGCTTTGTTTTTTTGGAGACACATGGGATATTTGGGACATATGAAACACTTTTGGACACATGGGGACATATGAGGCATTTGGGACATTAGTGCCCTATGGGACATTTGGGACGCAGGGAATTTAGGATACATGGGACATTTGGGAAACATGGGACATTAGGGACACATGGGACATTAGGGACACATAGGACATTTTGGGACACATGGGACATATCTGGGACACAAGGAACTTTGGAACACACAGGACATTTGGGACACATGGACCATTTGGGATTCTTGGGACCTATGGCCCTTGGGCCACATGGGACACTTAGGACATATGAGACTGGGACATTCGGGGACATAACCCCTCTGTAATTACAAATAGTATTTTTCTTGTGAAATGTAGCATTTAAAAAACTAAACATCAATCTGAATCAGAGCATATTCTCCCCTTCTGCCATAAATGATATTGTCAATGGATTTTGCACACAATATACATTTGGGAAAATGTTATCTCGGTCTTTTGAGAGCCAAGAGGCATATTCTGGCATTAAAAGATGGGCCAGCATCGTAGACGGTGTCCCAACATTGGTCTAGCATTTGGTCGATGTATCATGTTTACTGGGCACACACAAGAATATTTGAGACGGCCCCTGTATACTAGGTATCGTAGCAAGCATGCTGGCGTCAGCTCCTAAAAATAATAACATGCATGCATCACCGTCTCGGCAGACAGCATGTCACATACTGCTCTACAAAGCAAAGGACAGCATCTGCTTACTTGTACGCAGATACTGCATAAGTTTGGCCTTGCATGTAGTTGTATACATGCAGAGTAGGCTCTATATTGCCAGCGGCACAGTATTAAAGCACTGGAAAGTAGGTCTAGCCATGGAGATAGCGCAGGGATGTTGGGCTAGCGTCTTAAAAGGTTGGCCAACATTAAACCAGCATTGGTTCAATGTCTTGTGTTGGCTGGGTAATTATGGCGGGAGTGAGTATACACGCTCACACTGCCCCACTGCCGTTTAAATGTTAGACAGCGTCGTAGACAATGGCCCGACATCGGACTTATGCATGTTACACCGACACATTGCATCAGCGCTGGCGCCAAACAGGACACAATGACCCAATGTTGGCTCAGAGTCGTGGGCCAACATTAGCCCAGCATTGGGTCAACATCTCGTGTTTGCTGGGGCGCTGCCTTCTACAGAAGTGGACGCGACAGCACTGATTGTACAGAAGCAAACCAGTATGTCTCCCTCACTGTCTACAGAGGGGGAGACATAATTATAAAAACCGCCAAAAATTGAGACCTCAATGTTGCAAATTTCAGCAGGGATACAAGATCAAAAAAATCATCCAGACACTTGGACTTTTTTGAGAGTTTTAGTTTTTAGATACAGCAGGGCACCCAATGATTGCCCCGCAATACACTTAATAGTAGCAAATATACCACATATGCACATAACAATCAGAAATTTAGGCATAGCCTCCGGCCCCTCTTGAGGGGGTCATGGAAGGAGACATTTTTTGATGGATTTTCATCCTCATGGCTAAGAAACTATTTTTACCCTCGGTGCGCCTCATTCATGAGGCCGCGTAGGGCCGGCAAACAAAACTACACCCAGGCTTTACCCTGGGCAAACTAGTGAGGGGGTCATGGAAGAAGAAAAATTTTAATTCTGCAGTAATAGTGAGCAAAAAGAACAAACAAACAAAGAAAAATATTTCTTTTATTGCAGTGTATCACAAATTCACATAAATCCTGGAAAAAACACAAGAAAAACACCAAAATGACTTCTTAAGACGTACCTACATTAGCCTAGGCTTAGCCTTAGGCTTAGCTTCGTCGCCTTCGCCGCCTAGGCCTACATCCAGGGACTAGGGTAGTCACGACATAAATGGAAAATATTGTGTAAAATTTCATGAAAATTGGTTGAGAATTGACTGAAAAATCAGTGGAATTAAATAATCCTGGTTGATGAATTTAATGTGAATTAGATAGTCTAGACTAATCGTAGTTAGGTAGATTCAATAAATTTTAAAATTGTTCAATAAATTATGCTGAGCCTTTTTTCGTAACTGCAGACATGTTAAAAGAAATATTTGACCACATTCCACAGTTTTCACTGAGCAAGAAAAATGCTGTGCTAGATCCAAATCTGAGATAAATTATAAAAACGTCCAAAAAATGGCACCTCAATGTGGCAAACGGTTATCGTTTGCTAAAAGAAATATTTGACCACATTCCACAGTTTTCACTGGGCAAGAAAAATGCTGTGCCAGATCAAAATCTGAGCTAATGATAAAAATATCCAAAAGCTGTGACCTTAATTTTGCAAATTCCGGCAGGGATACAGAAGCCATAACATCACCCAGACATTTGAACTTTTTGAAGCAGCTGAATAAAACTACTGAGATGTTGTATCCGTATATACCAGGTTTTAAGATACATCAGGGCACCCAATGAGTGCCCCGCAATACTGTAACAGAGCAAATATATCACATTACAATCAGAAATTTGGGCATAGCCTCCGGCCCCAGTTTTTTTTTTTTTTTTAAGGTCACGTGGTCATCCTTGTAGCCATGAAACTTCCATTTTTACCCTCGGTGCGCCCCATGAGGAAGTGCAGGGTAGGCAAACAGAACTTCACCCAGGTTTTACCATGGGCAAACTAGTGCAGCCTTCCCCAGGCATCTCAATTCTTCGAAACGCCCACATCGTTCTGTCCATCCGGTCTTATGATGTCCTCCAGAACAGCCTCATAGGGCAGTGGACATAGTCTATTTTCATTTTTTGCATTTTTTTACAGAAATTTTAAAATGGCACCTCCATAAAAAAAATTATCAGAAGGGACCACAGCATGCCTGTTCCACTTAGACTACCTCTACCACCCTGTAGAGAGTTCAGTTGTATCCATTCTCACTCTACCCCTGAATGCGATGAGGCCTTTTCCACCTAATTGAGCACCCCTCTCCACGCGACTCCCAAATGTCGGCCTCTCCCCTAAATTTCAAACTCTGCCCAAAATTGTGAAAGTGGTACATGTAGAACAAATATAGCTTTCATTGCAATAAATATGTTACCCATACATTTCTAATTCAAGTATGTCATAGCATACATATTTTACCATAAATAGAGACACATATAACGTTCTGAATTATTTTCTTGACTTTATATGAGCCCATTTAATCTCGAAATTACGTATTATTTTTTCAAAATGAAACCACATATTTTGCATGCGTTTTCGTTCATAAGTAGATAATTAGGGGGATTATATTGACACAAAATCACAAGAATAAGAGTTTAGCCACTGTTTCAACGGTTTTTGATTTATTAGCTGATGTAATCCCCCGTTTTAGGCTCTAATTATTCAATCTGTAATCAGAGGTGGCAATATTTGACTGTATAATCCAGTTGTACACACTCTATAATTGTGTGATAGGCTGTACAAATAACATTTCGCAGATGGCAAGGACACATTGCTGCCTCAATGTTGGGCCATTATCATCGACGCTGTCACAACGTTGAAACAGCGTTGGCCAAGTTCTCGCATCGCTTCGCGTATAAGTCTGTCACTTGGCTTGATGTTCCCAGGCCAGACGGTGCCGTCTGATTGCCGGCGCGTTGCGATTAGCTTTGATGTCTAAGCTTGGGGGGTGTCGCACGAGAGGCACGTGTGTCCTCCTGGAGTGGGGTCCCAAATAGGTAGACACAGGCTCATATCTGGCAGGGTGTAGTTGGAAGTACACCCTGCACGCAGGTTGACCTCTACAAGCACTTGTTGCAACAATTATGGAATTAAAGGCAAGAGCTGACACCAGTGTCTTAGCTAGCGACACGTCACCCCGTTATTTGAGACGGGCAGTGTTGGCTTTGACGGGACGGGCACTCATTAAAATGACAATAAAATGACGGGCAGAAATTCTTCCCCTACAAAAATAAAAAAAACACTCCAAATATCTTGGTTTTCGATAGCACTATTAGCAATGTTTTGAACTGCCAACCGTGGGTTTAAATCAAAGCATACTGTCTCTTTCAACTTTATTTCTGTCGCAGACATTTAATTTGAGCGATAATGAGAATTAAAAAGTGTATTAAAATTGGCCGGCCCGCCGCGTGTATTAGCCTACGTTAGTGCCGCCAATAGGTGTCATTGAGGGCCACATGATCAAATTGTGAGCTGTGCATCGCTGCATTTGTTTCACTCCAGTATTCAGCGTTGTCTGCAGATAGGCTGAGTGGGAACAATGCAAAACATAGGCCTAGGCTACCAAAAACATTTTAATGGTCAAAGCAGAAAACGAGCTGTTAGTGATATAAATATAGGGGAAAGGTGGGCATATTGGACAGGGCGGGTAGGCCTAAATTGGCCACCCCTTCTACCCGTTAATGTAAATGACAGAGCCACTAATAACTGCTATGCACAAATCCCCGATTTGAATATAATCAATTTGCAGCAAAAAAAAAGTGGAGTAAAAACGATTTTTTAAAACTCCATCCTTAAGTCTGCGTTTTTTTGTTATTTGATCTAATAATAAGCTTTATATTATAAATAGGCTCTAAGTTAAATAATATTTTGTGTAAGAAATATTTGTATAAGGTAATTATACATTTTACCGGAAGATAATACAATTTGGACAAACAGAGGGTATATTGTCTACATGGAGGGTAATATGGACAAAATTGTATTTTTAGAATTAATGATATACAACTAAAAATATGGCCTGCAATTGGTAGAATTTAGTATTTTTTTATTATATGTAGTACCCTTAACTAGAAATGACAACATATTGTTTATTATTGATTGATCAACTAAATATATACCACCTTGTCCTTAAGGTGTCCAATATACCCAAATTTCTGTTTTCTAATAGAACGCGGGTCAGGGCTGGGGTAAATTACTTTTTTCAATTACAAATACAATTACAATTACAGCCCTTCATAATTTTTCAATTACAATTATAAATACAATTACTATTTTTGTTATTTGATCTAATAATAAGCTTTATATTATAAATAGGCTCTAAGTTAAATAATATTTTGTGTAAGAAATATTTGTATAAGGTAATTATACATTTTACCGGAAGATAATACAATTTGGCCAAACAGAGGGTATATTGTCTACATGGAGGGTAATATGGACAAAATTGTATTTTTAGAATTAATGATATACAACTAAAAATATGGCCTGCAATTGGTAGAATTTAGTATTTTTTTATTATATGTAGTACCCTTAACTAGAAATGACAACATATTGTTTATTATTGATTGATCAACTAAATATATACCACCTTGTCCTTAAGGTGTCCAATATACCCAAATTTCTGTTTTCTAATAGAACGCGGGTCAGGGCTGGGGTAAATTACTTTTTTCAATTACAAATACAATTACAATTACAGCCCTTCATAATTTTTCAATTACAATTATAAATACAATTACTATCATTCGGATATTTTCAATTACAAATACAATTACAATTATAATTCGCTGAAATCTTCAATTACAAATACAATTACAATTATATTTTTCAATTACAAATACAATTACAATTACCGGTGTGTATTTCCACATTTTATCGAATGACGGGTTGATAAAAAAGATCAAAACAAATTAAATTGCAAATTTATTGTGCATTGGTTCATACTAACAAGGACACCACTTTATGGGATGGAATATATGCATAAGATTGTAGAATTAAATGAGCTGAATATCTTTAGTGAATTTTTCACTATTTCATCGCAAATTAACTACTCTGTAATGCTAGTTAGTTTATGGAATAACAACAGTTATGTCACTTCCCCGTAAACATACAACATTTGTATAACAATTATACAATGTTGGAGCAAAGTCGAAGACATTGGGCCGACGTTGAATAAATGCTATACAAATGTTGTGTGTTTACTGGGCTTATAATACAAGATCAAATGTTACCATTATAATTACAAAAGTATATTTCCACGCTGTATTTATTGGACGATCGGTTTATGAAAAGAGATGAAAAACATAATAAAGTTCAAACTTATTTGGTTGGGCGAGCATTGAACAAGTCAAATTAAAACACAAAACACTGAAGCAGTGTTGCCCACCGTCGATGATATATTTAAACATCATTGGTTAACTGTCTTTGAGTGAGGTACTGGGAAGGTTGGTCCATGCCATACATAGCGTGGCATGATTTTAGGGCGTGTCCTTGGCCATGCTGGACGGTTCACTGTCATCGAGTGATTTGTTAAAGCAGATTTTCACAAGTCATCTAATTGTGATTGCTCATATGGAAATCAGTGTTAAATTGGTGTCACCTACAACACCCCGACCCTGTAGCCGATGTCTGAACAAGACTACATAAGTCCAGGAGCTCCCGCTCCGAATTAGAATTTGATTTAAGCAATTTTGTATAGGGTTATTAATGTAGTCCTAGTCTAGGACAAAAATCAAGATGCAAGCCAACTAGGTCTAAGAAGCCCAGTCTAAGAGTAAGATAAAAACTAGACAGTCTGTCAGAGATTGCAAACCTCCATTGAAATTAATGATCCTAATCAGTATCCCAGTAATGGTCTACCTATTTGGCACGGTATACCCGATATCAGGCCAATCGAGTTAACTAATAGCTGATTTACGGTCATTTTGAATTCGATATAAATTAGTTAAAAACTTAGGGTGCATCCTCCCCCGAAACCTCAAATTTTGTTTTATAGTAATGGACTAACATCTAACACAGTTTGCAAAATATTGGGCATGTGAAAGTAAATGATGGCCGATAGGGGGGCCATTTTGAATTTGATCGAGTCAGAATTTTTCAAGATGCATCCTCAGCTGAAATCTCACATTTCATTCTATAGTAATCGTCTAGCTATCTAGCACAGTTTACCAAATATCGCCCATGTGAAAGTGAATAATGGCTGATAGGAGGCCATTTTGAATTTGATCGAATCAATATTTTTCAAGATGCATCCTCTCCTGAAATCTCACATTTTGTTTTATAGTAATGGTCTAGCCATCTAGTACGGTTACTAAAAACCGGCTATGTGAAAGTGAATAATGGCCGATAGGCGGCCATTTTGAATTTGATCAAGTCAATTTTTTTCAAGAAGCATCCTCTCCTGAAATCACACATTTTGTTTTATAGTAATGGTCTAGCCATCTAGCACAGTTTACCAAATAACGGCCATGTGAAAGTGAATAATGGCCGATTGGCGCCCATTTTGAACTTGGACAAGTTGAATTTTTTCAAAATGCAACCTCTCCTGAAACCTTACAATTTGTTTTATAGTAATGGTGTAGATATCTTGAGCGGTTTTCATGATATTCCACAATATTAGGCCTGTCGAGGTGAATTTTGGCTGATCGGCAGCCATTTTGAATTTTATCAACTTCAAATTTTTCAAGATGCATCCTCTCCTGAAACCTTACAATTTATTTGATATTAATGGTGTAGCTATCTTGAGCGATTTTCATGATATTCCGCAATATCAGGCCTGTCGAGGTGAATAATGGCCGATAGGCGGCCATTTTTAATTTTATCAACTTGAAATTTTTCAAGATGCATCCTCTCCTGAAACCTCACAATTTGTTTTATAATAATGGTGTAGCTTTCTTGAGCGGTTTTCATGATATTCCGCAAAATCTTTCAGTCTGATTTACCGATGTAATAAATTAGGTCAAAGTGCTGGGTCAATTTCAAGGTCAAGGTCCAAAAACCTGAAAAGGCACAACTAGGGACCTCAAAGAACATGTGTATGTGCAATATGACTGTCATCGGCCCAGTACTTTTCGAGATCTGCTCCGGAAACGAAGTGCGCGTCAAAACGTCTAAATAGGTCATAGTTCTGAACCAGAAGTAGGTCAAAGTTCAAATAATCATTTTCTCCTCTGCAACCTTGCGTATTGAATTCAGATTAAAAATATTTTAACCTGTCCATTAGCCACCTGGAAGTAACCCACATACCAAAAATACCTTATTTTCTTACAAAGTTATAGGCAAAAGAAAGAGGCCAAAAAAAAAACGGAGGTAGAATCCATAGCTCCCTCCGTCTCACCTACGGTGACGGCGGGAGCTAACTAGTCTATCGTGGACCAATCAACTGTTGAGATGTTGTCAACCACAAGGAGACACTGGGGTGTTGTCACCGCCATAATAATACCCCCAACCCGTGATAACAACATTATATATATCACGTATAACGGTATTGACCCTAGTGCTTGAATATGCTTGATTCCTTAATCAGTTGAATAAGAAAATGATTACTCGACTTAATCCCACGGAACGGGATCTTGATAGCTAAAATCAACTAATACCCCAACCAACACGCTGCACCAATGATGAGTTAATGCTAGTATGCTGTGTGGGACATCAGCCCATAATTACCCCCGCCCCCCCAAAAAAATTGTGTTATTGACCCGAGGGTCAGTTATTCCATTCATTTCAAGGCCTAATTAATCATAAATATTGGTATATAATAATTTTGGCAGCTCATCCAGCATACAAATTATAAAAAAATTATATCATACAAATTATAAAAAGCTCATAAGATATTATGTGTTTATATGAAATTTTAATTCCTAAAAAACACTGTAATTGTGATGTGATTGTAGTGTAATTGACTCAATTACAACCATGAAATTTTCAATTACAAATACAATTACAATCACACTGCCACATATTTTTTCAATTACAAATACAATTACAATTACACTAAATAACGATTTTTCAATTACAAATACAATTACAATTACACTGTACTTGTAATTAATTACTCAATTACTCAATTACAATTATAATTGACCCCAACCCTGACGCGGGTATGTTGGACACCATGTTCGATATACCATCCGTTATTGGCCATATTAGCCTCCGTGGAGGGTAATATGGCCAAAATTAAATTTTAGAATTATTGATATACAATTAGAATTACAGCGAGAAATTTGTCAAATTTGGATTTTTTCTATTACACTTTGTTACCTCGACTATAGGAGACAACACATTGGTCATTATTGATTAATCATTTTAATGAATACCACTTCATATTTAAGGTGTCCAATATACCCACCTTTCACCTACATATATATAGGCCTACTGTTAAATGTATATATTATAAAGTCGAAATGTTAATTGCTGCTTCTGATAAACCAAATATTGTACTGATATATCTTTACAGAATTTCATATTTTAGTAACATCGCAAAATCCTATTGTTAAGGTGACGATAGCGTTAGGCCTACACATCAACCATCACAGGCTACCATGAGTTGGCCTACATGCCCCAGATGCATGCATCAAATATCAAGCAAAATGGGTTCAGCCCAGGTTTAGCCTCAAGTATCGGGTCAATAAAATCAGTATTCAGTGAAGCAGTGACTCTGTGTTTTTGTATGAAATAAAAAAGGAACAAGAGGCCCAGGGGCCTTGACTTTTGTCAACAGCATTGCAAAAAATCAGCTATAAATGTGTCAGGGAATGTATATCTATACTCTAAGATGCATTATCATGGAAAGATTTATATCCTCTATATCGATCATTGGCCTTTATATTATTATGTTCGGTTCCCATAATACATTTTGCTGATTTTACACAGGTTGTGAAGCACTGCACCTAATGAAATATGCTTGACAAAGAATATTTTCACAGGACTACAATGTTAATATTACAAAAGTGCATTTATTACTTCTTCTGGGACTTTTATATTATAATGCCCCAGTTAGCCAGGAATTTTCACGAAATCTTTCATTTTCAATTTTAATTCTTCTGTCTAAAATAGGCCTAACAAATTTGTAAATTATCAGCTTTTAATGTTTCTCACTCAGCCATGAAATATACAGTAGCCCTAATCCATCATTATCACATGTGGACGTAATGCACTTTCCCTGCACCCTCTTACGTAATGCCAATTATGGAAATCACAATACACACAGTAGACCTAAGGATAAAGACCCATGAAGGCTTTCTCAACTCACACGATCTTTGCTGAAATGTTGCTGTAATGTTGTCAGGCTGTATCAAATGCTATGAAATGAAATAAATGGGGTTCTACACACATTTGTACACATATGGGCTAAACTGGGTAAGGAGAACCTGAGGATGGTGAGATGAATGAGGTGTCACTGCCCTCCAGACACCGGATTCAAAATTGAGCCCTGTTGGTCTATGGCCGAGCACACTACTTCTCGGTCAGGGAGGCTGCCCACAATATTTAATATTTACGAATGAACAGGGAGGAAACATTTTGTTTCTTTGAAACTTGAATGCCAGAGCAGGAGACGAATCCGCGATCTCTGACTTTCCTAGCAGGCACCAGGAGCCAACCCCCCCCCCCCCCCCCCCGCCCTTCAGTATTGTTATTACATATATACAAACACATTACCTGTGGATTTAATATTGGTTCACCAAAAGGGGCGCTGCCCAACATTTTTCATATTTTATTCTGCACAACATATTAAATGTGCATAATATATATTGGTCATGTCATTGCTATCCCTTACCTGTGATTGACAGGTATGTTTTTACTCTGGTTCTGCCATAATAGTGTTCCCTGTTCCACTTTGATTTTCATTTATTGCAAAAATGAAAAATATATATTTTAAAATTTTAGAATCCACATGCACGGCTGGTCCTCGTCTTCATCATTGACGGTTGGCCAGTAATTGGTAGAAAACAATCAATGAATGGGAAAGCTTGAATTCAACTATGATGCTGTGTCATTAAAAAAAAACTATTGGCCCAGCTGCTTTATAGACACTTTATAGCCCTACATATTATTACTTCGAGACATGTTTCTAATATACATATATATCCACTTCTAAAGTATGCATACTTTTAGGTTCATTCCAGCAAATACTATACAGCGAACAGTGGATCAACACTCAAAGGATTCGAATTTCAGAAGTTTAGCCAGACCAAATATAGAGTTAACTCTTTGGCATGACACGTGTGATTGTACTCCAGCGGTATTGCCTCATTGTAGTAGTCAACGCGATGCGTACAAAGCATAATCTCATAATATATTACACTGGCTATATACGCTATACTTTCCACAGAAGCTACATCGACTTAATGTTAGTTTAATGTTGGGCCAGCAGTGCAGACGGTGGACTAGCATTAGACCAGGGATAACTGGATATTTAGTTTATTGTTGTGCCGCCCTCTACATCGTTTACCCAGCATTAAAGGAACATCATTTATTAATAATATTACTATTTTGTAAATTCAATTCAAAATAAAGTTATGGCTTTGGTACCACACATTTTAGTAACTTCTAATTAGATCCCTATTAGCGTGATATTTAGGACTTTATTACAATGTGATGTTGAATATCAGCATTCATCGATAGGGTCCATAATACAAGAACATAAATTAGGCCTACTATTTGTGTTTTTAGCATAGACTTAGGTTAAAATCTACGTTCAGTTTAACTTGAATATAGCCCAAACATAGGGACGCAGACGGTTAATATACAGCAATATAAATAGTTAAAATTATATGTATGAGATCGGTACTATTACATATTCAGTGCCCGATTTATAAATTGGAAAAAGGGGGCAAAGGGGCCCATGATATTTTTCGGAGGGGGGGGGCATTGGCCTTAGACGATGGGGCATGTGACCCATTATTATTTCAAAAGGGGGGCATTTTCCCAACAACAAATAAAACACTTAAGGTTTATTCATATCACCTCATATTCCATATTAAACGTTCATCAGGTGTTCATGCTGATAGAAATATCAAAGATTCATATTAGCGGTTATGCTATTATTAAAACCGCAAGAAGAAATAATGGTTTAACATTCAGCGTTTGCAAGTAGGCCCGATCGACTTCACGTCACCACGCACTCACATGAGTTAATATCAATTGCGTCAACAATATCGAGTGTTATTGGAGTCGATCACATAGCTTTAGTGCTACTCATTGTCTTCCTCGGGTGGTGTCGGATTTCTTCTTGGGGCAGTGTCATCAACTTTTTCTGTTGTTGCCGCTAGGCCTACACCTATTCACCTTAAACCGCTAAGCGCTTTAATTCGTTTTGTTAGCCATTTAAACATCAAGATTTGTAAATTGCTTAGTCTTAAATTACAAATTAATCAAATACGAGTTGTTTTCTCTCACTTAAAGTTGTGGGTCAAGGTAGTGAGACACAACTCCAAGTGTGTGAGAATTTAAATTATTTAATTCAGCGATTTAAGGGTTAATATATTATTATTATTAGTCACAATGAACAAATTTTCTACAATATTTGCTGTACAAAATAAATTTGTAGGCATAATATTATTCGTTATATATTGGTCCATTTTTTTAGAATTTTTTTTGCTTTTGATTTTAATGGCACATATAGTCTAAGTCTATATAGACATCTACACCACGTTCAAGGTAGAGATTTCCCTTTGAAAATACATTGATAAATGGGGATACAGCAGGTGTGGCGAAGTTGTGGCAAGGTTACTTAGCCCCATGTGGCGAGGTTACTAAAGCTGTGGCGAGGTTACTCAGCCTTCTGTGGCAAGGTTACCAAATCTGTGGCGAGATTACCTGTGGCGAGGTTACCTTGTGGCGAGGTTACAGTCAGGTTACAGGTGACAGTCCAATATTTCGTTGGAATCAGCAACATTTCAACTACATTTTGGTTTCAGTAGCTCGTTTTCTGCCATACTTCATTTAAATTGTATTGGTAAGCATTTAGGCCTATGTTTTGAATCATGGGATGCCAAACCTTCACTCTGTTCTAACAACGCTGAAAACTAATACTGAAACTAATACAGCGATACACAGCTCACAATTTGACAGTGTGGGCCGTAATGGGCATTTATTGGCGGCACTACCATGTCAAAAATTAGAAATATTGGAATTTCGTCTCTATATCTAGCCTAACTGGTAAATGCACAGCACAAAAATTAAAAAAACTTTTGCAGTTCTATTCTATGGACATGTTTACATTATATGATCATATTAATAAGCCAAAATAGAATCACTGATTTTTTAATGATTTTAGCCTGAGCCAGTCCCTTTAATTCAGCAGGCAGGGTCTTATCTTCAAAAATCCTATGGCTCACTAAAAATTAACTTGTTGCGTCAAAAACAAAGATATTGCTCAAAGTGTGGCGCAGCGATAGAATGATGTTGGGCCAGTTTTATTTTTAATGGGAATCCCACAATTAGGCCTACTCTTTATAAGTCAGGCACTGGGTATTCTTTACAGCAGGCACCAGAAACACCAGATAACACTGTACATTGACCCAATGCTGATGTAATGCTGGGCCACTGTCTGCGACGCTTGGCCAATATTATTCCAATCAAAACCCTTTACGGTCTAATCACTATATTGAATCATGAACATATATTTTATCTGAACACTTCTTAAAGACGAAAGTAGGCCTACCTAACCTAGGGACCCCAAACGTTATATTGGACATATTCACAAGGACTGGTGTACAGAAATGTCAGCCGTTTCTCACACACAGCACCCCTATTACCCCTAAATAGGACACAAACTCAGGCAAGATAAACTTAATAAATAAAAATGTATAGTTCACCATACTTTGTCCCCTTTTCATGTCAGATGGTCGTAATGAAAGGGTTAACTTACCACATGATCTGGCATTATTCGGGCATTATTCGGTCATTTTTCACACCAGAAGTGTATAAATTATATCAATGTGCAATGCCTTTTACTGCCGAGTCCAAAAATCTAATTTTAATAATACAGAATTTGCAATTTGTGGAGATAAATATCTTAGCCAAGACCTAATGGTTATATTGCGTAACATAACACGGTTGTGTCAAGTGAGGCAGAGAGGGGTGGGAGAAGGTGGCTAGCCCTCCCGCGACAGACTGCTGGCATTCATGAACACCTACCCAGCTATCACGAGGCATTGACCCAATGTTGTGTAATGTTGTGCCGACGTCGAAGCCGGCGGGCCAGCATTAGAACAACATTGGGTTATTGCCTCGTCTCTGCTGGGTTGCGGTCACAGCTGATCAGCAAACTCGAGTCATTGACACAATGTTAGCCTGATAGTGGCCCACTGTTTTCAACACTGGGCCGGCATTAGCCCAGCATTGACATACCAGTATATAGGCCTTAACAAGATAAACGTACACCCAATGCTAGCTTACTGCTGGCCCATCGTCTGCAACCATGGCTCAGCTGTAAAACAGCATTGGCTGAAGGTCTCATTTTTGCAGGGAACACCGTCAACTCAATACCCTGACACAATGTTGGTTCAATGCTGGAAGAGTGTCATAGATGATGGCACAACATTTAACCAACATTGGGTCAGTGCAAGCCAAAAGGAGGCAGTGACATCAGCGGAAAGGAAGTATATACTTGATTTACGGATAGTAACGGAAGTTAACGACAGACGTTTGTGTGGAAAACTAGCTTAAAAGTTTGTCGAGTCGACAAACTAATGAAAATTTTTGCTATAAAACAACCAAATGTCATCAAATGCCACCGTTTGCAGGCTGGAGGGCATAGCCTCCATAGGGCGCTTTGCGCCATCATGGCTGGGATAGTGCTTTTAATTAGAATCTGACAGGCACTTTTCTTTTTCTAGATAAGTCCCTGGCTGGCACCATTTTTCATAATTGCGAGAAATCTGACGAGGGGAACCCCCGGGAAAGGTGATAAAAGTGCTATTCAAAGCAAATTACTTTTTAAATTCTACAATGTTAATGATGGCTTCATTTCTACCAGTAATACAGTCTACAGTGAATGAGCAAGAAGAACATACAAACAGAGAAAAAAATGTCTTTTATTGCAGTGTGTCACAAATTCACATGAATCCTGAAAAAAACACGAAAAAACCCATCATAATAAGTAACTGTTTGAATCTACCTAGTAGCTAGCCCCATCGTGACTGTACACTGGCAAGGTTGACCGAGGACTGAAATCTTAGCTACCTAGTCCTAGTAGCGTGTTACCCCTTCGAGCCCAGGGGCAAAAACCTTTTATTATCGCCCGGCTCCAGGACAAAAACGAAGTAGTCTAGATTATAATAGTCTACTCCAGATTTATACATGATAAAGTCTATACTATAGTCTATAGGCCTAAATTTTATTTGACCTACCAAAAAATAGATATTATTTGTGGACTAGACTATATCTATTCATATGCCCTAGTAGTTTTAGCAGTACATTACTTAACCTTACCCAGACACAGTCTGAGGCAGTCGTTTGTTTATTAAGGGTGTTTTTGCTTGCTTGGGATAGCTAGCCCTCAATACAGGCTGCATGGGCCTTTCGCCTTTGTTGGTCGCTCTATGACTCCAGCCAAGGATCGAATACATACATGTATGTAGGCCCTATGTTAACCAAGAGTCTGGCTGAACGAATGGCTGCCAACTGGTGGCTTCGTCACTATAGCGCCAGCATACATTCGTACGGAAGCTCATTAGACTAAGAGTAGATGCATCTCTTGAGACTGGCGCATGAGTGTGTCGTATATATGCGGGCTATCGAGGATTTCATTCTAGTGATGACGCGGAGGTTGTCCTTCTGGATTATCATACTGAGTTTAATCTATCTAAATCCAATCTAGGATTTAAGATGTCCATGATAATCGTATCGTCATGGCCGGATCCAAGGGAGGGGGGGGGCGCGGGGCCTCCCACCAGTTTGCGGCTGGGGCATTGTTTAATCTGTCTGACTGTCTGATCACTGATCCGAGTGCAATCAGCCGTGAAATGACAGTATATGGCATGTATGGTGTTGTCACAGTTAAGCGCGCCTACGTTGTGTATAATAACACCTCCACCAGGTGGCGTTAATGTAGCCTCGTAGCCTACACGCATGAACAAACAGTTAATTATGTTATGTCATGTCACGTTTTTATAGTTGATTAGTTGTTTGATTATTTAGCTTGCTTTTTTATGTTTTATCACTCTTACTCCCTGTTAGAAACTGACACGCTGTTTGACTCGGCATAGTGCAGCTAAACGGCAATCACAGGTACTTAGGGCCAATGAACCAATGCTACCTTGCCATCTACGACGCTGGACCAACATTAAAAGACCAGTGGGTCAATGTATTGTGTTCGCCTGGGAAACATGTGCATTAAATCAGATATACTGTGTGAGTTGGATTTCAGTGGCAATACAAAAATCAAGAAAAGTGCCTATATTGTAATTGTCCACCTCTGTTATCGTGCAAATACCATAGTTTTTCATGAAAAAAAGTTTAGCAAATTTTCTCTGTATGTATCGTGTATATCGTGGTGTACGTGCGTGTTTGACCTGCTTCCTAATATTCAGATTAACTTAAAGGTGTAGGGCCTACTGTCCTCGTGGTAGTTATATTGTCCTAATGCCAGAGAGGTCTTCATTGACCAAAATTAAATTATCTTAACCTAATCTATAATACATTTCTCATTTGAACAACGTCCTCATGCAAATATTGTCTTTTTTTGTGGATTTGGCGCCCAATAGTTTTTTGGGCCTCCACAATATATAGGTTCTGTCAGGTTCGGTATGCCATAAACTTTATCATCTCCGAAACCAAGGTCGATATTTTAGGATGACGCAGGTGGCTGGCTGAAGGGAGGTGTCAGTAAGTGGAGAAAAGTGATTTGTGAACATGAGATTGTGAACATGAGATTGTGAGCATTGGATTGTGAAGATTGGATTGTGAAGATTGAATTGTGCTTGTTGAACATGCCATTGTGTTACATGTTATTGCTTGTCAAACTATTATAAATGGCAAAAATCACTCTTCAGAAAATTATTTCGCAGGTTTCCATATTCACATTACAAAAACACAAAGCACAATGGCATGTTGATGTATCAAAAACAGACTTCCACAAAGCAAAAAGGGATGTTAATAATGCAAAAACGAATGATAAATAGGCAAAACGCATGTTGATGTAGCAAAAACGGACTTGCATAAAGCAGAAATGGATGTTGATGTTGCACAAAGGGATCTTGATGTTGCACAAATTAATAAGCATAAAGCATAATGGCACTTGCAAGTAGCATAATGGCCCTCATAAGGGTTGATAGCTAGACCACCATGCACAATTATTGTATGTTAATAATGGCCCTTATTCCCCTCCATAAGTTAGCAGGCAGATGGAGGTTGCCTTTCTCAAAAGCAGGAGCAATGTTGGCCTTAACCCAGTCGATCCTCTGGTAGTTCACCAGTGGTTAATGACTGTGTGAAGATGGCATGTGAATAAGGCGCAATCTCTTAAGCTGCATAGATAAGTACTTGGTTCGGGATCTTGTCTGGTCCAACAGCTTTAGAACTATAGAGCTAGGTTAGTCAGTAGTTTGGTTACACCATCTAGGGAGATTTCTAGATCGCCTGGAATCTCAGGAAGTTGATCCTTGTCTTCAGAGTAGAAGACAGAACAGAAATTGGTCGTTCAATATGTCTGCTTTACCTTTACTGTCCGAAATTAATTGACCTCTCTGTTTTAGTGGAGAAACATTACACTGTCCTTGGCGTTGAGCCTTCACATAGCGCCAAAACGCTTTACTGTCTTTCTTTTCTAGAGCTTCTGTGAGGGTGTTGTCAATATATCCCCAGTGAGCTTTTCGTAGGCGACATTGGATTGACCTCTTTAGGTGTTTATATTTAGCCCAGTGATGTAAATTTTTGCTCGAGGTTTGATGGAGCTTTATTCTTTCATCCAAGAATGATAACCTGACCAGGTTGTCATAATGCTGTTATCAATCTCCTCTTTAGTGAGGAGCTCACAAACATGCTTTATCCAAACTCTTTCTCTTATCTCAGACCAGGGGTCCTATAATATGAAGATCTTGCCACATTACCATCCTCAATTGTTGGCATAACCATATCCATGCGGCTGAGATTAGCAGGAGGGGTATAATGACGGGGGTATATCATACTATACACTGAGGCCAAGGAGGTGAATGTGAAAATGACTGGTGTTTTGAAATGAGTATTATTGTGTTATTTAATACATATGTAAGCCTACAGTGTTTGGGGATTTCCACGCTCTCTACTGTGGCGTATTTGGACAGTGGACTGAGAGGGAGAGACATATTTATTTGTATTTTATATCATCACCTGACCAACAACACACAGTACTTGAAATTCTTGACCCATAACATTAATTTTTGATCAAAAATGACGTCATAATCGTCATCCTCGACCTCAAATACCCTAGAAAAGAGGTATTACATGTGGTTCTCTGATGATTAGTTAAAAAAATAGCTTGAGTAGTCCATTACAGTGGCGACCATTTTGAAATTGCCCAATATGGCCGCTAGAGGAAAAAAATCGCTTGTCTGTCGGCAGATTCTGAAATATTCAGAATTCTGAAATATACGATTTTATTCAGATTTTTAAACATCGACAAATGAGAAAAACAGTAATAGGCAAATTATAAACGATTTCTACCTTGATGTTGTTATTTGACCTTGACATTTCAAGTTTTGATGGAAAATGATGTCATTATCGTCAGCCCGACCTCAAATACCCTGGAAAAGAGGTATTACATGTGGTTCTGTGATGATTAGGTAAAAAGTTAGCACATGTGTAATGCATTGCAGTGGCGGCCATTTTGAAATTGCCCAATATGGCCGCTAGAGGAAAAAGATCGCTTGTCTGTCGGCAGATTCTGAAATAGCCAGGTCATGTCAGCTTGTGACAAAAATTTCAGACTTTTGCAACGAAGTAAACGATTATTTGATTAAACCCCCTACTATGTGGCTTGTTACTGTTTTTAGCTCTTCTGCACAGCCTGGCGTTATCCCAGATTGCAGAGTTTAGTCAACCATGGTAAGTTGTAACGAGAAGAAAGTTTCTTCTGGGGTAGGCCCTATATATATGTTCCTCAACACAGTCATTTATGATGTTCTGGAATGACTGCCAGTTTTCTTCCACTGACTTATCATCACTGAAGTTGTTCAAGTCTGGCCAATGATTTTTAATGTCTCACTTGATGTAGAGCCTAGAGGAGCGCGCAGCGCGAGGGCTGACGCGAGATTATGCACTAGTTCTGGTATAAACCTTATAGTGCCTCTCTCTTTTCACCTGGTGAGGTAGGTGATTGTACAAGCATTGGCAAGAAGTCCAGGAGACAAGGAACCAGGGCAGGGATGCTGAACCATAAAGAAACAGCCGTTTGAGCGACCAGCCACCAGAGTAAGGGCAAGGACTGACCCTTTTGAGATGTGCTCTGCTTTCTGAGCAGTGTGTTTGAAACCACCATCATGAACCGTCATCGTTAGCCAACCATCCGTGTCCGCCGTGCCATCACCCAAGCTAGCAATGTGATGATAAAGAGCTCATTGCTTAAGACCAGAATCCGCCTCCTTCAGTGCTATGATTGAAAGCCCACTGCCTCATGTGTCTCACAAAACGGCTCCTTTTAGAGCCCCTGTTCTCTGTGGGAACAGGAGTTCAGGAGTTCAACCGATATCTGTCAACCGTCAACCGTCAACCGTGTTTTTGTCTCATGCAGTGGAGTGATAGGGAACTCACTGCTTTTGGTATGTCACACAGAACGGCGCCCCCAGAGCCCCTGTTCTATGTGGGAACAGGAGCTCAACCGTTATCCGTTAAACCGTCAACCGTCAACCGATTGCAGCCAGCAGTTGATCCAGAATTGTATTTGAGCCTGATCGTTTTTGAACGATCTCATGATTCAACATCAGATCCTTGAAACACAGTGTGTTTTCAAGTGATCTAAATGTTTTAACTACCAGTGCCGTCATCCTAGATTTGATCATAGGGACATTAGTTAGGTCATGCAGATCTATTGTTCTCATTCTGTCCAGGTAGGTTACACCAAGTGCTAGTCTCAGGCACTTGTTTTGAAAGATCTGCATTTCCTTCACTTGTGACTTGATATTTTCCCAGTTAGCTCCTTTATACTGCCAGGCACACTGACACATGACTTGGTGATAGAGGGTTTGTTTGTGATGAAAAGGTACAATACGACGCTGTTTTGACAGTAAAAATCTGTTGAAGTAAAAAAATAAGTTGCTTGGATGCACAAAAGTTAAATGCCTTCGATCGTTTCATTGACAAATCTTGCGTATTTTTTGTGTAATGAGTAGGGGAGGACGGGGCATGCTCGAACACCGGGGCACGTTCGCACCCTGCTGGTAACTCAGAATTAAGGGCCACCTGGTGAATTAAAAATATAATTCATGATGTACCTCCCCCCTCAGTCACTGTTTCTCCCAAAATTCATCAGCTACAGTTTTTTTGTTTTGCTCTCGATTCAAATATGTGATTTTCGTCTCATTTTATGTTATTTAGGTTAATTTTTCTAAATACTGTGTGAACTACAGACTAGTAGTTAAGTAACCATTTCTTGTACTATAAATAGAGCACAGAGGTATACAACATACAGGGAAAGTATTTTTGAACCATCACAAGGGGTACGGGCAATAATTGGGGTTGAAGCTGAAATGGCATTACGGGGCACGTTCAAACGCGTTCGGACATGCCCCGGAAAGGGTGTGAACATGCCCCGAAGTAGCCTCACAACCAATGGTCATAATTGCAGCATAGTTTATCTTATTCACACATGTCCACACTCACCCTTACATGCTGGCACTCACTCAGCCACACATTATCACACTTTTTCACACAACACAAGCTGTTTTGTCTGGTAAACCGTCGGTTGGTGGATAACCGAGATAAATGCTGCCAGTGGTGCGCCGGTGGCCATATGGACAAACTTCCATTGCCCACTGCTGGCAACGTTATGGGAGACTGACGATGTGCTGCTACCTTGTGAAGGGCAACATCACACTGTTGCTATTTATACAAAATGCAATAATAAAATACAAAGGAGTGTCAATTATTGTCATTGTTGTATTGTTCTTTTATAACCGGGGCATGTTCGAACGGTACTGGTCGGACATGCCCCAGAGGCGGGGCATGTCTGACCATTCTAATTGTAATCACATTTTGCGCTATATTTTTTCAAATATATAAGACAACTAACTATAAATTTTAGTGGGGCATCATACATGTGGAAGCACTATATGTATGCAATAATGAGTGATTTAGGTAAATATCTAGTGAACAGGTATGCATTATGTCTTAAGGGTTCGAACATGCCCCGTCCTCCCCTAGATTGTGAAATTTTGCTTTTGAGTATGGATGAGCATGTAACCCTAATTTGCTCTGGCCTGCCCAGAATGCAATGAGTCACGGATGGGACTAGATTCAATAGCAGCTGGTGGAAGGTGATCCCAATCATTTTCGTGTGTAGTTTTGTACAAAAAGGAATTTTGTCCCAGCGTGGTGTTAGCTCATAATGTGTTTAAATGATTGTTTATGTCCACCAGAAGTTATTTCGTCTGCTGGGATTAAGAGGTCACTGACAGGTAGGCCTACGTACAGCGCTTAATCCATTTAAAATTTTGTACAGGCTTAGCAGCCTGAAGTTCTTTCTTCTAGCTTGTAAGTCAGTCCAGCCTAAATCTTGGATAAGGTCTGTACATTTGAGGGATATATCCCTTTAAATTTCTCCTCAAGAGCACTAGTACGTGTGGAATTATATGCCATACGCGCAATTTTCGAGATGTGATCTCACTGATGCTGACTCCTAAGTAAGGTGTAGCCTAATTGACATTTTCCCGAGTGTAACCCCCTTGAGCTGATCGTCTGAAGGTCCAACTTAGTTGGATCCTCCAGTTCTGTAATTTTTTTTGATGAGCCTTAGTTCTGATGAGCCGATAAATGAGGTAGTTGTCACCAAAGAGTCAAACATCAGATGAGACCTGAGGTCATTATAATGTAGCATAGCCCTATTGACATCGATGTCCAAAATAAGAAAAACAAGAAGAACTTTAAATCCCTATTTCTTTTTTGGCCTCTTTTAAGAGGTAAATCATAATGTGCAACCCCAAAAAATTGAAGACTTACGCAACTCCAGTCTATGGACATGATTATCAAGGAGCCTAAATAAAAACGGTGATAAATCGCGTCTCGGTCAAGAATTGTGAATGCGTACTCACTAACGGACCTTGTACGCTAATCGAAAGTAAAGATACTTAAAAAATGGCGACGTCGGAGACAGCGCCCGCTGTGCGGGGTGTATCGGCTTTGCAGAAAGAATTATTAAAAACAAAGGAGCATTTGAATGATGTTGATGAAAACATTAAAAAGTTGACCGGAAGAGAACCAGGAGACTTGAGGTGGTATATTATTTGCATTTTATTATTGACTTAATTTTACCATCTTGACTCGACTCCGTGTCACCGTGACGTGCACGAGTTGCAGTCCGAGTCTCCATAAATAATATTGTGGTCTGATTTACGTCTGCCAGACGTAATAATCCTCATATGATAGACTTACAAGTTATATGTATTATCACCCATAGCCTACAAGGCCTAACGTTACGCTTTAACATGTTTAATGGTTTAACCACAGAAGAACATACATTATATATATATATAGACCTATATATTATATTTCTATGTCTATGGCCATGGGCATGGCATGGCCATGGGGTTCCGGGTCAACTCGGACCCTAACCAACTCGGACCCTGCTACAAACAGTGTCCGAGTTGGTTCACGGCAGTGTCCGACTTGGTAATGGTAGAATAGTGTCCGAGCTGGCATAGGGTCCGACACGTCTAAAACCAACTCGAACCCTACAAAGAATAAATATAAATGTAGGCCTATTTTAATTGCATTTTCAATTAAAATGATTTTTAAAGCACGGAAAGTTGAAAAGTCTGTCGCGTCAATCCAAACAAACAACCATGCACTGCCTAGTATTAACACAAAACATATCTTTTAGCCAAAAGAGCCTACGATTAAATTAATGTGATTAATGTTTTAGCAATATCAGTTATTTAACAAAAATATCTTTTAACAATATAACAATATAACAACATATTCAAGAACAAATATTAAAATATATCCAGGGGTCTAACTAGCTGTGAACTCACAGCTAGAGCCGCTCGTGAAATGCCAACAGCTTTGATGAGTTGCGAGTCTTTGGTGAACTCGCTCCACCCCTTGCACCTCAGGTGTTGTGATGAGGATTCATGTGAGTTGATCGCTAATTCAGACCTGTCAGCGAGAGCCGCTCGTGAAATGTCAACGGCTTTGATGAGTTGCGAATCTTTGATTAATTCGCTCCACTAATGCTCGCGAAATGTCAATGAAAAGTAATGTGTGTGGTGTTTTGATGTAATATTTAATGTTATTGATACATTTCCGCACAGTCAATAAAAAGTTATGAGCGTTTTTTTCGGACCTTAGGGTTGAGATTGCTCTTAGTCACCGCCATGTTGTTTTATTTTTTCTGGTTTTGATAATTAATAAAAGATATTGTCACTGGTCATGCTGCTTGTATTGTCTTGTTCTTTTCTATTTTGTTAAATAGTATTTAATATTACCTTGTCCCAGGAGCAGACGTATGCTTAATAACAGGACTCATGATTTCCAATGTGAGGAAAACATGTATATTACATACTACATACAAACGTATCACAGATAAAAGATATCAGCTGAACATCTACCACCTCATCAGTCTTCTGCATGATGAAGCTCGCCCTGTGAATATCCAGGTAAAACTGGTATCCGAGGGTAGAATCAGACAAGACCACGGACGCAGATATGCGAACCTGCAAGGCAGAATCTTCCGCTACTGGGGAGAGTTTGCTGCCAGAGAAAGGGATGCCAGAAGCCTGTTAAGAGCATGCTCCCGTGTTAATGGACCTCAAATGTAGACAATGTAGACAATGATAATGTACATGTACAATATTTAATTAAAAATGTGAAAATGATTTATAAAATATACAGATGAAATGATTTATGAAATATATACTGATGAAATGATCTAGACTATAGTATCTGTGCTTGACTTTATTTTATGAGTTGTTTATTTTTACCTAACTACCTGCCTATAGTCTACATAGACTATAGAGCCTATCAGCTGGGTCCGAGTAGTGTCCGAGTTGGTTATATAATGATGGGGTCCGAGTTGGTATAGGGTCCGAGCTGGTCTGGCGTAGTGTCCGAGTTGGTAGTGTCCGAGTTGGTCTAGTGTCCGAGTTGGTATAGGGTCCGAGTTGGTATAGGGTCCGAGTCGTCCGGTTACCGGCCATGGCATGGGTTTAACTCCACTAGACCCTAGGCTATAGCCATAGGCCCTGGCCTAGGTCGCTAGGTCCTAGGACTAGGTCGTACGCCCAATATCACGAACCATGGTTTTTGCCATTTAAAAAATATCTACTGGCTGAAATTATTTCTTTTTACTTTCATTCAACTCACTAACATATCCGGCGATCCCCAGGTACAATTTTTGGTTGAAAATTATGTTAACTTGGGAAATCCTTTCTTTGTTATGTATAACGATTTTCCAGAATTTCACTTAATATCGCCCACCGCTCTAATGATGAATGACTTGCACCTTTCATCATACATGACAAAGAAAGGATCAGACGATGTAAAGTATTTTTTGCCGAAAAAACGGCAGAAATAGGTGCCGTATAACTTGGCGAGTTGAATGGAGTTGAAAAAAATAAAATTTAGTCACCAAATATTTTTTAAATGGCAAAAAACGTGGTTTGCGATATTGGGCGTACAACCTATAGTTAGAAGGATCTCGCCCTCCACTACATTCCGTGTTAGAACGCAGCATGTATATGAACCGTAAGATACTCACATTGTCACAAATGGTTAAAATGGCCGAATTATTTTTCGGGAGGTGTTTTAAAAATGCTCTCACACGATAAATAACTGAGCGAATGTTTAGAAATAAGCTGAGTGGCTTTATAAAAGGTCAGTAAGTTAGGTGAAGTCAATTAAAAGATATTTCAAGGGCGGTAATAGGGGCTAAATCGATCGCGTGTCACATATGACGTTCGGTCTTACGGTTCAGATAGGCATTGCTTGCTAACCCGTAACATGTGGAGGGTGAGATTTTGCTAACTAAACTCAACAGACTTCCTCCTCATGGTCCATGACCATGAGACTGAGAGTAGACCTAATTAGGCTAATATAAAATTGGCAGTGCCCAGGGGCCAGGAATCGAGCAAAGCCAAAGGTCAACTCCAAAAACTCGAAAAAATATTTTGATCATTTCTTTTAATTTTTACATCACATTCTCATTCCTAGCAACAGGGGGATGTGCAATTGTTTTTAGTAGAGCGAAGCTCTAGGCCTACTGTTGCAGTTCTCTGGGCTTAATGTATTTTAGTGTTTGTTGGGTACATAGCCAGCGGCTCCGGTTTTCCTGGAGGTGTAGGTGACGAAATTTGCTGCTTTAGGAGAGGGGCTGTCCAATTAAATTCTGATCTTGAAACAATTATAAATAGTATAAATTGTATTAGAGGTATGCCTAATCGTTTGTATCTTAAATACATGTAGGCCTACACGTGTGTTTGCATTTTATATTGTTTGTTAATTGAATGTTAGTCAATATAATCTCATTCTGAAATATTATTTCACCTATTTAAATATATTTTGATAAAATGATCTTCGGATAAGATTGTAATATAGTAGACCTCAATTAAAAACGGAGAAATGAAAATTTGCCTAGGCCTTAAAGTAATTATAGGAATATGCAGGCTTATCGGTACAATTGGCCTGCTATTGTCATAATTGATCTACAAACACACAATATATAATACCGGTATAGTATGACAAAGTTATAATAATTGCAAAAAACTTTGAACGGACTTCAGATAGACTTTCGACTTCAGACTTTCAGTTTCAACTTCAAACTTCAAGTTTTGGGCATTAGACTCTGACAACTGACAGACTTCAGACTTTGGTTTCAGACTCGGATTTTTTTAGCTCACGCCGTCACTGTAGGTGAGACGGAGGGAGCTATGTATTCCGCCTCCGTTTTCTTCTTTTGCCTATAACTTTGTAAGAAAATAAGCTAGGATAACAATTTTTGGTATGTGGGTTACTTTGAGGTGGATAATGGACAGGTTAAAATATTTTTAATCTGAATTCAATACGCGAGGTCGCAGAGGAGAAATGATGATGTTACGGCATTGGGCTGTTAGGCCGTCCGTGAACATTTCGTTTCCGGAGCATATCTCTGAAAGTACTTGTCAGATTGTTTTCAAATTTTACACACAACACCTCTAGGGGGTCTAGTTGTGCCTTTCGGAGTATATGAACTCTGACCCACTTTTGGTTCAGAACTATGACCTATTTAAACGTTTTGACGCACACTTTGTTTCTGGAGCAGATCTCGAAAAGTACTGGGCCGATTACAGTCATATTGCATGTACATGTTCTCTAAGGGCCCTAGTTGTGCCTTTTCAGGTTTTTGGACCTTGACCTTGAAGTTGATTCAGCACTTTGACCTGATTTATGACATTGGTAAATCCGACTGAAATATTTTGCGGAATATCATTAAAACCGCTCAAGATAGCTACACCATCACTATAAAACAAATTGTGAGGTTTCGGGAGAGGATGAATCTTGAATAATTTCAGGTCGATAAAATTCAAAATGGCCGCCCAACGGCCATTATTCACCTAGTCAGGCCTGATATTGCGGAATATCACGAAAACCACTGAAGATAGCTACACCATTACTATGAAACAAATTGTAAGGTTTCAGGAGAGGATGCATCTTGAAAAATTTCATATCGATAAAATTTAAAATAGCCGCCTATCGGCCATTATTCACCTCAACAGGCCTCATATTGCGGAATATCAATAAAACCGCTCAAGATAGCTGCACCATTACTATAAAACAAATTGTAAGGTTTCAGGAGAGGAAGCATTTTGAAAAATTTCACGTAGATAAAATTCAAAATGGCCGCTTATCGGCCATTATTCACCTCGACAGGCCTCATATTGCGGAATATCAGGAAAACTGCTCAAGATAGCTACACCATTACTATAAAACACATTGTAAGGTTTCAGGGGAGGATGCATTTTGAAAAATTTCAACTTGATCAAATTCAAAATGGCCACCTATCGGCCATTATTCACCTCGACAGGCCTGATATCGGGTAAACCGTGCTAGATAGCCAAACCATTACTATGAAACAAAATGTGAGATTTCAGAAGAGGATGCATCTTGAAAAAAATCGACTTGATCAAATTCAAAATGGCAGCCTATCGGCCATTATTCACTTTCGCATGGCCGATATTTGGTAAACCGTGCTGAATAGCTAGACCATTACTATAAAACAAAATATGAGTTCTCAGAGGAGGATGCACCCTGAAATTTTTAAACTCTATATCAAATTCAAAATAGCTGACAATCGGCAATATTTACCTCGATAGGCCTGATATCAGACCATAACTATTAAACAAAATGTGACATTTCCGGAAAGGATGCCTTTTAAAAATTTTTGACTTAATCGAATTCAAAATGGCCCCCTATCGGCCACTATTTACTTTCACATTACTAATATTTGGTAATCTGTGTTAGATGGCTAGACCATTACTATAAAACAAAATGTGAGATTTCAGGAGAGGATGCATCTTTAAAAAATTTGACTCTATCAAATTCAAAATGGCCGCCTATCGACCATTATTCACTTTCGCAGGGCCGTTATTTGGTAAACCGTACTAGATGACTAGACCATTAATATAAAACAAAATGTGAGATTTCAGGAGAGGATGCATCTTGAAAAATTTCGACTTGATCAAATTCAAAATGGCCGCCTTCAGGCCATTATTCACTTTCGCAGGCCCGTTATTTGGTAAACCGTACTAGATGGCTAGACCATTACTATAAAACAAAATGTGAGATTTCAGAAGAGAATGCATCTTGAAAAATTTTGACTCGATCAAATTCAAAATGGCCGCCTATCAGCCAATTTTCACTTTCACATGGCAGATATTTGGGAAACCGAGCTAGATGGCTAGACCATTACTATAAAACAAAATGTGATTTTTCGTGGGAGGATGCACCCTGGAAATTTTTAGCTCTTATCGAATTCAAAATGGCCAACAATCGGCATTATTTACCCCGATAGCCCTGATATCAGGTAAACTGTGCTAGATAGCTAGACCATTACTATAAAACAAATAATTACTATAAAACAAATGTGAGGTTTCGGGGGAGGATGCACCCTGAAATTTTTAAACTATTCTATATCGAATTCAAAATGACCATAAATCAGACGTTTTTTACCTCGACTGGCCTGACATCAAGTAAACCGTGCCAGACAGGTAGACCATTACTGGGATACTGATTAGGATCATTAATTTCAATGGAGGTTTGCAATCTCTGACAGACTGTCATAGTTCTTATCTTACTCTTAGACTGAGCCTCTTAGACATAGTTGTCTTGCGTCTTGATTTTTGACCTAGCCTAGGACTTCATTAATAACCCTCCACAAAATTGCTTAAATCAAATTCTAATTCGGAGCGCGAGCTCCTGGACTTAGGTAGTCTTCTTTAAATTGTCCAGATCATTTAACATGTAGGTCTACATGGTCAAACCTTATGACTATAAGTGGCCTTCTGCCTAAAACGCAACTTGGTCAAATTTAATGTAGGGCCGAAGCCTAGAGTAGGTCCCTAATCATAATATTATAGAGGTGGACTATAATGTAATTTTTGCAAGATCTTGCCATAAAAAAATCGGTAAAAAATAGAGTAAGCCTATGGGCCCTAGGCCTATTTTTAAAAATTGGATAATTTAACATGTAGATCTACATGGGCAAACCTTATGACTATAAGCTACCTTCTGCCTAAAAGGCAACTTGGTCAAATTTAATGTAGGGCCGAAGCCTAGAGTAGGCTAGTGTAGGCCCCTAATCTAATCATTATATTATAGAGGTCGACTATAATGCAATTTTTGCAAGATCTTGCCATAAAGAAATTGGTAAAAAAACGTACAGTCGGCTCGCCAGATGGAGTAGGACAGCAAACCAGTCTAGGTTGAACATGCCAAATGACTAGATAATAATGGTTACAATTTTTTTTTATTAGGCCTAATTTATCTTATGAAATTGAATTGTCATGTATCCAAATGAATATAGTCTAGGCCTAATTAAGGACGTACCATCAGATATCTAGGGAGGGGGCTATTTTTTTTATTAGTTGCAAAATTTATTTGCCTGCACAAGAAAACAAATATTTTTTTGGCACAGAACGTAGAAAATCGGTTGGGAATTGTGATTATTGATCAATGATATGTAGTAATTAACACTAGGTAGCCTATGTTTCATATAGGTCTTTTGGACAATCCTCTACAGCTGGACTGACTGTAATTACAGGTCTGATTATATACCCAGCCTCTCTTTATAGCCTAATAGGCATATAGCCAGACTAGACAACGTTATCGTTGTGGGGAAAATTAATGTTCATGTATTTGCCATAAAGCGCTTGGCTACAGAAATAGGCCTAACTGCCAATAGTTAGACAGAACACTCGAAGGACAACGAGTAGGCGACACAGGCTGTGTGTGACTGTCAGAGAAGTTTAAATCTGGTAGACCACGGCGGCGTCATCCATGGCATGAGTAGGCCTAAGCTACAGTACCTTTTACACGTTACTCTCCAGGTTAGACCAGTTATTAGGTCTAGTTTACTTTGCCACACCCCATGGACACATCGTCGTCCAAGGCATGAGTGTGAGTGACACTTTTTATATTTAAAGGCCTACAGTAATGTAGTTTATACGTAGCCTCATGCTAGACTAAAGTCAAATAGTAGCCTATCTAGACTACGAAAAAAATTGTAATGTAGGCCCAAGCATATAATAGTTTATAGTTTACAATATACCTAAGGTAAGTCTAGATATATCTAGGCTTTCTAGCCTTATAGGCCTATGCGTGACTCTAAATTAGCCAAAAATTCTTAATTCATAGTCTACATAGGCCCCTACCACCTAAATTGTTTGTTTGGTCCTAAGGCACAGCTTTTCAACGGCCACTTACCAATCTCTCTAGACTTGTATGACCTGCAGTATGGGCCAAAAATCCTCCATGGATTTCCGTATCCGGTTTTTCATACCATCAAATCTGAGGCCCTAGTATGGGAATTACGTCATCGCTTGACACAGCATGTGCTCGATATCAGGCGAAGAGACTGTGCTGAGCGGCCAACCAGACTAATCGCTCAGTTGGCTCTTGACTGCTGATCTGGATTCAATAGCAGCTGATGGAAGATGATTCCAATCAGTTATGGTTTTGTACAAAAAAGAATTTTGTCTCAGCGTGGACGTGGTGTAGGCTACACTGTCACTGCACTTCCTCATGGGGTGCATCGAGAGTAAAAATGGAAGTTTCATAGCTACTAGGCCTATATGGATGAGAATCCATCAAAAAATTTCTTTTTACGAGACCCCCTCGTGTAAAAGACAAAAAAACGGAGGCCAGAGGCTATGCCCAAATTTCTGATTGTTATTTAACTATCATAAGGGTGACCAAAGAAATTTTCAAAATTGGCTGATCAAGTCACAAATAAGCTCAAAAGATTTCGTCTTGCCCCTGATGGTAATGGCAAGGCTTTTTATTTTGTCTTGATTACTTAAAAAAAAAAGCAGAAATAAAAAATCCTCGCTCAAATTTCCATTTTTAGAGTGATACATACCTTTAAAGTCAGCCCCTCATTGTTGATCAGCCAAAACTGCTTGTACACTTATATGGAGGCTAAATTCAGCCAGCGTCTGTTTTCATGTTGTCAAAAAAATTATACAGAGCGCCTAGTTCACGGTTGAATTCACCACAATATCAGTATTGTCTGAGAGCAGAATCGCTGCTGACAACTGAACACATATATTTTATAGTTTCCTTGTCATAACATTGACAAAACCAGTTTTTATAACATATTGGTGTGAGACACAAAGTTTTTTTTTTCTGGCTCTTGGGGGGGGGGGGGGGAGAGGGTCCAGACAACCATAAAAAAACCCTTGGGCACGCCCCTGGAATGGCACTCTTATCATCTCTTCTCGGGATTCCCATCATAATAATTCAAGCAATTATAAAAAATACGCCTCTAATATCATAATTGCATGGAACCAGTACTTGAAGTGATAAGTGGAACAGGCATGCTGAGACCCATTCTGATAAAAAAAATAGCCCGGTGCCACAAAAAATGATCTTCATAGCTCTATGAGGAAGTTCTCGAGGCCATCATTAGGCCTAAGGCTGTTTGACAGGTAATGAGTTGAAATCACTCAAAGAACTGAGATATCACATGTAGAGCAGCATTACTAGTCTAGAGTAAAATCTAGACAAACTTTAGGGCGCATCGAGGGTAAAAGTGAAGTTTCTCAACTAAAAGGAGGGAACACCAAAATGTGACTTCATGGAAGGATGCAGGCTGAAAAATTTCAACCCCATCAAATTCAAAATGGCCGACCTGCCATAATTATTTACCTAAATATACGTTATACCTGGAAACAAGACTACTTTGAAATAAATTGTCATGAGATTTAAGTAGCGTCAAATATAAAAAGTTATAGTCTATAAAGTCATAAGTTCTTTTCAATTATTTTCCTTTTTAAACGATGATTAGAGGCTGAGGCGGGCTTCGTTTTAATTTGTTAAGTCAGTCTATTATGAAGTTGGTGGCTGAAAAGAGCCATCGAACCAGTGCTATTGTTGTGCCCCCAAGAATGCTTAATGATTTCTTTGTTTAACTGATATTATTTATATTGGTTGTCTGATATTGCAGGTTTCCTCGTAGAAATTCAACAGGAAAGAATGATTTTAAGGGCAGAGAAAGATTATTTGCAGCAGCAAGGTATGATTTTAATCTAGACCGCCAATTTTTGTAATAAAACTATTTTGTTGGTTAATCAGATGCCAGTTTTCTGTAGTTCCCGGATTTTTTCAACTTCTGGATTTGTAATATTGCCTAAAGATGGCCTTTTTCGACTTGTATAAAGTAGATCCAGATTTCCCCGTGACACACTGGCATCGCTCAGACTCTGGGTTAGAGAATATTGTACATAATATTTTTCTCATTTGAAGACGAGGTGTTGTGGATGACTTAACCTCGCCTCCTAGCAAAAGAAGAGCTTTTGGAAATGCACCTGGGCGTGGTGCGCTGAGCAGGTTGGTAATTTACTGTACTGTACTTTCATGACTATTATTTTTCCAACAATACAATGCTGAAAATACATCAGTTTACACATGTTACAGTATGTAAGTTTGACTGTGTTAGAGTCTGGCGGGACCAAGTCACTTACAATACAATGTTGTCTTTTATAATTTCTTTTCAATAAAAGTTATTTTATATGCTGATCAACATATATTGGTATTGGTAAAAAATCAGAATCCGTCCTATAAATGTCCTGGAATTTAATTATTTTCAACTGGTACAATCACTATTTGTGATGAACTCTTCAACTCATCACATTATTCACCATATTTAATGTTTTCCCGTACAAATTTTCTAATAATAATATAAATAGGTGGATTATGAATGGAAATAAACCGATCATGTGATTGTTCTAGATTAGGACCTCGAGTTATCACAAGTAGAATCCGTCCTGCTGCTAAAGAAGATAGTGCAGAAGAAGATGAATCTGAAAGAGTATGTAATACGATGTGTATAAAATCTGTATGTTTAAAATGACAGTCATTGAACAATTTATTTGTATTGTTAATCAAACGTCACACTGTTATAACTTTATATATTTTAATGACAAATATTTTAATGACAAAGCAAGCATGATGACATTGCCACAAATTGTGATTTTTAATCTAATTGATAATATGTACCACAAGTTTAACCCTTACAGCGTGGGGATCGACTTTAGTCAACAGAATCTGATGTCTATAGACGTCAGAATCTGACGACTATAGTCGATCCCCGCACTAAAAGAATAAAATATTTGTAATGGCCAAAGACCCATATCATAGGTATTCAAATATATTGGAAAGAGCTACCTAAGACATTTCTGATGATTTCAAATTAAAAAAAACACCTTCAGTTGCGATGTTTTTTACAAATTAATTCAGCACTTTAGGGGTCAATGTTATTTTAGTAGTTATTACAAGTTTTTTACTGTTGCCATGCGCCGCCGTCAACATAATCTCTTCTGACCGCAGTGCTTTAGCCCTTGGAAATTTGTTGTATAAGTAGGCTGGGGAATATCTCTGAATATGAAATTATGGCACTGCTAATTTGGCGGCCTTTTCTGCGATGGTGCTCTACTTTCCTTCTGAGCACTATACAGCCTGAGCGGATTTGCCAGATGTTTGAAGTAAATGAAAGACACTTCTATGGCCAAGACCTCACTGTGGTCATGCGCAGCCGCTGATAGTTTGGCGCTGAGCCAAGCTGGCGGCCATTTTCCAGGATAGAGCAAATGAAAGACCCTAATATGGCAAAGACCTGATTAGATTTTGAAGCAAATCCATAGATCTAAAGGGGAATTACTAAGTAAGTGGGGGGAGGTGTTGCCTGCTGGTATCTGTCCCAATCAGAAGTGGAGATATGTATATTTGCACATGCGCGCAAATGTCTAGTTATTATTTGACATAAAATTGTAAATCCCCAGACTTGACCAAAAGCACCTTTGACAAGATTGGTGATCATATTTTCTTTCCAGCCTTCTTTGCAGTCATCTATTGTGGTTAGTGATTCTAAGAGTCGTCAGGATACGATCGAACAACAGAACAAAGACAAGGCTGGAAAAACAAGGTTCGTTCTGTTTCATATTGCACCTTAAGTGAACCTGATATTAATTAAACCTCTTAAAAATCCATAATTTTTCTCATTCTTAATAACATTGAGATGTGAATTGATGCACAATTCCCACTTTAAGGTGAATGGAAATGTCCTTATTTTATTAAATTCCCAAATGTGAAGTATCAGATAAAAGTTTTAGTTTGTTGGATTATGCCATTTATGCCGTAGGGGAAGTCACGTCTTTTGTGGGCGCAAAAACTCTATTACTTAAGTCATATTCACATTTTACTATCACATTCCCCATAATATGGAGATGTGCAGGTGACTTTTTTAAAGTTTTATGAAAATTAAAATGGCCGCCACAGATCAACTTTAATTTTTTGGGGGGGGGGGCAAAAACTAAAAAAAATTGTTTGTTTAATTTTTTTTGAAATTTTAACATCACATTCCCAGCAACATGAGGATGTGCAAGTGATCTTTTAAATATGCTACCAAAATTCAAAATGGCCACCAGATGTCTACTCCGATTTTTTTTTGTGGGCGCAAGAACTCCAAAACTTAGTCGGAAATAATTCAAATTTTACTATCACATTCCCCTTGATGTGTAGAGGTGCAAGTGATTTTTTCAAGGTTTAACTGAAATTCAAAATGCCGTCATGGATAAACATATTTTTTTGGGGCGCAAAAACTGAAAAATTGAAGTCAGTAATAATTCAAATTATACAATCACATTACCCACCATCTGAAAATGTGCATGTGATTTTACTGAAATTTACAATGGCCACCACAAATCAACTTTTTAATATTTGTGACCGCAAAAAGTCTAACCTAATTTATGGCGGGGGATTATATAGGACTTCAGGCCTCTTGTTTATATATAGATGTATTTGTTTCCAATTTTATGTTGGTAAAAAATCAATATGTTGGACTCTATTGCTGCAGATTCTAGAGATATGACTACAATCAGAAATGTAAGGAGTATAAAATTTGCAAGCAGTAAAAAATTAAAATGTATTTTGTTACCTAAATTAATAAATAAATTATGTTTAAGGATATCCTAGTTTGATTAATTTATTTTGTTATTGAAACTTCATTCACTTCTTTAGGAACAGACGCATGTTTGGATTATTGCTTGGAACACTTCAAAGGTTCAAAGATGAAGAAAAACAAAAAGGGGATCAGGTAGGATTATTAAGCGTCCCAAGACCAGGGTTCGTAATAATGCTTGTCCGGCTGTCCAAGACAACCAAATATCGTCACCGACAACCAAAAATGAAAATATACTTTGAAATACTTTGGTTGTCCGTACGGACAACCACATTTGTCCCGCCAAAACAATTTTGCCACTAAACACGCCGACATACGCTGTACACTGACACGCAGCACATGGCAGAATAGTCAACATGGCAGAATAGTCAACTTGAATCTTGTCTGCTGCCATGTGTGTCTGACTCCGGTCAATGCCACGTGGGTTATATAGTAGCACACGTGTCAGTCTAGCACTATTTTAAGTTTAGGGCTAAACAGAAAAGTTTTCCTTGAAAAAATGATTAACATGGACATTGGCAGTGAATTAGTGCTGAAGCCAAATGTAAACTTGTATTGATTGATATCGCAATGTAGACCGAAGGCCGTTTCCTGGGTCTGCTTACTTCATAGTGTTCTCTCCCCCTTCCCGATCATTGTGACTTGTATGACAGGTACACTTCATAATCAACGTTTGACAAGGGGGATCGCACCAAAAAGAAACAGCCATGCACGTGGAAGCAGTTGCTGTACCGGTACATTTAAACATACGTACATCTGTACTGTCACTCATGTACAGTAGGCTACATTAAACAGTGGTGGGAATGCTAAAATAGATTGTGAGATTCTGATATGCATTGGCATAGTCGCAAAGCTTATCCAAATTGTATTTCACTACTTTTAAGCATGGATATAGTTACTATCTCCATGTTTTAACCAAGCTTATCACACTAAGTGCCAGTCCAATGCTGATCATTTGTCCCGCCAAAACAATTTAGCCACTAAACACGCCGACATACACTGTACACTGACACGCAGCACATGGCAAAATAGCCTCAGAGTCAACTTGAATCTTGTCTGCTGCCCTGTGTGTCTGACTCTGGTCAATGCCACGTGGGCTATGTAGTAGCACACATGACAGTCTAGAACTATTTAAAGTTTACGGCTGAACAGAAAGTTTTCCTTGAAAAAATGATTAACATGCGACATTGGCAGTGAATTAGTGCTGAAGCTAAATGTACACTTGTATTCATTGATATCGCAATGTAGACAGAAGGCCGTTTCCTAGGGCTGTTTGCTTCATAGTGTTCCCTCCCCCTTCCCTATCATTATGACTTGTATGACAGGTACACTTCATAATCAACGATTTACAAGGGGAATCGCACCAAAAAAGAACAGCCATGCACGTGGAAGCAGTTGCTGTACCGGTACATTTAAACATATGTACATCTGTACAATCACTCATGTAGGCTACATTAAACAGTGGTGGGAATGCTGTATAGATGTGAGATTCTGATTTGCATTGGCATAGTCGCAAAGCTTATCCAAATTGTATTCCACTACTTTTAAGCATGGATATAGTTACTATCTCCATGTTTTAACCAAGCTTATCACACTTAGAAGTGCCAGTCCAATGCTGATCTTTTATTAGTGGCCCGACGTTGTATGCATTGACCCAACGCTGGGCCAGTTTCTCACAGCAGTGCAGGTCTATCTCTGTCAACGGTCCCAACGTTTTCTCTTCAAATATAGCATTGCTAAGAATCAAAGACACCTTTTGAAGACTGCAGTCATGTAGGCCTAGTATAAATATATATATCAGCAATCTATGTTAGGTAAGCTAACGAAAGTCTTTCACAATGTTTTTTACAAACAAATAGGCCTATAGAATATTAATTAGTGACACTAATGGACTGCACAAGCAAAAAAATATGTTATAAAAATTAACTCTGTTTTAAAAACAAAAATATGTTATAAAAATTATCTCTGTTTTAGTCTGTTTACGCTACCAAATTTTGAAGGTTGTATAAGGCCTGTTAGACAGAAAGTTGGTGATCGCAGATCGTTAACACTATATGCAGTAAAACTGATCAGTACAAAAAGTAGTCTGTTGGTGGCAAAATATCACTATTTTCAAAACTAGGCTTTGCTATAAGCAGCCCTGAGCTCAGGTTTACGGACAACTAGAAAATCGGCCAGACAACCATATTTGGGGAATGTGGTTGTCCAGTCAGACTTTCAGCCCTTATTACGAACCCTGCCATGATAATAGCGGGATGCTTAAAGTTAGTGTTAATAATTTGTTTTCACTCTCACCATCGCAGGTGTTGCCATCAAAATCTAACTGATGAATTTGGTTTATTTCACATATATATGACATGTATCATGTGTCTGACAGCTTTTGGCAAGTAAGTTTTTCACTTAGTTATTAACAGGCCGAGGGTATAGACCAGAGTAGTGTATGCGCATCAGTGACTGATTGACTCAGTTAGCGCATCTCATTTGCCCACTGTTGAGTTGGTATTTATTTGTCAGCTTTGAGTTTGCACCTCATGATTACTGGAACTGCCACACATTTTAAGAATCACTCTGCAGCCATGTTGTTTTTATCCCCCGCCCGTAGGGGAAGGGGAATTTTAGTCGCGCCAGGATTCTGTCCTTCGTCCGGCGTCTGGTGTCACTTTTTCTTGTGGCCACCACAAATTGACTTTTTTAATATTTGTGACTGGAAAGCGTATTACCTAATTTATGGCGGGGGATGATATAGGACTTCAGTCCTCTTGTTAGCATAGTGTTCTCTGCCCAGGGAAAAATTTGTTCAGTATCGCATAGCAAAATGCTACGCAATTCTGTCCATTTGCTAATCAAATTTGTAATTGATTTGCAAAATATTTATACATCAATAATAAGGATGTCTAGCAAGTTACAACTTATATGAGTAAAATGCTATTCAATAATTTTCGAACAAATTTTCCCCTGCTGCCCTGTATCGCATGTCTGAGCCATTATACATGTATCTATTAAACCCCCTCACTCCACTGGCCAACACACACAGAACAAAATTATTGCGGTGCTTGTTCAATAGCAAAATCACATTGTGCCATTACAGTTGTATCTAGTATTGGGAGATTAGTCCATGGATTGATGGTGACAAATAACCATTGAATTTATAGTAATTGTATTGTTTATATTCTATAGTAAATGTGTTTCTATGCAAGCATATTGTATGCTATACATACTGCCAAAATTGATTATCAGCTAAGCCGTTAGGACACAATATGTTATGTCCCGGCAGTTGGAGACCGTGGATCAGCCGGGGGATAATATGCTATGCTAATTTAATAGGATAACTGTCATGACTTTCCAATCCTGTGGGACTGAAACTGTCAGTTTTACAAGAATTAAACCTACTGGGAAATGCCGCCAGCGGTGTTCCCCCTCCCACCGCTGACCAGCCTGCTCTCTAGAGAAGTAATTTCTGAATGCTAAAGAGTATCAGTTTCACATAGTTTTAGAGAAAATAATCATAAAAAACACACACAAAGATGTATGCTTACCACCTACACAGATGTTTGAGAAGTAATAAAAGATTGGGGTGCGATTCTATTAGAGATATGGCTACAATTGGAAGTTTTACTGTAGCTTCATAAGAAAAGAATGTTACAGGGTTGTTTCACATCTTTTCAATAATTATCATATTCATTATTGCTATAATTATTAGCCATTAAATCTGACTTAGGAACCAAATAATTTAGCAGTTTCTTTAAATGAAATCATATACTTACAGGTGTAATTCAATTTTTGGGGGTAAAGATGGATAGATACAGGTACTGGTACTATGCATACTAAAATTAACTACTCTTAACTACTTGGACAACAATCTGAAACAGTGTGTTTGGGCTTTGTTAAGCTAACCACAACATGATAAGGGCAATTGGGTAAAAAAATTAAGTCATCATCTGATATGACATACATGCGATGTACTAAAGGTTTATTGGTATTTAATTTCTTGTAAAAATTGCTTAATTTTTAGGACCTGAAGCGTAAAGTCGTTGAGCAAAAACTAGAAGAGAAAGCACTGGAAGAAAAAGAAGAATTGAAGCGTGAACGCACCACATTGTTTCATAAACGACACGAGCAACAGAATCGTCTACGTCGCCTTGAGCAGAAAATGGAACTGGTGGAAATTGTAACTGATTTTATTGATACAATAATTCCAAGTGTACTTAGTAGACTGAAACTTTATCCATAATAGTTGTTCGCTACAATGGCGCATAATTTAAAAGGGATGAAAAATCATCATATTTGTACATATTAAAATGTTATTAAGGTTCGCCCCTACCAGGGGGAGGCTTTTAGTTTTTGTACGGTTTCGTCCGCCGGCGCGTGCGGGGCACCGCTGCCATGGACACAGCCTCTCATCCATGTCACCCTGATATCTACAAAACAGCATTTTCAATTCATTTGGTGTTCAGCATACTGGATACAAGTATTAATACCTAGGCTGCATCAATTTTTCAGAAAGTTCGGGAAAATATTCGGGTCATTGCGGCCATCTTTAACCTTTTTTCGTCAAATTAGGACCTTGTCACCCTTATATCTACCAAACCGCTTTTTCGATTCCTTTTGTGTTCAACATACTGGATGCAAATATTAATTCCTAGGCTGCATCAATTTTTCAGAAAGTTTGTGAAAATATTCGGGTCATGGGGGCCATCTTTAATTTTTTTTCGTCAAATTTGGACCTTGTCACCCTGATAACTTCAAAGCTGCTTATCTGATATACTCAATATTTAAAATACTGCATAGTAGTATTATTTCCTAGCCTGCATCAATTTTTCAGAAACTTCGGAAGAATATCCGGGTCATGGCGGCCATCTTTAATCTTTTTTTGTCATATTAGGACCTTGTCACCCTGATATCTACAAAACTGTTTTTTCGATTCACTTTGTGTTCAACTTACTGGATTCCATGTATTAATTCCTAGGCTGTATCAATTTTTCAGAAAGTTTTGGAAAATATTCAGGTCATGTCGGCCATCTTTAATCTTTTTTCGTCAAATTATGACCTTGTCACCCTGATATCTACAAAACTGCTTTTTCGATTCATTTTGTGTTCAACATACTGGATGCAACTATAAATTCCTAGGCTGCATCAATTTTTAAGAAAGTTCAGGGAAATATTCTGGTCATGGCGGCCATCTTTAATCTTTTTTCGTCAAATTAGGACCTTGTCACCCTGATAACTTCAAAGCCGCTTATCCGATATACTCAATATTCAAAATACTGCATGGGAGTGATAATTCCTATCCTGCATCAATTTTTCAGAAAGTACGGGAGAATATTTCGGTCATGACGGCCATCTTTAATCTTTTTTCTTCAATTTAGGACCTTGTCACCTTGATAACTTTAAAGCCACTCGTCCGATATACTCAATATTCAACATAGTGCATAGTATTAGTTTTTCCTAGAATGCATTAATTTTTTTAAAAGTTTTGGAAAATATCCGGGTCATGGCGGCCATCTTTATAGTCTTTTTTTGTCAAATTAGAACCTTATCACCCTGGCCTAAACCTGCTAGCCTCTGCCTCATATATTACTTCATAATTACATGTACAAATTGCTTATCTGCAAAAATTATAATTATTGTATAACTCTCATTTGAAAAGTGGGAAGGGGAGCCTTCTTGGATGTTTACATGATAAACACTTGCATCTAGTTTTATTTTACTGTAATAATATAAAAACGTTTGTGCTCACCAGGAAATGTATGTGGAATATAGCAATATATAGTGTGTATATTAGTAAATTTTCAAAATTTCCTGAGAATTAGTTGAGACTTGACTGGGTGATAATCGAAATTCATAAGCTGATGTGTATGGTTAGCCTAATATTTGTACATTGCTTGTTGTCCTAGAATGCAAGTGAATGCATCAAAATAACCAATATTTCTTGAGTCACCACTGGCCTTTCTAAAGCCATATTAATATATATTTTTTCCTATTTTAATTTGGTAAGGTTGTCACTCTGCTGTAACCCTGCCAATGCTTAGACATTTCTTGTCGTTTATAATCACCTTGAGATGTTCTACATATTGTGGCGTATAGCTCCACAACAAGGGATGGTGTTTAGAGGGAAAAATTACTTCAACCAAAGTATGCAATCTTAAGTGAATGACTTCTCAAGCATGCAATCTTATTATTATGCCTCCCCTCTGTACACAGAGGTGGGGACATGTTGGTTTACCTCTGTCCGCTTAGTATTTCTGTTGCGTTCTGTGAGTCTGTGTGTCCCATTCATTTCTGTCCAGCGCTTTCTATCGTGCAGGCAGTCAAACACGAGACGTTGACCCAATGCTGGGATAATGTTGGCCCACCGTCTACGATGCTGAGCCAACATTAGCCCAGTATTGGGTTGCAGAGTCGTGTTTGGCGCCACGCTGAATGTAGGCCAGCTTCACAGATGGCGGCCCAACATTTAACAGACATTGGGTCGGTGTCGGCTTATACTCACCGCCAGCAGTAAGCACTAGCAAGGAGTTTATATAACCTCCTTGGCACTATCAGACCAGCGTGCTATTGAACGCAGCCCCGGAAAACACGAGGCGTTGAACCAGTGCTGGTTTGATGCTGGGCCAGCGTCGCACACAGTGGGCCAGCATTGGGCCAGTGTCTCATGTTTGCTGGGAGTGTTGGCAAGCCACATAGTAGTTCGCACATGGGCGTGCTTTTAAAACGGAATAATAAATTCCGCTTAAAGGGACATGCCCGGGTCTAAAATCAACAAATATCGGTGATTTTATTTTGGCTTTTTAATATGACCATATGTCCATAGACTAGAACTGCAAAAGTTTTAAAAAAATTTGAGCCGTGCACTTACCAGTTAGGCTAGATATAGAGACGAAATTCCCGTATTTCCTATTTTTGACATGGTTGTCAATAATTAGAAATCAGAAATTTTGTCTCTATATCTAGCCTAACTAGTGAATGCGCAGCACAAAAATTAAAAAACTTTTGCAGTTCTAGTCTATGGACATGCTTACATCATATGGTCATATTAAGAAGCTAAAATAAAATCACCAATTTTTTAATGATTTTAGACCTGGGCATGTCCCTTTAATACATAGTCTCAACTGTCCACAGGAGCCTTTTAATAAGATTAATTACAAAAGCCATTGACACTATCTATTAGCTATCAACCTTTATGGTTTTGCTGCTGGAGGGGAGACATCTCCAATTTTTTGTTTAGACCCTTCTAGTTTATATACAATCCATATCAAACATAATACCTAGAATATTTGCCTACCTTTTTTTTTGATTTTTATGACAATGTGATCATCTGTTTATATTTTTACAGCATGAGGACTGGGAAAAACAAACCAAACAGTTAATGAACTTCATCAGAACCAAAGCCAAGCCACATATATTTTTCAAACCTAAGCTGCACCATCCAGCCTCAGATAAAAAGCGAAGGGAAACATGTAAAATTTTAGAAGGTACCATTCAAGTGTAGATAACTTATGTATGTTATAATAGAACTTTTTTTTCTTGTTTTGAATATTTTATTTAAATGTCTGTAAATAATTAAAAAAGATAGGTATGTGCACAGGGTTTTTTCCAGGAATATAAGTGTGTGTTTGTTTGTGTGTGTGTGTGTGGGGGGGGCGGTCCTGAAGGTATTAGGTCTATTTCTACGGGGTGGCTTATACGAGTGGGTTCTGAAAATTTGATAATATGAGACCTTCTGAGTTAAATTCTGGGGCTATACATGTATTAGCATTAGCCCATAGGGTAATCCCACCAATGACCAATTAAATTTATTATTCTCTTGGACCTCCCAGGTGGGGATGTACAACCCCCACTAGCCACCCCCTCCCCCCCCCCCCCTGGAATAAATCCTGATACGTAAGAGTAGAACTTTCTGTTGGAAGTAGTAGTAGTACCGGTAGTAGTAGTAAAATTGTTTATTTTCGTGTCACATGTCATAAAACATATAATAAAATGTTAATTTTAGCTAAAACATATATTTCAGAAGAAAGTATTATGCAAACATTTTCTTCTATTATACATAGTATTAGTAAAAACAAGTTTGGAAAGTGCATATAATAAGGTGTGCATTTCATTATAAAAATAATTTATTGCTAGCGATAAAATCAGTAAAATCTGTATTTTTTAATAAGTTTGACTCTTATTATAATAAAGATCACATTTAATTAAAATGTGTACTTTATTATTTTGGTTACAATATGTACTTAAACGTTGATCTAAAGACTCGAATTTCAGAACAAACATTTCAAGTAAAAATTGAAAAAAAAATCTTTGTTTTTAGAAATAGTCATAGACAGGCGAAGACAACTAGAAGAAGAAATTGAAGAACTGACAAAGATAGGTGATGATCAGAATGCAGAAGATGAGGAGAATGATGAAGGTGACTCCGAAGAGGAGAATAAAGAAGAGGAAGTTGAAGCTGCTGATGATGAACACTCTGAGGATGAGAGAATGGTGGTTGAACGGCAGAAAAAACGATCAAGGAAAAGTAGTGAGAGTCGTAGAGAAGAGTCTGAAAGCAGTAAACAGAGACATTCCAGCAGAAGCAAGAGAGACTCATATGGTAGTGATGATAAAAGAGACTCAAGCGGTTATGACCGAAAGAAGAGCTCCCACAGTAGTGACCGGAAAAAAGACTTGCGAAGTAGTGATGAGAAACGAGAAAGACGACACAGAAAAAGAACTGATTCTTCTCGTAGTAGAGCAAGTGAGAAAGAAACTGAGAATAATACATCTATGAGAAATGTTGCGCATGAAAAACAAGCACACAGTAGTCCAGAACATGATAAACCTCGCACAGCTTTACCAGAAAATTTTAGTGACGAAGAAAAGGAAATTTCAAAACAGACAGAACCGGCGGAGAGTATGGTGGTGGGATCAGAAACTCTGCTTGAATCTAAGACTAAATTAGTAGCTCAGAATAGAAGTGATCATTCAGACGACCAGCAAGAGATGGATGAAAGTTAAATCCCACATCATATGTTCAGTTGTGTCAAGTGAAGTGCGCGTTGTAGAGTTAGCTCGTAGTAAATGTTACTATCACCTATTTGGAGTTTTGGTTTGCTGATGCCATCCATAACGTGAATAGGTGAAATTGCAGGTAAACACTTAAATGTCACTACTTCAAGATGTGTTTCACTTTGCAGGTCTTTCTTCAAATATTAACAAGAAGGTATAAGATTGAACATTCAAAAGGCAGTTAAGAAGAGATTGTCATCTTCTACATCAGACTGATTTGCTGATGCGGAGTATTCTAACATTTTCGTGAGAACATCACAAATACGTCGAAAGAATCTATTTTTTTTTAGCCAATATTGGTCCAATGTACTGGTGATTTCCCATCACAAAAAACAATAGATGCTAGCCAGACATTTTCTCCAGTGTTAAGCTCATCTGGAGTGGAAAGCCAAAATGCAGTAACTGTTCATTTGAGAGGTGCAAATTAGCTGCTTATCGGCTTTTTACAGATGATGTATGTCCATCACCTTGTCTTGGAGTTAACACTCCCAAGAGACCAGTTAGGGTGTCAATCAGTGTTTTAGGTATTTAACTTTCCAGAGGTGAGAGTGGATAAGCTTTTGTCTGTACATAACACAAAATTACCATGATGTCCACCAAAATTATTTAGCATTCACTATATTCTTATCCTGTATTTTTCAACATTCAATTAATATTCTTTTGAAGCGAAGTTTATAAGAAAAGGAAGCACTCAAAATTTAGTGAACATATTACTATTTTCCTTGATCTATTAGCAAATATTTTAATACTCCTTTCATCTTAATCCAAAACTTGCAGAGGGTACATGTAGTACAAATTAAAATTTTTCAAACAAAAAATAGATTTTGTTTTGTCGTATTGGGGATATAAACCTGTATAAAAAATAGCCTGATTAAATTGTTTTCAAAATTATATATGGCTATCTGATATCGTTCATAAGATGGGGACACCTTTACCTTTCTGAATTATGCTGTTCAGGTGTGAGTTCTGCTTGATTGATTTCAACATATATTGGTCTGGCTGCTTTAAATTAACTTGTGAACATCATATCTCGAGAACCAAACTGTGATCAATAGAATGGTGAACAGTAATTGGCGGCCATTTCTGTGGTGAGTATTTCTCTGTAACTAAAAGTACCATTAGACAGTAGTCTGAATCATTCTTGTTTTCTACCTACCTGCTCACGAATAAAAAGGTTTTGGTTACACTTCAATGATTTGCATGTGAATGACTTATTAAAACAGCTGGGTCGTTATTACGGGGCAGACCCCACTGCTGTAGACTTTGACGATGCTGCGTTCGCATATGCCATTGCATTGTGCGCCACAAAATGTTTACTCGGTGATGACGACCCACCTACTTTAAATTTTTTTAGTCCATAACTTATCTCAGAGTAGTTTGTTTCTCTATTAGATTGACTATTTTAAATAAGCACTTGCATTATGCCGATTGGATTCTCATTCCTTATCTTACTGGTCTTGCTTATGAACATGATATCTCCAGAACCACTCCTCATTCAAATAAAGGACATTTTCATGGCAAAATCATGGAATTTTGTTTCAGTTATCCATATTTTTTTTCAATATCAGAATAAATTTTGCAGAATTTATTCTTTGTCACTCGTGTTTCTTTCTTAGTCTGATATTTTACTACTTTTGGTTGCATGTGCCCAAATCTTTTGCCGTAAAAACAATTTAGGCGAGTACATGTAATAACAAATTAGGCCTCCACATGCAGTCGAAACGGAATTGAGAAACATGGAAAAATAACCTGGTATCATGTAAAAATCATGGATTTTTTTCAGTTTTGAGTGGGAACCCTGTAAAAAAAACTTGTTTTCCACGTGATTATTGTAAAATGTACTCATTTTGGCTAAACCTCCATTGTATAACTATGATGCTTCATTAATGAAAACAATGAATCGAGAGAATACATTTGTTTTGACGAAACGTTTCTTATCATCATTTATTATATGCCAATTTCATCAGTAGAGGTATTTTAAATAATAAACTTGGAAATTATGTCAGCTATTGAAGATTGTAATTAATTAATAATTCTGTAGAATTATGCAGGTTGAATGTTAAACCAGGAGCTATTTTTGACCTTTATTTAGGGTATCCGACAAACACAAGATGTTGTTTTAATGTAATTTCGTAGATGGCGTACATTTGGTCAATATCTTATTTGTTGGGCAAGCATCTGTATCAACGTTTCCACCACTAAGACCCATCTTTTAATACTGAATATTGTAGGTGTGGAATGGCATTCAGCTTATATAAGTGGACTCTGGTGGTAAAAGTGTTAAAACTACAAATACACACGCAAACTGATGGACAATTAAAATTCTGCATCCTAAACTAAAAAATATCTTGAAGGTATGCACCGTTACATCTACGCATATATTGTCACCATAATATTAGGTTAATATTTGGACTTACTGTATTAGATTATGTAACAGCATGTATGTAACTGACATAAATGATGGCGATCACCATTCTAAGACATGTTTAATGGAGGGATTAAGAAGGCAAACTAAATCCAAGGAGAGTAAAATATCACTGTTTATATGTCCAATCACTGATAATTTAGTTGTGAAAAGCGTTTCTATGAATTCATCCAGTTTGAAGTTGTGTTCGCTTTGACATTTAAACTTTTAAAAAGAAAGAAAACATTAAATAAAAAGCAAAGCCAACTAATGTCAACACATCTTGTAAAAAATTCTACTCGTAATAAAAAAATAGATATACACGCATGTTTTAGCTGTTGGTATATCACATGACTAAATACTAGCTACATTGAACAGCTGTCATAGAGCTACTATTAAAAAATATCACTAAAATCGCATTGCTAAGCTCATAATTATGGTCATAGTTAGCATTGCGATTTTAGTGATATTTTTTTCAGCATATTGATCAGATTGATACCGGATTCTTTTGCTAAAAATTGTTTCCCATTTCAAGAAAAATAATTACCCTGTGTGATGATTATTTGTTGATCCGTATGAAATACTAATTTATTAAAAAGCAATCCTACTGTTACAAATGTTATCCATCACTTGTTTTGTGACAATTTTTCGTAGTCTGGAAGTACTGAAGAGTAACAAGTATCAGTATTCAAGAATACGGTGACTCAAGAGCTCTTTTGCTTGTTTCTTCGCTGTATTAGTGGTCTTTACATCAATTGAAATCATTAGAAAGGCTGGAAGTGACAGGTCTGCAGACATTTGTTGCAGAACTGGCATTAATATATCACAATATTTACGCATTCAATGCATGATAAAATCTGAAAATTGTGCATTGTAATTTGATTCACACCAAATAACAAACCACTGTGTATATAATGTGTCCTTTATATTTGCAAATTGCTTGTTCAATAAAATATGCAATACAGTTTTACATTTTTCTTCCATATTTAAATTATTATTTTGGGCCAAGTATGATATAAAATATAGCCCGATCAACTGGAAACTGTCCGCGAAAACATGACAACACAGTAGAGCCAGTGCAATTGTCAGACGCCTTAAAGCTATACATTCGCATAAAATGGTTGGATTCAATATCACACCCGAAACTATAATGGGGCCTACTAATGTTGGGAGCTAGATGGGTTGTCGAGAAAGTTAAATTTTACACCTAAAAATTGCCAAGCATTAATAATAATTTGAACAGGGTTCCTACGGTCTTAGAAAATCATGGAAAAATAAAATTCAAGCCTGGAAAAGTGAGGGAAAATAAAAATTTGGCAAAAAAGTCATGGAACTTTGGTTTTTTATAAATATCACATTTCTTAAAAATAAAATTAAGAAAAATGTATTGATTACAAATGTGTTGATTACATACAATTTTGACACACCAACGACACAAAAAGAAACCTGCGACACCCGTTCTTCTGTAGATCGGACCGCTGTGGTGGTGGAGGCTGTACAGTTTTCAATGAAGATTTTTATATTAGTTTACAAAGTCATGGAATCCTTAAAAAGGGGTCATTGAAAAGTCATGGGATTTCATTTTCAGATCTCTGGTAACCCTGTTGAATACATTCCTTTCCAGAATTAGTTTTATCTGTAAGCCTATAAAATGACAACTCCAAAAAAAATCAGTTGGCTCAAAATATCGCCATCTTTACACAAATATATTGCTTCAAGGTTATGTGTCCGACAAAGACAAGGGCATGAAATTTGGCATAAAACAGCGGCAATTAAACAAATGCATTTTCCTACAAAAGGACAATCAGTGATGTAATTATCAATGGAAAAAGTATTTTTTTATTGTTAAATATTATGCGCAAAAATGTTGTTGTCAGCAAATGGAAAGGTCAGACGTAGGGTAATTTTTACATCTGACATTATATCGTTTTGCAGACACTGCAAATAATCACTATGTGTCATTTAGCTGTTGGTATTGTATATCAGTATAGGATTATTAAATGCTGTTGTTATTGGTTGATTCAAGGTTAGAATCATTCTCCACACATAGATGTCGCTCAGGTCAACCCTTCGCTCTCTCTCAGTAACCAACGGTCATTTAATGACAGGAACAGCACTTTTCGAGCAGTTGTATTGTTATAAGAACTGTAGGCTAATAAATACGCGTGTGTGTCCTTAATATATGGCAAATATAAATCGCCACATACAAGTTTTCTATTCTCAAAAATGGAAAAACATGAAGGGATACCTTTCTTCAAGTGCTGTGGTAAGAAGGTTTTTTTATTGTTTTTGTTGACAGAATTTTCTATCGGGTTTAAAACACTGAAATTACTGAATGACATGCGAATTATGATGGCTCAATTTATCCATAACTGAACTGAGTAAATAGCTCTTACCTGCAACAACCCATTAGATTAAACAAAATAGTAAAAAATATATAAATAATGAGTGTGAATGAAAGTCAAGGTAAATGTGTAAAATGGTGCGCTGGTTATTGAAAAAAATCATAACGTGCTTAGATTATAGGTAAACTTACCACCCTCTTTTTAATGGGTACACAACGGTGCTGCACCAAATTGGGTGTAGGACCAACCAAATTAAAAAAAAAGTGCTACACCAAACGGCCCAGTCGAATACTGGTATAGACTTAAATTTGCAAGGGCAGGGGTCCACTTTAAAAAATATATACTGGTAGGAATTTTTGGTTAAAATACGGGAGTTGTATAGGTAATTCATAGCGACTTATAATAGGACTATAATAGAAGTAAATATACATTTTAAATCAACATCCTTATTGCAAAAGACACAGATTGAATTGATTGATGTTAGTGACGCTAAGATCAAGTGTTATGGGCCAGAGCTATTCATTGAAATTATAAGCTGTTTGAAATCATTGTAGAAAAAAAATCAATTCAAAATGTGCATTGGGGACATACATAATCTCAGGCGGACAATTCAGATTTTTACAGATGATCATGTTCAAGATCATAATATACAATTTACAGAAATATGGAAAATATAAGAGAAATTATTGAAATATAGGAAGATCAATCAAATTCCTATATAAGGGGGTCTGCAAGCGTTGCATTCAATATGGTGCAATGACAACCTCTCATCAATGGAACATTACAGAATTTTGAAAACTGGACGTGTTTTAATGATATCTATTTATTTAGTGTAGATTCGAACCTGTAGAAAACAACAACTGTAATTTTTCTAGAGCGCCACGCATTTTTCGAATTTGTTGGGTTTCACCGATTGTAAAACTTAGCTATTGATAAATTATCAAGAAGACCACATTTAAAATTATACACATATGTTTGCATTATTGTATGTTATGCAAATGCAATGTGGAATTTGTAAATAGTGTACATCTGCAGATTGATATGAAACAGTCGCCTGTATCGTTAGTTATTTTTAAACATTGAAACAAAGTTGGATGGTGCACATAATTGGGCAAGAAGTGCTGGGATTCTAAATATGAATCTCTGAATATTAATGGCAATATACTGATAACAAGAGCGCTGACGCTAACGACATCCCCCGCCATTAATTAAAGTCAATAATGGCCTCATCCGCTATCACTTAAAGTCAATAATGGCCTGAAAATCGAAGGTCAAAAATCAGGTCAAAGGTCATAACCAATATGAAAACAAGCCAGCAAAAGGTCATAACCCTCAGAAGGCACATCTACACCCACCTGAGCGATGTGTGTATGCAATATGAAAACAATCCGGCTACCAGTTTCCGAGATATCTTCCGGAAACGACACGTGGCCGCACAGCCAGACATGATGATGACAATATTCTCTGCCCCTACTTCGTGGGTGGTGGATAAAAATGAGTTAAGATGTGACACAATGTATTATCACAATATAAATAGGTATTGCAGCGAACAGAGAGGTTTTATGCCAGTCAATGCAGGGGTCGTGTGCTGAGGCCATCATAAACAGTTAAGTTATTAAAAAGTTAAGTTATGAGCTCAACTGCTCATTCACTACATAAATGTACTGGAAAACTTAAATATCACTTAAAATGTTAAGATCGTCCCAATACACGGCCCCTAGTGAACCATCTGCGATGCTGGCCAAAGATTTTACCAGTTTAGTTTTAAAGTTTTGTGTTTGCAGGGTGTTAGCTAACTTTTCTATGCTCATTTTGAATAATAATAACTTGATTACAGAGTCCTGCTTCTATACCCCCGGAAGGTATAACAAAATTATTTATGTCACTTTCAATTTTTTTGCCAAGCTCGTGCAAATTAGAATTGCTCTCCAGCAAATCATGTAAATTCCAAATGTGTGTATGTAAGCTCTTTCCTTGAACAGCATAAACATAAATAAATTGTTGAGTGTAGTTTTTCGTCAGTGTCACATCTCTTCTTAAGGCATGGTAAATATTACAATCCTCTTCGTCTACTGTGTACATATCATTGTTCTTAATGTTTTCTGACGCATCCACGATCACCAATCCTGACAAGCAAAAATTTATCTGAATACAAAATAATTGAAAATTGTTTGTATGGCAATCAGTGCAGCCTGCACATATCAGTATCAAAAGCATGTTTTAGTGAAATAAACAAGCACACATACCTCCAACGTTGATTGCCAATATATTAATATTTAAATAATTACTAGACTTGATCAATATAGATGACAACAAAATATCAAAAAGTACTGTAAAAAAATCAACAACAAAGTGTGTCTATTCAGGCCAGTATCCTATCTGTGTTCACCAATCACAATTGTAAGCCTTTGAAGCAGCGTTCGTATAAAGATCAAATAGTATTAAGGCTCCCAAAAATGGAATATTTAGCAATGCAAATAATAAGAAGCATTAATTGTAGCTACTTTATCATACTGTAGTATAATTTATAATCAAACATTGACAAATAGAAATGTAATTTTACTGGTGATCTTAGACATAGGCCTACCTGTTAGTAATGCCCAGTGAGCCTTTGTTCCGCGAGCACAACATGGTTCATTATTATGATCACGATCATAGCTGCTGACGGTTAAGGTTAATAATACATGATTATGAGAAGGTAGGATTTATAGTAAATATTCAATTGAAAATTGAAAGTCTCATTTACCTATTCTGCGTCATCATTCTATTATTTCATACTATTCGGAGGGGTCGTTTTAACCCATTTTTTCAAAAGTAGTTGGCGGAGATACATAGTAATCAGTGTTTATCCTTGGTTGGTTTATAAATATTACATGTACCTGACATTGCTGTACAACATAATTTTGTCTTGACGCAGGTCCAACAATAACTGATAATTAGTGGATTTAAATATGTTGAAAATTTATAGAAGAGACCATTGTAGCACTTATTTCAATTACGGTATACTGTAGATCTGTAATATTCGCGAGGTTTTTATTTTCGCGAATTTACTGAGGACAAATTCGTGAATTAAAGTATCCCAAGAAAATTATTATTAAAATAGCGCCATTTATGAAAATTCACGAGATCTAAATTTCGCGCCAAGGCCCGAAATCAGAAATTCGTGAAAATTTAAACACGTGAAAATTACCAGATCTACAGTATTTCTAAACAGAAATAACTTCACTGGGCATTAAATATATCTTAACCCTTACACATGCTGCATGTGTGGTTGCCCACTAAGTAATATATATATATATATGGCAAACATCTGATGAACAACTGATACTGAAAGCCAATAAATTACAAAATCAATCAGTTAGCCATCTTTAAAACGCAAATAGAAAGACACCACAAAACAAAACTGGACAAAAAAATAATAATTGACTGGGCGACCAGAGTCGCCCACAGCAGGCTGAGCTTGATGTATCGCCCATAGCAGTGTAATAGTCAAGTTCATGTCTAGTTCATTCTGACAATTATGTCAGCACAGCGCGAATAAAATGTCTCAACGTACTGCAGTCCTTCAAGCCCACCCCAACCCCCATCTTAAAAAATGGACTGAAAAGAATATTTTTGTCAACGATAAATCGTAGGCTTCGGATTGGTCTAGATAGCTATCTCGACCAATCCAAAGCTTACGATATATCATAACTTGTACAAAATACGGGCACTGAGTCCCTGACGGACAGACTAACAGAAAGACAACCAAACTGTGTGGTGCTACGGATAATCTCTGTCAATGAATATTTGAAAGTATACGGAATCAGAGCATATCCTCCACCCATCAAAGCGTCCTTAATACTCTTCTGTCTTCCTTCACCTCTCACCATCTGTGTTGAACAGCTACACACACTGCTACACATAGCTGTGAGGTTGGAAACTGAATAAAAAGTGATTGTGTAATGGCAGATCTAGCCAGCACGAGACATTGTGATATAATATCGGTTTGATGTTGTGCCAGCCTAAAATCAACATAACATCAACATTGCATAAATATCTCGTGTTTGCTGGGCTGTCTATCAAATTACAGTAATACAGCATACTCATGATATTCTGGTACAAATAATATATATATAACATATCTTAGTAGCAGCAGGAGCGATGACAGCAGGAGTGCAAATCAATGAACAATCCCTACCTGAAAACATTTCCCCTTGACAAGTGAAACCATGTTTTTTTGCCTTCGTAAATAATTGCTCAGTGGCAACAGGCTCTGGCAAACAAAGCCCTGTGAGCATAGACAGTGCCGCCAGACCACATCTGCAACAACAAGAATTCCAAAGTCACTCATCTAATCGAGTAAGCCTACACCTTTGAAAATCAGAACTTTCGGCTGATCGGTAATTTAAGTAACTTTGTAATAGGTTAAAATTAGTGAGTTCCATTGATGAAAGAAATGATGTAGGCTACAGATGATGACGTGAGGGTGGGGTGACAGGACATGGTGGGTTATTGAGTGTTTTCCTTCACTCGCCCGATAGGGATCTGCGCATATCAAGGGGATATATCCTGAGACATGCCAGACGGCCAGAGACTTGCAAATTAATGCTTGAACACATGGCCTTTCCCCCAGCTTTGATGTATCTTGTTTGCTAGTATAGCACCACACGCAACAAGATACATTCAGCCAATGTAATGTTGATGTTGTGGTAGCATCACCTCTGACACCAACCAAGAAGGGATGCCTACCCAGGCTGCATTTCCTGTCTGTGGACAACCACGTCAGCTATCACCAACCCAGTCTGTCACGAGACATAGATCAAATGTTGGTCCACGGTCTACGACTCTGTGACCGGCACTGGCCCAACATCACAGCAACATCATCCATTGGCTTACTAGACATCTTTTTTTAAATGTTAGCAAACATCACAGATAGTGGACTAACATTGAACCAGTATAGCAACAACTTCAGGGATTTTTTCGGCCAGTGTCAGGTCTGATGACCCCTTGGGTGCTAGCTGGTAGTAATAATAATCGAAGACAGCAGACCAACACCACACTTACATTTCTGTTCAACGTTTTTATTTTGTCTAATGTTGGTCCAACTTCGCAGACGGTGGCCCAGCAAGAAAACAACATTGGTTCCACGTTCAGTGTCACGCTGTGCGTCTTAACCCCGGCTAACACTAGACGCTGACTAAATCTGTTTCACAGCTGGGCCGGCCTCGCAGAGACTCTCCCAGCATTAAACCAACATCGGATCAACTTGTGGAGTCAGCAGTGTGGATCAGTGATTATATTATGTGGTTACGGGTAATGTTCTTTGACAGTACCGTACAGCCTTTGACAACTTGTCTAACAAGACATTTCTAAGCGCACTTTAAAAATGCTCACAAACTTCAGGTCAAGCTGGCAAAATAAACAGCAACTAGAAGGGAATTGTGGCTTTCAAGTAACAATAATGTTTAGACTAGGTTTTATGAGTTTTTTGTTGGCCACTTTGAATTGTGTTAGGCTATTTTTTGTTATGACCGATTGATTGGAATTTTGTTTATGTTTTTTTGGCAGCCATTTTGAATTGAAATTTTAGATTTCGCACTTCAGCCTTCAAATTTCAAAAATCCGAAGTCCCCACTGAGCTTTTGTACTTTTGCATAGATATATATTTGTTTGTGAAATGGAAACACATTCAGAGGGCCCAGTAAATTCATTGACTTGTCTCTATGTTGGCTGAATGTTGTATCACTGTCTACGACTGTGGCTCAACATTGAAACAACATTGTGTCAACGTTTCGTGTTTGATGAAATTACAACTGTTATTTTAATTGTATAGTGTAGAACTTAGTGTAGAAAAAGGTTACTAGTGTCCATAGTAAATACTCAAGGTTTGTTCAATCATGGGCATCCTTGTACAAGACTGGCCCTGAATTGAAACAGCATTAGCCAAATGCAATTTAATTATCAAAAGATAGCATTTAAAGAGTTGATAGGGCGACCCAGCCTGGACACACTGCCTGTATGTCAGCCTGAGTCTTCATACCACGAATGTGGCTGCATCCGACATGTACATCATTGAACCGACAATCACATCAATCCACATAGTGATCCAAAAAATCCCGAATAAATCTGGCAGAACAGCTGTGAATTCTTAAAAAAAAAAATTACTAAGGATCATTGGGGCAAGGTTTGAAGTCGATGGGATAAAAAATCAAGGAGAAATAGCCCAGCAAAATTTGACATTGATTCACATAGGAGAAATAGCACTCCTATTTTTGACATAGAAAACAGAAAAACGAGAAAGAACCAAACAAAACTCAATATGTTTGGGCATAGATCGAACATAAATAGTGGGTCTGTTCAATTTATCGGAATTCTGTATATTTTTGCACCTGCCTGCCTACTGTCTGGTGCTAAATATTTTAATTCATACAGTCTAGTGTAATACGAGTAGGGGCTTAGCAAAATCCTAAGTGTGGTGGAGCCTAAAACGATTTCAATCATTTATTTTTAGCCAAATAAGCAAGTTGAGTCACAGATTATACAATACAGTCCCTCACTAAAATAAGTACCAGTCGGCCTACCGATTTTGACAGAATAACGAAGTCACACTATGCTATCCCTTTATACATATCAATACATTACAGTGTTGTCAACGTTCTTTGATTAATAGATTCATTACAAAATTTAACCGTATTTAATTTGAATTTATATTCAAAATAGCTTCGATGCACTGACATACAGAACCGCAGGGTTCTTGTTACATTATTGGAACGCATTCCAATAATGTAACATGTTCACAGAACGGGTGGATTGCTGGACACGTGTATGTCCCAAATGGCTTTCAATGACATCTTGTCAAAAACGGCAACAGGCATACATTCATTTGTCCATTCAAATCGCATATAAAGGCATCCAGCTCTGTATTTGTTCAGTTATTACGTTTTTTCTCATCAATTTTACGAGTTGATGTGTTAAGCTGTGTGAGGAGCCATTTGTTCATCCCAGCAAAGGACCGTTTTTCACAGCGTAGCATTCACTCACTGATAGCAATGACTACATCTAGGTTGAAATATATCAATGTAATTTAACGAATTGAAGAGAATGTTGTGGGAAGCTATAGCAGCTTTATCACTTTTGAAAACAAATCTAATTTGATATCGATACAATATTGAGCAAAAAAATATATATTTCCTTTGGAAACATTACCTCCAATATTAAAACCATCTGACAACATAGCTTAATTGAATACAGAGGTCATTCTCAAGGCGGTTGGATTTGATGTTAGGCACGTCATTGGTCGAGATGCACATCTGGGTTGAGATCTCATCTGGGTCAGTCACTTGGAAAAATGTGGAACAAGATATATTGAACCCCTTATTGATTCAATGCTGGGCCAGTGTCGTAGACGATGACCAGAATTCACTTAAGATTGGTTTGTTCATTTACATTTTACATATTACTATCAAAATGCATAATCTGATGGCGCAAACTTCCAAACAGTTATCAAACAGGTCACATACGAAATATTTCTATAGGGACTTTTGATCAAATAAATAAAACAGTGTAGAGAGTTATGCATTTAGTGTTCTAAAATCAGTGTGTAGGCCTACCTGTGGAAACGAGCAGTCTTGAAAACTGCATCTTCCACATGATGTTTTAGTCTTTGTTTGGTTAGAAGCATGATTCCGTTATAACATTTTTTATACATTGAACTTCACAATTTACAAGTAGGCCTATTTGATTATGTTAAAATGAACTCACTGTGGTCCATTCTGTAGTTCTGTTTTCACTGGAGTGTAGTAAGACAAATAGACTTCATCACCAGAGACAGAATCATATCTGAAAAATTGTAAACGTTAAGTACATTGGTCAAACTGTTGATATGACTGTTGTCATTATGTGTGACCAGTGCAGGCTTAGTTGTTCAATGCTGTTGATCATGTCCTTGTCTAAATTAGCTAATAAGTTCGGCCATTTCAAATGTTTTGTGGGCATTGGTAGAAGGTTTGTGAAGATCAACTATAAAAACTAGTTATGATGATTGATCGTTACAAAAAAATAAACGATGTACAGATCTACGGCATTTTAATATTAACCGTGTAAATCAATAAAGATTTTCCGATTACAATAATGTTGTGTTCTCGACCATGTGCCTTTGTTTACACAATATTAAAACACTGGCTGCTTTATACTTGTAACTGGTTCATATCAGACCGATTGTTAAATGGTAATTATGTACTTTGCTACGTACCGAGCACAGTACCGGGTACCATATCATCTTTCATATAACAGCCTTAGGGATGTTGCAAAGTAAAAAATAATTCAAACATCGAAAAAAAAATATTAAAATCTTTGGTGATTATTTATTTAGATCGGTTTTAAAAAAAAATAGATAGGGGGGCGGATGGGCGTGGTCAGCTCTATCCAATTTATTTTTTATTTCTGGATTTTTTTATATTTGCAAGGCCCCTTACACATGATATGACAACTTTTTGCACATTAATAATAACAACCGAAAAACTGCATGCTTATGATGTTCAGTTGGTAATGTCAACCAAAAATAGACAATTATGCATTTAAAATATCAACCAATCCCAATCACTATTTTTTACCTTTTCAGATATTTCCTAATCCTTGAAATAAGCATTCGAACTGTATCTGACTGTGTATTAGGGGATGTAGACTTTTCAGGGATTTTTTCACACGAAGAGTCTATTCCTGGAGCTAACAGAGATGGTACTAAAGTCAGTGGAGGTGGCGGTGGTGGGATAAGAGATGCCATGTATTCACTGTAAATAAAAAAACATTATCATGACCCACAAATATCAATGTAAGTAAACGTTAGATGTACATGTATTTGCATATATTCATCAAATTAATTATTACTTCGAGATGTAAAAAAAAATACCATATTAGAGCAGAAATATGCAATAAAATGCACCGTTTGAAACCTACAAATTTCAAACATTTTCAGTGAAGCATGCCCTCGGACCCTTCTAAAGCATATTTATGAGGGTGGCTGGGCCACATATCATTGGCTTAACGACTCCCGTTTTTTGGTTACGTTTTCCAGCATAACATATTCTATGCATATGATAATCCCTGACAGGTATCAATTGCTACCATACGGTATTAACAATCTGGAGAGATAAGTAATGTATATTATTATTATAATCATGGCTGAGTGCCAAGAACACGCTTAGTAAAATACACATATTGCATATAAAATACTGCGTAGTGCGAAATGGGTGTTGCGTATCACTCTTTTACATGTCTATTATCAGTCCGTAGTGCAAATTGTTTGCAATATATGTTGACCTACTGACATGAATTATGTCAATTAAAATATACTTCAGTCAGTGGTTCATTGCACCAGATACAAGACCGGTTCAGAGAGTAGAGTAGAAGTGACTTAGAAGAGATAGAACTGCTAGTGATCTGAGGAGCAACTTATTTGCACCACAAAAAAGAAACACAGATTGTGGATATGTGGCAACGGCAACATGCTAGTCTCGCCTCCTCGACCAAATTCGTTTTGTGCCGCTTTCGGGCCGGGCGGAATCAGAGGCGTTCATTCCAGTCTAGTTCGCTTAAGAAGACGGACGCCTAGTCCGCTGCTCGTTTCACCGGCCATATGGCCTGGTCATCACTCTCTGTTGCGGGATAGCACACTGTATTTGACACTGTCTGAGAAACACCAATAAAGAGAGAAAGAAATCATCTTTGTTACCAACTTCTATTTATTAATCCCTGCTGACCAGGCAAGACTTAGAAGATATAGATCTGGGTTCGATGGAGTTTCTCCGTATCATGCCGCCCAATAGATACATGCAGTCAACATAACGCGGAAGAGATTCTGAATTACTTGGCAATGGACGAGGCACGTTTTCACATGTATTTTAGATTGAACAGGAGACAGTTTGGCTATCTACTATAGAGAAGTAGGGCCTCACCTATAGAAAGTGTTGAGGACAATAGAAGTAATTAGTCCCCGACAGTGGCTGGCTATATGTTTGAGGCAAGACAAAGCAATATTTAACACACAATCACCAAATGATTTTTTTTATAAATTATAGTTTAAAACAGTGGAGTGCAATTGTTATAAACCATAATGCAATCTATTTTCTAAATACTTAGGCCTACAAAGAAAATACCTTCTCTTTTCTGATTACTATCTTCTACAAGCATTTGAAATCAAGAAATATACTTTGCTGTGTTATGCAGAGTAGAGAAAAAGGTGAAATAGATCATTGGGCAATTATATGGGCGGCCTTATTGGATTTATGCTACTTCTGGGAGTACTTCTTTTTAGCGTTTCAACATCTAATAAAACTAGGTTCAGAAGTACTTTTTTTAATAAACTCCTCATAATGGCTTGTGCCGAGTTAATTATATGAAATAACGGGAAGCTTTAAAGATTATTGGCGGCCATTTTGGATTCATGCTAATTCTGAATATACATTTTTGAAGCTTCCATCATCTACTTTAAATGTCACTAAAATGTTCAAAATGGCTTGCTTAGGACTAGTTCTAGGATGGAACGGGTCGTATTCTGGACATTTGGCGGCCATAGGCCTATTGGATTTATGCAAATTTGACATATTTCCATAAGAGACATTTTGGGACATATGGGGGCATCTTTAGTATGCTGTCCTAAAAACCTTTCTGAAATGCATTAAAAAAAAAAATATGTTGCAATTTGTTCTGGGTCAGGCTCTCAAATGACCTAATTTGACTAGACTATTGGTTTGGTGTGGTGCTGTCTCGTAGTGGACATGCACATTGGGTGAACATTGTGATGAACATCGAATAAAAGCCAAATTATGGCACAAAAACAAATCCTAAGAAATTTTAATATACGTTACAGCACAGAGTGAAAGGCAAAGCTTTGCGTGAGGTATATAGTAGGTGGCGGGAAATAGCAATTTGGTCAGAGCGTACGTTCAACGACGGATGAAGCTTAAAAACCCTTATTCTTTAATCTGCCCTGTGTGTTTTTAATATCTGAATCTGAATCTTACGTGGCAGGAGCACTTTGTGTGCTCTCGAGCCACGGGGAAAGGTTTGCATGGGTAGTCAAAAATTTAGTCCGACTTCTTCAATCTAGCCTTAAAGGCTGTAGTCCGGCACCAATTTTACATCAGATGGTAGTTTATTCCAATCCGGTATAGTTCTAATAAAGAAAGAATTTGAGAACGGTCCCTTTTTGGTTTTAATAGGTGTGAAATTTTGTGTGCTGCCCCTTGCTCTACTATCAGGGCTACACAGCATGTCAATCGAGAGGGTTATCTCTCCATTAATTACTTTGTAGAGCATGCAAAGCCTAGCTGTTTTACGGCGTTTTTGTAAACAATCCCAACCTAAGCTGTCAACTAGTTTGGTCGAGGTGAGTCCACTCTCCCTCCTGTAATTATTGGTGACAAAGCGTGCCACCCTGCGCTGGATCTTTTCAAGGCGATCGATTTCCATCTGCAGGAACGGGTCCCAGACAACAGACGCATATTCCAAGCCAGATCGGACCAATGTCAGGTATACCAGTTCCTTAAGGCGTAATGGAGAGACCTTGAGGTTTATTTGTATGAAAACAAGCATTCAACTGCCCTTTTGGTAATGTTTCCTAAATGAGCGTCAAATGTCAGATCTTCAGAAAGCGTGACGCCCAGGTATAGGTTTGTACTAACATATTGTAAAATATGATCATTTAGGGTGTAGAAGAAAGGAATCCACCCCCCCCCCCTTTTCGGTGGAAACTATATAGCAATTTTTGGCATTAAATTTGATACCCCATTCCTCAGCCCGATTTTCAAGTAATTTAATATATTTTTGTAGCTGCAAGGAGTCATCTAAAGTTTCAATTTCATTGTACAAAAAGAAGTCATCAGCAAACAGGCGACATTGTGATTTAACAAGATCAGGCAGTTCATTGACGAAGACCAAGAACAGTATTAGACCCAATACCGATTTCTGAGGCCTCCTGAGTCTACATAAATTGTATCCGAACTATAGCAATCAATCATGACCTTTTGGTTTCTATTGTGAAGGAAAGATGAAATCCATTTATGATTGTTTCCTCTTGTACCATAATGATCTAGTTTGGACATCAGTCACTCTGTGCTGAAAAACCATGTTGAATGCCTTGGGAAAATCCAGGATGGCGATATCCACATGGTTACCCACATCGGCTGATGCCAACAGACCATTAAAGGTAGTAATCAACTGGTTTCGCAAGAGTGACCCTTTCTAAAACCATGTTGCTTATCTGAAATCATGTTTTCGTCATCAAAATGCCTTAACATGTGTCTGAGCAATTGTCAGGCAGATTTCCAGTTTGTAATGATTGAGTGAAGAGAGCTGCGAAAACAGAAGCAGACTCTTTCGCTGTCTGTTTATATTAGGGATCTGATCTGACACCAGCTTTGTTGGTATTAGGCGTAGATAGTTGTTTTTCAACACCCTTAGTTGGTACAGGAATTTGGTGGTCTTCTTTGACAAATACAGATAGAAATTGTTTGTTTAGAAGGTTTGCCTTTTGGGTAGGGTCTCTGTGCCAAATTCAAGCCTCTCGCACTTTTCTGCAGCCTCACGCACATTTATATCTTGTGGCGGGAGAAATGATAAGTGAAGTAACATTCCAAGGCGGGACACATGATAAATAAAAGTTAGAGCGACTAACCACATGTTAAGACGTGCGTTGTAGAGCTCCTGCTAATTGCTTATTTTGACCTAGAAATCCATCATTCTCATAGGACATATTGTATCTTATTAATTGTGAATATATAGATTCCGGAGAATATATTTACATCTGAATCAGATGCCAAGAATCTCAGTAAATAAGTGCATTCATTTGTGAAATATCTGGAGTCTATATTCAATCGTAAGTAGGTCAGCCTACCGTGGGTCAGCTACCTGAACCGTCGTACACTGTAAACCCTATCATACCAATTTTTGCAATTTTAGTTACGGCAACGCAAAAAAATGTATGTTGACCCAGCACAGGTAACCCAGTCGAATTGCGCTGTGTTGACTTTTTTGTCACACAATTTTATTTGGTTCAAACGGCTTAAACGAACACGCTTATCTCTGGCTTGTTAGTTTGAGCTATCATAGAATTTTTTAATTTGAGTTAAGTTGGCATGCATTTCTTTATCTATTCAAATACAAGTACGTTAAGTCAACCTACCTTTAATTAAACGTCGCACGACAATGCAATCATATCGTGTTATTGTAACATTGCACAAATTAAGCTAGTTGGCCTATTTGAACAAGGTTGTTAAACGCTAACTGGCCCTAATTCAATTTAATCGATAAATGTATCCGCCCGTGTAGACCAACTGAATTCACTAATTGATTCTTTCCCGATGGAGTACTATGCAAATATTGACTCTAGCTCTGTGAATGTCACTCAAAAGGATTACGATCCAGATGTGTCGTCACTTCGTGCAGCTGATGGTTGTGAAAACTAAGTCGCTAGGAGTATGCCGCTATACGTGAGATAGCTGCCAATCTGCTCAGAATTGAACTGACCATATTGCAAAATAAACTCTCAAAAATCACAGATCCGACAACAACCACTGAACAGCTTGAAACTCCTTATCTCAGACCAACTGTCCCCTCTAAGCAGCCTAGGAAATTAGATCACCGAACATCTCACCAACCTCCCATAAAAACCAGCGTCCGTGAAGAAGAATCGTGTGACAGTCATTGGGGCATTCAATGTACGAAGATTATCTACCAAGCTACATACAAGAAACAGAAACAGTTACATTTTGTTCTGTAGTTTAATTACTTCTCAACATTTAGAAATGATGTACAGAATGAATACCAGATAATTTGGCGATTGGGATGACTCGCAGTCAGAATTTCATTGTTGTCATTGAAATAACTCTAACTTTACCTTGTAAGGCCTCTGTCATGAAGTGCACATTCAGTGTATGCATATATGAACAGTTATAGGCCTACACGTCCATTTGTTTATATAGAATTCTTAGCTAATGTCCTACAGTATATTACATTGCTTGGGCGAGGTAAAACCTGTTCTGCTAATATCACACATAAGCGGATGCACTGCCAGGTAGCTATCAATACCGTAGAACTGAAATATTATATAAATAAGTGTTAACATTTCAATCATGATAATGATGTCAAATAAAGGTTTTACAAGTGTGTTTTTTGTATTCCTATGTATTAAATAAAATAATATGATAATATTTGTGATTTCATGGCGGCCATTTTGAATTTTGCATGGTACTGATGTCTAATCAAGTGCCCATGTGTTTTATTGTATTCCTAGATAGAGAAAACATATGATTTGGTGAAAAAATCAGGTCTCTATCTGAAATATTGAGGAAGATATGATAACTTTAATGATTTCACGACGGCCATTTTGAATTTTGCATGATAGTGATATTGAATCAAGTTCCCATGTGTTTTATTATATTTCTTGATACCGAAAACATATGATTTGGTGAAAAAATCAAGTCTCTATCTCAAATATTGATGAAGATATGATAACTTTAGTGATATCAAGGCGGCCATTTTAAATTTTGCGTTTTTAAAATAAAATGGCTTATTTCTCACTTGTTCCTTCCAACCTGGAATATGCATCAGATGTGAGCGACCCCTTCCTACAGACATTACCAACCTTCAAAGAATACAGAAAAGGGCTGCCAGATTTGTACAAGGTAGAGGAAAATGGAGCCCAATTAACACCAGTCCCCATATAACAGTACCTCAGCTCAGCTGGGACTCACTAAACCACAGAAGCTAGGGACCTTTAAGCCTACTCTACAAAACACATAAAATGGCGCGGTGGTCTTGCCTACTGATAAATTTATTAGGCAGGACTCAAGAACTCGTGGTGGAAAAAAACAATCTTAAGCACATAAGGCATAACAAAAATAAATATAAGTCATCCTTTTTTCCGAGGATAATTATGGACTGAAATGAACTCCCTGAGAAGACCAAAGAAGCAGCATCTATAGGCATCTTTAAGAGGTGTCTGGGTACATGCTCCGCCCACTAAACCCACATGCGCGAACCCCTCCTGTGGCGTTGTGCCACGTACAAGATACATATACAGTATGTCGTGAAGCTGATAAAGAGTACCGGGGTATATGTCATGAATCATCTGTGGTGAATATGAGACTGGAAATAAAATAAATTCTGGAGCTATGGTAAATCGCTACGCCGTGAAAACTGTGGTGTGGCACCCTTGAAAAAAGGCATTATGCTCACACGGAATGGAGCAAAGGCGGACATTTTAAACCAGCAGGTTGCCTCAGTCTTTTCTCATGAAGACACTTTAGCTTTACCCGACATTGGACCTAGACCATATCCAGACATACCTGATATAACTGTTAACAATCCTGGTATAGCAAAGCTATTAAGTGGGCTTAACGCACATAAGGCATGTTGATCTGACCACATACAACACAGACTGCTTGAAGAATGTGCAGATGAAATAACTCCCTCTACCGTATTGCAGTTTATTGCCTCCTTACACCAGCGTAAACAACCTGGTAAACTATCAGCAGAGTGGAAAACGGCCTTGGTAGCAACTCTGTTTAAGAAAGGAGAGAGAAAGGAGAGCTATTAAATTATTACAGACCCATATCATTTACCTGCATATGCTGCAATATACTAGAGCATATAGTTTATCACCACATAATCACAAACTTGAAAGAACTGAATATATCAGAGGCGCAACACGGCTTCCGTTAAAATCGTTTTTGGAATCGCAGCTTAATCTTAATATTCAGGACCTAGCCAGTGGTCTGGAGGAAGGAGGGCTGTTTTGCTTGACTTCAGCAAGGCGTTTGACAAAGTTCCCCACCAACGACTCAGGCTGAAACTAAAATATTACGGAGTGGGGGGAGAGTCTTTAGACTGGATATCATTTTTTTTTCGAGCGCTCCCAGAGAGTAGTATGCGGGGGTAGTACATCTGGGGAATGTGAGGTCGCCAGCGGTGTACCGCAAGGTTTTGTATTGGGGCCATTACTTTTTCTGGTGTACATAAACGACCTACCTGAGCAAGTCAGATCAACAACTCACCTTTTTGCGGACGACTGCCTAATCTATAAGGATCAACTCTTTTGAAGACACCATCATCATTCAAGATGACTTGGTAAAGCTGCAGCAGTGGGAAGATAAATGGCTTGAGTTTTAATCCCGGTAAGTGGGAGGTCCTAAGAACAACTGCTAAGAAAAAAACACTAACGGCTGATTACAACATCCAAGGCTCCGTACTATATGTGGCTCCCCCGAGTCCTGTTGCAAAATACCTGGGATTCTTCATTGACTTGCAACTGTCTTTCAACCATCACAAAGACAATATCGCCAAAAAAGCAAACGAAATCAGGCTTTTATATCTAGGACAACCAAGCTATGTCTACAGTCACTCCGGGTTAGCGCTGAAGCATATACCACCTGCGTAAGGCCCCTGGTGGAATATTTCTCTTCGGTATGGGACCAACATACACAGCAGAACAGTAATAAACTGAAAGTAGTGCAACACAGTCTCAGAGCAACAAGAGCAGTACTAAAAGACCATGATAGAACGAGCAGTGTGACATCCATGCTTCAACAACTGAAATGGAATAAGTTACTGGAGAGGTGGGCTAAGGCCAGTGCCGCATTATTTTTCAAAATAATTAAAGGCTTGGTGTCTGTTCCATCTCAACCCTACCTCGTGCCTATTATATGTGATACAAGAGGACATAATGTTAAATACTACATCCCAATAACGCGAACGGTAGTCTATCAGAACAGTTTATTCCCAGCATCCATCAAACTGTTGAATAATTTACCCTTGACAGTTGTATCATCACCGAACAATGATAATTTTCATTGTCTGTTGGCACAAGCTCAGCTACCATATGCTTGAACTTTGTTTTTAGCGGCACATAGCACTGAGCAACAAACGTTTCTATCTACTTTCGGACACCAAAACTAAATTTAAACTTATTGCGGCATTTATACATGTATACTAGGGACGTCAAAGGAATGCGCTGTGGAATGCGCCTATTCTTTATTTCAAAGGAATGCGCTTATCCTTTTATTTATTTATTTTTATTATTATTTTTTTTTTAATATTTTTCGCGAGCCCAACCGGGGCTCATTTTTATTATATGCAGTGCGAGTGCTGTGCATGTGCAGTCTGTATGTGAGTTGACACAGCAGGTCCATATTGGTCGTGGGACTACTTGACAGGGCTGTGAGACCAACTTCCTGTCACTTGGTCCGGATGTAATCAGCCCGACCTCAATCCGGCTGACCACCGAACTTATATCCCAGAGTTACCCGGGCCCGGCCATCACAAGCACCTGCTGGCCCTTGGCTTGCATGATAGCGATCAAATTCTTCATGCCCATCACATCATTAATTATCTGTATAAAATGATGAGACTATCTATATATTTGTTAAAGAGGCGAATAAATGTTTCTGAGTTCATTCCCAAATGGGTCATAGCTCCGAGACGCCCCCCAATGTCGCATCCTTTTAGTGGATGAGTGTTTGCAAACATGGGTGCGGCCATTTTGAAAAAACGCGCTGGCGGGTCATCTCATTAAACCTGTGTCGCGAGGTCAAGTGGTCTTCTGCTCCAATTTTCGATTGTTCAGATGCAAAGAAGAGTTGCCGTTCTTCAAAACAGTAGAGAAATTATGGTAAGAAAATAATGACAAGTACAGATTAAAAATTGGTAATATTTAAGAAACAAATGGAAATAGTATTAATCATAGAAGAAATTGGATTAATGTGGCGAAGTGAATATGAACATTCACTCTTGTGTTACGAAGTTAAATTGGGTCAAAACCATGTAATTCTCTCTCCTCTCTCTTTCTCCTCCCTCTCTCTCTCTCTCTCTCTCTCTCTCTCTCTCTCTCTCTCTCTCTCTCTCTCTCTCTCTCTCTCTCTCTCTCTCTCTCTCTCTCTCTCTCTCTCTCTCTCTCTCTCTCTCTCTCTCTCTCTCTCTCTCGCTCTCTCTCTCTCTCTCTCTCTCTCTCTCTCTCTCTCTCTCTCTCTCTCTCTCTCTCTCTCTCTCTCTCTCTCTCTCTCTCTCTCTCTCTCTCTCTCTCTCTCTCTCTCTCTCTCTCTCTCTCTCTCTCTCTCTCTCTCTCTCTCTCTCTCTCTCTCTCTCTCTCTCTCTCTCTCTCTCTCTCTCTCTCTCTCTCTCTCTCTCTCTCTCTCTCTTTCTCCTCACTTTCTCGACTGGCCACTTTCTATCATTTCACTCTCTTTCTCTTATCGCTCTCTTTTCTCTTTATTTTTCTCCTTTTTTTTCTCTCCCCCCCCCTCCCTCGCTCTCTCGTTCTGTCTGCGCTCTCTCTGTCCTCTATGTCTCTGTTGCTGGTGCCTGTGGAGACAATACTACAATCCGGAATGCCGTACAACCCCTTTATTCGGTCATTAAAACAATGAAAGACGAGGAGTAGTCTACGAAGCATGATGCAGTAGGCCTTCTATATGGCATGTAATGGTTTAATAAGCGTCAAACATTTATGGATTACCTATAATATCATGTACTGATGTAACTATACGGAATATGGCGTTAGCTCATCGGTGTCGGCTCGATCACTGAAGTTAATCAACGCTAGGCCGGTCCATAATTGGATGGGTGACCGCCTGGAACTACCAGGTGCTGTATACACTAGGACATGCGTGCAGCGATGTTGTGTCGTAGGGCTCAGAGAACCACATAAATCAAATGGCTCGTCTGACTGACCTAGAGTTGGATGTAAAGAACCTCAATGGACAGAAAATTCACAATGCGGCGCGATAGCCCCGGTGTAGCGATAGCACAATAGTGCATACTGCCACGTAACATACAGATACAGATAACTATTACAATAATAAAATATTCTTGCGTCTAAAAGAAGATTCCCATATCGTCTACCCATCTTTTCAGTATAACTGTATTATAAATGTCTGTCCACCATTGTTCACTAGCTATTTACTTAAATCACTCATTATTGCATACATATAGTGCTTCCGCATGTATGATGCCCCACTAAAATTTATAGTTAGTTGTCTTGTCTTTTAAAAATTTAGCGCAAAATGTGATTACCACCAGACTGATTGGATATGCCCAGCCTCTTGGGTACGTCTGCCCAGTACAGGTTGAACATGCCCCCGTTTTTAAAGTGCAATACAACAATGACAATAATTGGCAATCCTTTCCTATTTCATTATTGCATTTAGCATAAATAGCAACAGTGTGATGTTGCCCTTCACAAGGTAGCTAAGCAGCACATTGTCAGTCTCCCATAACGTTGCCAGCAGTGGGCAATGGCAGTTTGTGCATCAGGCCACCTGCGCACAACTGGCGTCATCAATCACGGGTTATCCACCAGCTGCCGGGTCACCAGACAAGCCGGCATGTGCTGTATGAAAAAGTGTGGTCATGTGTGGCTAGAGTGAGTGCCAGCATGTATGGGTGATTGTGGACATGTGTGAGTCAGATATAAACTATGTTGCAATTATGATCATTGGTTGTGGGGCAAGTTCGGGGCATGTTCACACCCTTTCCGGGACATATTCAAACGCGTGTGAACGTGTCCCGTAATGCCATTTCAGCTTCAACCCCAAGTTTTGCCCCACCCACGAGTCAAGCGCTGGGTTATTCTGTACTATTATTCCTTCTTGCCTATATAGGTAAAGAACGCCTCATATTTTGGCGTCGATTGACAAGCCAATCAGAGTAGTTCTAACCAAAAGCAAGATGGCGCAGCCCTCTGACCGTGCTTCCGATTGCTTCATCTGTCGAGCTCTAAATTCTAATTTCCATTATTTGACATTAATATTTAGGCATTCTACCGGATTAGCCCCACCAGGATAGGAGATAGGAGACCTGGGCGGACTGTCAGTGTCACTGATTGTGCTGCCTGACACCTACCTCGCACTGTGACGTGTGACTGTGAATGTGACAACCACGTGTGGTCATGTGTGGTGAGTGTGAGTCACTGAGTGAGTGACAGTCAGTGTCATCTCTGAACTGCAGCATTTAAACGGCCCAGATTGGTAGCATATGCTCTTGCCACTGCCGGACTTGGTTGACAAAAACACAATATTCCTTTACATGATACACCCGAGAGGTTTTGATTAAGATGAAGCAAATCTATGCCAAAAACATCCTTGATTTGCGAAAATACAATCCAAACCGGCAATGGCATTGTTGTTTTGATCACACGCACCCTGATCATGCTGATTTAAATACAACGCCGCTGATTGGCCGGTGCATTTCTCGCCGGCTAAGGTCAAGAGATCAGTAAAAAATGACCTAGATCGATTGGATAACCCAGAGCCCTCTCGTGCCGACAGGGAGATTGCTCTGGTCACAGAATGCCCTTGTGATGCTTTAAAAATACTTTCCCTGTATGTTGTATACCTCTGTTTTTTTTATTTTAGAACAACAAATGGTTACTTACCTATTAACAACACCGTAGTTCACACAGTATTTAGAAAAATTAACCAAAATAACATAAAATGAAAATCACATATTTGAATCGGGAGCTAAACAAAAAAACTGTAGCTGTTGAATTTTGAAAGAAACAGTGTCTTAGGGAGTATTATATTTGTAATTCACCAGGTGGCCCTCAATTCTGAGTTACCTGCAGGGTACAACGTGGCCCGTTGTTCGAACATGCCCCGCCCTACCCTAAACTACATGAACTAGCCATATTGAATCATAGAAACCTTAATTATCGCCCAGACCAGTAGATTACAAAATACATTTCCAACAAATTCGAAATTGTACGGTAAATCGTATTCATAAAAAAGTGATCAGCTCTCAAAGATTGGCATTATGCATGACATACGTATCGTAGTGCCAACAGTCTCCTCAGTAGCCTAGAGTAGGCCTAGGCTATACTGTAACTGATCAAAATGTGACAGTTATCAGTATGTTGTTACGCACAGGTTTAAAATTCATCTAGTTTCAAAATGTCTTTTTGAAGCTTTGTGTTTTAGCCATAAGTTAAATCAGCTGGCGCCACCCCTCCCCCCCCCCCCCCCCCCCCACACACACACATTGCAGGCATAGTTTAATGTTAGAAAGATCTCGCACTGTCCACGATGGTTCGGAAAACGTTAATTGTAGACACTAGTAGAGAGAGTTATTAAATTATTATAACGTAGGCCTAGGGCCTACTGCTCGATTCTATGAATTGTTTAAAGGTGTAGTCAACTGTCAAAATTCGCGGGACAAGGGTCCCCCAGAAGGCAATAGTGCCCGTGTGTAAGCCAAGGCCCTATTCCATAATAATACTAAATATGCGTTTCATACCCAAAGCCTCATTAAAAGCAAGTTGACAAATCACAGCAAGTTCATATATACTTGAGCGACATCTATGAGGTAATAATTCAAAGCCCTTGTCTTTTGCCCCTACTTGGTCGCCTACTGGCAAACAAACTGACTGTATTACTGCGGGGATTTGGAAACTGCTTGACCCCCAAGTTTGTATTGTCACCCAGTAAACACAAAACATTTGTATGACTTTATGCAATGTTGGACCAACGTCGAGGACGTTGGGCCGACATTGCATAAATGTCATACAAATGTCTTGCGTTTGCTGGGCAGGAGGAATTTCTCTCAAACATTGTACATTTATCTAATGTTGGTTCAATGTTGGGCCAGCGTCGCAGACGTTGGCCTAACATTAAAACAGCATTGGATCAATGTCTCGTTTGAGTAGTATCTTGTAATCAGCTCAGTGGCTATATTAATGCCGTCAATCTGTACTCAGTAGGCTACTGTTGGCCTACACTTGACCGTCTCAGGCATGCACGTTTTGAAGCTGAATGATTCTTTAATCCAAGGTGACAGGTGGGCCTAAAACTTGAAATGTATAGTTATATTTATAAGCATGTTTGAAAATCGGAAAAAAACCGTGTGATAATACACAGTGTTGAGTTGAACCGCCGGTTATTCAGATTTTCAAACATGCTTACACTGAACAGTCAGTACCCTGCAAACAATGTACGTAATATAACGTTCGTTAAGGTCCTATTTTCGTCATTCATGGATGAAGGTAACGAGGACGTGCTAAGGACGTAGTCATATTAACCCTAACGTCCCCAGAACGTCCTAATAACGTTAAATTTATGCTTTACGTCCTAAGGACGTAAATGGGAGTTCACAGAGTTACGTCCTAAGTACGAATGCTGTACGTTGTGGGGACGTTATTACAACGTGAAATTGTTTGCAGGGTAGGCCCTATATGGGTGCATGCATGGGTTAAAAAACGTATCGAGCGAGCTCCGAACCCCCTTCTTGGGGGCCAATCATCGAGGATTGCAGTTTCTAAAAAGTGTAGAAAACGACCCTAAAAAATTATATCTAGTGTAAAAAACGAAGTGTACTAGCTATGAAAAAAACTGGAGCATAGGCTAGGCCTACATCATTGTACATGTAGGTCATGTAGCCCAGCCAAGAAAATCAATACTATAATATGTGATATCTCCCTGCCCTCAACTGCCACAAATGAAAGCCGCGTGTTTATTTGCTGACAAAACGAGGTCATGCTGTGTAACCCAATTAGAATCAGAAACTGAGGCGGAAATCTTATAAAAAAATGAAGGCAATATCCTTTAAATAATGAACTGAACAGATTTTTCCCTTATAAAAAGTGAATAGTGAGGCCAAAATATGGGTAACAAGAACCCTGCGGTTCATTGCCACTTCGCCCCCCTTTCACCAGAGGACGCTTCGCCGTCGCATTTGAATGAGACGTCTCGCATCATAGTCATTTCGCATCATAGTTATTTGAATGAGACATCTCGCATCATAGTCATTTCGCATCATAGTCATCTCGCCCCCGTCGCATTGTAGCAGTATTAACCTTCCCACAGCTACAGGCCAATGAACATAGTAATTAGAGTGATCTTTCGCCGTGGCGTCGCATCATAGTCATTTCGCATCATAGTCACTTCCCCGTCGCATTATCACATGTTAAGTCTCCGTACAGGTATATTAAAATTAGTAAGAGCAGAGAAATTGTATACTGGTAATAGGCCTAATGTCGACAAAGGACTCTCATGTGGTAATATAAAAAATGAATTAACCAGAAGCACCAGATATTAAATTATCGTTTATAGCTATGGGATAAGCCTAAGAAGGCAACTTTAATAAAAAAAACGTGAGAATGGTATTAATGTCGACATGTACGTCTGTAGGCCCCTATGTCTGTCTGTCTGTATGTCTGTCTGCTGGTTTGTGATAATTTGGTATTTACATCTCAAGATAACACAGCATTACTGCATAGTGACAAAGGCAAATGGTGGTTACATGCACTATAATAATTAAATGTGAATAAAACATGTAAAAATGTCTATAATGTGTATACATATCAAATCCATATCACCCAGTTTATTATTACCTATACGTACTCAGCCAACACGCACGAGACGTTTAACCAATGTAGGTTTAATGTTGGTCCACCGTCTGCGACGCTGGCCCAACATTAAACCAGCATAATAACGGAACGGAATGATACAGCAATTACGTTTGATAATGACCAAGAGACTAATTCAAAGTATTATATATAACAACACGATAATGTGCGATATTAAACATTAATTACATATAGGCCTATATATATATTTATTTGTGTACTACTAGTGCTAAATGTAACTTTATTATATATACTATAATTTGAAACATATTTATTATGGAATAAAAGTACTGAAGACATGAAAGACAATTCATAATAACAACAAAGTCAACAGTGTTGGCGGGATAAAAAAGTAACACTTATTCGAAGTAACACTTTTTCAAAGTCAACAGTATTGATGGGATAACTAAGTAACTCTTGTTTAAAGTAACAGTTTTTTAAAGTCAACAGTATTGACGGGATCAAAAAGTAACACTTGTTCAAAGTAACTCTTTTTCAAAGTCAACAGTATTGATGGGATAACTAAGTAACACTTGTTTAAAGTAACACTTTTTTAAAGTCAACAGTATTGGCGGGATCAAAAAGTAACACTTGTTCAAAGTAACACTTTTTCAAAGTCAACAATATCAACGGGATAACTAAGTAACACTTGCTCAAAGTAACACTTTTTTAAAGTCAACAGTATTGGCAGGATCAAAAAGTAACACTTGTTCAAAGTAACACTTTTTTAAGGCCAACAGTATTGGAGGGATCACAAGTTCAAGTTCAAGTGTTTATTCTTTAAGCCTCATATGGAGGAATACAAGAAAATAACAGTGAATGTAATAAGCAAAACATACAATATAACACATAATAATGTATACATTATTATACAATCAATTACAGTTTTTTCACTTCACACTTTCTAAAATAATCTTAATAAAATTTGCCAAACTACGTAATTTTGTTTTTATCATTCATTATGTGTTTGAATTTGGGTGCCGACACAATATGACAATACTTCGGTAGGTATGTGCGTCTCTGATCAGCAAAAAATGGACAGTTAAATATATAATGAAATTCATCACCAATTTCTGACTGAGTACATTTAACGCATACTATTTCAGATCTTGGGATGTTTTTATAAATGCCAGTTTCTACAGGTAATTTGTGATTTCTGCACCTAAAACAACTAAAAACAGTTCTTAATTTCATAGGTAGAAAAGTAATGTAGAATTCTAACGATATATCCGACTTATACATACGGTAATTTATACATTTTGCATTTGATGCTACATCATCTGTCCAAGTCTGAAGGTATTGATCCTTAAGTCTAGTTTTAAAAACTAAGTCTAGTTTTAAAAACAGAGTAACACTTTTACAAAGTAGCACTTTTTCAAAGTTAACAGTACCGACGGAATCGCGAAAAACCCCACATTTTTTCATGTTGGAAAAGTTTTTAGGTAGGGCCGTAAATGATGTAAATTGGTTAATGATAACATGATTTCTTAGGAATAGAGCAGTTTAAGCACTTTCCTTTTGCCACGGAGAATTACACACATTTAAAGAAAAATCCTAGCATGTTTATTAACTTGTTTATTAACACTGTACATCGATGGACAGAGAACAACATCATCACTCCTCAAGTCGTGTGCGTCGCTGTACAGTCCCAGCCCAGAAACAGACCTCGATGCATAGAAAAAATTGTCTATGATGCGTGTTTCACCCCATGAACTTATATTTTTTTTACATTGAACTGTCATGACATTGAACCGGGCCCACAAATAAATAATGTAGGCTACTATGTAAATACTAATCATTTAATAATTTTGTTTAGTAAGATTCATAAAATTGGTTTAATATGTGATTATTTTATAATAAAGTCTGTTGTGTCACCATAGGCCTACACCTCATATGAGATTAAAACAACTATATCCTGGTTATTTCTTACAGTAGCGGATTCGATATATAATCATAATGGTTCACTGGAGTGGGCCTATAGCGAATATATGATCTCTGCTAAATATATGTCTATGATGCGATAAGTAGGCCTATAGAATGATAGGGTTTGGAATAAAATAGTGATGCATCAGTGTAGGCCTATTAATAGAATAACGACGGCGAAATGACTATGATGCGAGATGACTATGATGTGAAGCGTCCAATGACGGGGGCGAAAAAATAGATCCCAGTATGTGAAATAATGACGGCGAAATGACTATGATGCGAAATGACTATGATGTGAAACGTCCAATGACGGGGGCGAAATGACTATGATGCGAAGTGGCAATGATGCGAGATGTCTGGAAACCGTCACAAACGGGTTAACATGATAGCAGTATATTAAAACACCCCGTCCCGCATGTAGTGACTTGTCTTTAAAATCGTGTAATAATTAGATATTATAAAACAAACTTATATGATGTTTTTTAATAAATCGTGTTATAAGATATTATAATTATCACTGATATTATATTATTCATAGGATAACTACCAAGCCTCTATAGACAGTGTTCAACACGCTCCAATAAACACAACAACCTAATCCTTGTACTTACAACTGTAATCATCAAACACCAGACTACATGAAAGTATAACCAGCGCCAATACACAGTGTCGCACTGCAGACCCACGCGAGACGTTGATCTAATGCTGGTTAAATTTTGGGCCACCGTCTACGGCGTCTACCCAATATCTAACCAACATTGGGCCAACGTCTCGTGTTTGCTGGGGTCACACCCTTGCGGTCATCAAGTCCTCATACATGCACTGTAAGATAAGATAAGATAAGATAAATTTTATTTTCAATCGGCATGGTACAGTTAAACTAGAACTACCGGTACTACGGTATATTATATAGGCCCCCTACTCGTAATTCAATAAAATTAGAGCAACATACTTCATTATGATATAAATATATATATATTGCATAAAATGACCTGCTCTAGCATTATTGAGTGCCCATGGTAGTACTGTTTTGACAAAAACTTTTAAATTGACAAGAATCGTTGTTCTTGCAACATTGACCTAATGTTGGGTTAACGTTGGCACAACGTCTTCGACGCTGGCCCACCATTGGATCAATGTCTCGTGTTTGCTATGTACGAACATAACACCTTACAATATAAGCGAAAATGCTACAATTGTAAGCATGGTAATACATAGCGCTGACCGACCAATATGAGGAGGGTCCATCGTTTCCAGGGGAATGTGAAAATGTCAAAAAGGTGGTAGATTTAATTCTTCTCGCTACTCACCATTTTCGGTAGATGACTACATGATTATATGATAACAAAGCAAAATAAAAAGATAGTAGTTTTTTTTAGTTATTGATACTATATGGGCAAAGCCCGCCACTTCAAGACTTTTCCACAAGCTACATATGAAAAAAATAAACTTCTTATTATGCCTCTTTTCGCAACTTTATTTTAAAATAAAGAAATTATTTTTTCTTGTCCTAAAAAATTGAGATACCAAGTATAAAACATCAATTTTAATCAATTTTTTAAATGAACAATTAAAAGCATCAAAAAGCACACACAGAACACGTTACATTTTTTTATAGTTTAAACTTTTCCCAAAATATCTGATATGTATTGAGCATTTTTGTACAAGTACTATACAAAATAAAAACATGTACAATTAAATATAATAATGTAATTTCAATTTTTCTAAGTGTCAATGGTCTTGATACATTGCAGTATACGAGATATAAGGTTTTTCAAAAAGTAGTGTATTTTTATTTTAGTTTTTTTCCTGATAAAAACAGTAGTGTGTACATGTTCAATACCCATTCAATAGTGTTTAAAATAAACGTAACGTATTCTGTATTTGTGTGGTAAATGGACGTTATTACACACTGCCACATTGAATAATCGAGGTGTTTTTTTTGTCTCAGCACATTTTTGATTTTTTCTATAGCGATATATATTGAGTTTCTGTCATTTCGTGCCTGTTGATTAATATTTCCAATAAAAATGCAAATACGTTACCAAAATACGTTACATAACTAACATAATTCTTGTTATGATAAAGTATTGATACTAAATGTAACTATATCCAGTAAATAGTTGTATCATACAAAGTGTGAGTGTTTTGTACTTTTGTTACGAAACAGAATGCACTATTACAACATTGTTTAGTAAAGAGCAAAATACGTTACCAAAATACGTTACAAAATGTAACGTATTTTGTGTAACGTATTCTGGATTTTTCTTCTTTTTGCACAATTTTTAAGCTGCGTTCAGTGGCCAGGCTAAATTTTTACTTGCTGCGTGAAGACATACCTAGTGAGTAACTAAAGGGCCATTTGTTGTTAAGTGTGCATATCACTTTATCTTCAGAGTCCATATTCTGTTTTCTTAAAAAATAAATAGCGTCTGCTTGTTTCTACTGATTATTGCAAGAGTAGCACTGTTAGTATCACATAATTTTGTGATGTCTTTTTACATACCTACCTTAAATTACATATTCGACACACAGTAAGGAACATTAAATGATCTTAGAATTTTTGGCAGATACAAACAACTAACTCAAGTGTAACGTATTCTGTTATTTTGTGGCGACATGAACATTAATTCAATTTTGCAAGGGACAATATACTACTTTTGGGAATTCTTTTTATTTAATACGATCACTACTATATGTTAGTCGAATTCACACAATGTATCTTCCAAAAACTGCACCCACTCATGAACAGTGACCTGTCTAAGACAAAAATTTAAGCTGGCGACATGCCAAAAATGTCATTTTTATGGCATTCCAGTGGTCATCCTCAGGAGGTTCTCCTGGCCCAGTTTAGCCTATATGTGCACAAAGGTGGCCTAAAGCCCGATTCATTCCATTCCAGTGGTCAAAAGCACAATTTTTCTTGTCTAGGCTATGGAAAACTATACATTTTCTGAAAGGTCTTTGCATAAATTCAATGATAAAACTGGTTAAACAGAAGTGTAGGTCACTTCAAACGAGAACACTGCTGGGGTCATATGATTCTTGAAGTCGCGGGCTTTGCCCATATATGTAGTTTGTTATAAAATGATGTTCTTTCAAATTAAAATATATAAAAAATACATGATTCTTCATAATTATTTTGAATATATAGTACAATGAGCGACCACTAGTTATGCAAAACGTCGACCCCGTGTCTGAGATATGTGGTCGCTCAGTGGTCTGATGCCTATCTTCACTGCTCATCGACGGTCGCCGAAATAAGTATGCGTTTCATTTGCTTCGTTACTTACAATAAATGTGTGAAAGGTTTGAAATTGACCTGCCATTGAGCAAACGTTCAATTTTAGTCCACCGTCGGCAACGCTGACCAAGCATTTTGTCAACCCTGGTTGGACGTCTGTGTTTGCCGGCTATACCCAGATACCTCCACTCCATCGCAACATGTAGCCAGTGTGTAAACACCTTTAGCTGACACCTTTTTACAGCCAAGAGCTAATACAGAGGACGATAGTATGTCAATATATTTTTATTGAACGTATATATATGTATATATCACATGAACGCGATAATTCTCATTGGGCGACAGTCATATTAAAGAATGATTCAACTTCAAAACGCGCATGCCTGGGACGGTCAAGTGTAGGCCAACAGTAGCCTATCGAGTACAGACTGACGGCATTAATATAGCCACTGAACTGATTACAAGATACTACCTAATCAGGACATTGATCCAATGCTGTTTTAATGCTAGGCCAACGTCTGCGACGCTGGCCCAACATTGAACCAACATTGAATAAATGTACAATGTTTGAGAGAAAGTCCTCCTGCCTAGCAAACACAATACATTTGTGTAACATTTATACAACGATCGGCCCAACGTCTTCGACGTTGGTCCAACATTGCATAAAGTCATACAAATGTTTTGTGTTTACTGGGCATGTCAATACAAGCTTGGGTCAAGCAGTTTCAACATCCCCGCAGTAATACAGTCAGTTTGTTTGCAAGCCAGCGACCAAGTAGGGATAAGGGCCAAGAGCTTTGAATTATAAACTCATAGATGTCGCTCAAGTATATATGAACTTGCTGTGATTTGAGAACTTGCTCTTAATGAGGCTTTGGGTATGAAACGCATATTTAGTATTATTATGAAATAGGGACTTGGCCTACCCACGGGCACTATTGCCTTTTGGGGGACCCTTGTCCCGCGAGTTTTGACAGTTGACCACACCTTTAAGTGAGAAACACGCAATTGTAGTCAAAATGATTATAACTTAGTATAGGCCCTAGTCATAATTCTAATATCGCTATTATAATATTTTGTGGTTGTAGTTATTACAATAATTTAATACGCAACTTAACATGCAAACACGGGTGTAGCTTACATGTATAATATACAAACGATTACGGTAATAACATTAGGTTTGAATTTAATACCATAGACTACTATACTAGTGGTGATATTGATAACAAAATTAAATTGACCAGAATATAGTTGTACACCTCCCCCCCCCCCTAATTTAGCAAGACCCGGAATGAGATACCAACTGCCATACTGAACACCCCTTCTGATTTTCGCACCTATGACGCTATAGAAATTTCATATACTAGTATATCCATTCATTTATCTCGTCACCCACATCTTTGGGATACATATATTATTAAGAACATTCCAAGATGAAATGCATGGTCTACAGGCTAACCGCCTACAGGAGTAAACTATGCAGTAACACCAGCAGTGTCTTTATAAAATTTAGTGTTCCGTGGATGGGGTCATAATGTTGAATAATGGAAATGTATGCCTTTTTACATTTTTTTGAAAGACGTCAGTGCTTTACATTGACATTTTAGGCCGAGAATCCTCAAGCGTTCATTTTTCGCTAACTTTGCTCCAAATTTGTGTGTTTTTTTAATATGCCGTGTGAATAGGTTGCTTAACCCGACCCTCCCAGTCCCACAGGCATTTTAATAGCATCATACATCCTTCCTTTATGTGACGTTGAAAATCAGTTTCCATCGTGATATTTTGATAATGTTCATTATTATTTACTTTGACGTTTGATCCTACTTAAATATAGTTAGTTAATTTCAATGATGTTTTTTCATCTCTATGATATTTATTCACCTCAGGATGGGGATGTCTAGACAGCCAAGCTGATAATACCTGGATGTAGGCCTATACACTTATATACCACACAGCGACCACGGGACAATGACCCCATATATACTGAAATGTCCAGGGATGTGACGACCCAGATTCTGTGTATGTTGATTGGTCAGGGATGTCTATCTCGTCCTATGATCTGCTTAAGATGTAGGTCAGCCTATCTCAGAATTTTCTTCACAACAATTGTAGCTGTGGTGTCAGAGGCATTCAAACCAAGGGCTAGATATTCAAAGGCAATATATATTATTGCAAAATATTGTATCGATATCATGCTAGATTTGGTCTCAAGAGCAAAACATCTGTTAGCTTTCCCCAGTTTCAAACTCTCATTCTGGTGGTTTCTTAAGATTATATTGGCCTAGTTTGATCCCAAGGTAGGCATTGTTCTCAGTAAAAGTTACTGGCTATCTACAGGGTATAAATCAATAGCCCAACCCACAGCTCAAAATTTCGGAACCCCTGACTGTCGTAAAATTGACGATGGAAATCCTAATAACTCAGCAAAAACAGATAGTTATGCTTATTCAGAAACAACGTTTGGTGGATCTACTGTAGGCTATGGAATGACAGAAAACTGAACCTATGCGTTTTGCCGTATTTGAGAAGATGTGAGTGATAGTCATTTAGGACACACATTATATGGACACAAAAAAACAGTGCCCAGAATCCGTTTTGTGAACCATATTAAAACATTATTGGAATGTGTTCCAATAATGTAAAAAGTGAACAGGGAATAATCCATAATTTTCAGGACCCATATGTGCACCCCTCTATATGGTAGTTTTTATGCACACACGATCCTATCCTAAAAAAATAAACATTATACAAGTAGTCTAAGCCTAAATGATATATACACATATATAGGCCTATATACATCAACAATTAAAATGTTAAAATGCTACAACTTGCCAGGGATCTAAAACCACCTCCTGAAATCCAAGCTGCCCACGACCAACTCTTCAGTTCCCACCAGGCGGCACTAGCCTCGACTAGTGACGTAAGAGTGACCAAGAAAGGAGTCTCTGTTCGAAAGTTCTCGTAAGTACGCTTTCAAATATAACGTTGTAAGTAAGGTTAAAAGATACTAATAATTAAAATGTTATTTCAAATTAATTCACTCTCCCGGATCACTTTTAAAAATTTATAACAAACAAACTGAGAAATGACAACTTCAAACATAAATTTAATTGTGACTAATTGTAGGCCCCTATCACAAACCAAATGCCATGCATATTTATCAATATTAGAAAAGTACTCACTCATAGTTTAAAAGGTAAAACGCTATCAAATAGAGAAATTTTCTGAAACTTCTCTAATTTATAGCTGTTATGTTTGTAATTTAACAACACCTAACTAACTTTGAATATAATTTTTAAATGTAGACCGAATAAATGTAGAACGAATAAACTACAAAATAGTAGGCCTATGTTGTAACTGTTTATTCTCAACCACATCCCATATTTATCCCAACATTATCATGTTTACAGTCGTTATTTGACAAGCTGCATTATATTTCGAATCAGGTCTATAATTTTACATTGTGAATTACTACATGTATAATTATGGTCATTTATATCTTAAATTATTTGATTAAAAAGCGACTTTTATGACAATGACTCTACCATGTCTTAACGTGAGTCATCCGGACATATATAATATTTATTAATTTGTAGGCCTATTGTGTCAGTGTTATTGTCGAATAAACCATTTTCTTCTTTCTACTCTGTATAGCATATAGGCCCCACCAATTTGTCTCCTCTCAACAAATACTTTTTATTTTGCAAGGGCTTGATCAGAGAGAGGTAGAAGTCTTCTTCCGATCTCCAAGGGCTTGATTTTTGAGTCATGTCGGTCGGATCATAGATCTTTTCTCTAGATCTATGGGTCGGATGTGGTGTTAGACATGCCCTTCAGCTGGAGGATGTGTTGTTTTCATTTTAGATTTACACCACAAATTCAAATAGGTCTACATGAAAATGTGCAAAGATTGTGTCAAGGATGAATTTCCCGAGAGAGTAAGATACAAATTTTATACTTTGAGTATCGTGTAGGCTACATAGATATTATCATGTTTACTGTTATAATAATAATAACAATAAGATTCATTTGTTACTAACTAGTTAAGAATACGTAACATATCGAGATGCAAAGTATAACAGTTAGACTATATATGGTCATTCCCCACACATAGATGTCGCTCAGGTGAACCCCCGCTGCATAATCTCTGAGGTCGGAATGATATATGGTCTCACCACCCCAAATGCCAGTCCCATTGAAACGCATGTATAAAGCCAACATTCCAAGGGCCGAAATCACCACTTTCATCCCTAGCTGCCCCCCTATGTTACACACCATAATAAAGCCTAAGCTGTCCTTTTTCAAAAACTGCTTCGAAAATGGTATGCTAACTTCCTGCGTTTTGAGTTACGCTCACATGTTGGTGAAAAGGACCACTTTGCCCAGATCTCCCAAAATATTCTTGCGCCCATTCCCAGAAAAGACACAAATCCTTCTCACCGCATGTGTCCATCCGAAAATCTCACATAACAGTTATAGCTCATATCACAGATAGCAAAAACAGTGTGTGCTTACAATTTATCCACATAATTACAACATTCCTGTATTTTTCGTAATTCACCAGAGGCGGAAACAACCATTTAAAGCAGTAATTTGGATAGGGATTCTCTAGTCAGTAGCCACCCCGCTTGGATTTCGGCTCATTTAGTCTCACCACCCCAAATGCCAGTCCCATTGAAACGCATGTATAATGCCAACATTCTAAGGGCCGAAATCACAACTTTCGTCCCTAGCTACCCCCCTATGTGACACACCACAATAAAGCCTAGGCTGTCCTTTTTCAAAAACAGGTCCGAAAATGTTATGCTAACTTCCTGCGTTTCGAGCTAGGCTCCCTTTTTGGTAAAATGGTCCGTTTTGCCCAGATCTCCCGAAATATTCTCACGCCCATTCACAGAAAAGACACAAATCCTTATCACCCCCTGTATCCATCCGAAAATCTCACAACACAGTATAACTGATGTCACGCATGAAGAAAACCATGTGTGCTTGCAAATTATCCACACAATTGCAACATTCCTGTATTTTTTTTTAATTCACCAGAAGCGGAAACAACCGAGTATTAAATGCAGTAATTTATGACGTACTTTTCAGTCAGTAGCCACCCCCCTTTGATTTTGGCTCATTTAGGGTGGCGAGACCATATATAAAATTTCGTCGACGTGACTGATGTCTACACTGACTACAGAAGACCCTTTTGATTTGTTACGTAAGCTTTAGTCGATTTTTATCGATTTTTAAAACGAAAAATAATCATGTAAAAACTAGATAATGTACCTTAAAGTAACTAGTTTCATAAAAAAAAACATGTAATAAGATAGTGGGGGAGACTGGGCACTTATGGGCATGGCATTGGGACCGAAGTAGCCTACCACGTAGGCTACGATTTTGCTGTTCAATGAAAAATTTCAGTGGCCTCCATAGCGACTATTCGTCAAAGTAACACAGATGCTGATGTCGGCCATATTGTTGTTTTAAACTCAATTCACTAAGAAGTTATGGAGATTTAGTGAAATGTAAGTGGCATTGTTTAGTAAATTTTCCTAGTATCAGTAAAAACGTAATTATGAGGTCGGAACAAGGGGATAAATCATATAGACTCGAGGCGAGGCGTCGACATGATAAATACATTGTAGTTGTATTAGATTTCTGATTCAGGGGCACCATGGGGTTACAGTGGAAAGGAACTGGTGGGGACCGATGGGCCATCTTTCAAGGGGTCCACTAATTCATGTCAGGTTCCTATGGGCAGGTGGCTCATAGGATCCCGACATAGATCAGATAAACATTTAGACCTCGTTTTTATTTTAAGACAATGAAACACAAATGTATTAAGTTTTAATTAGCAACTATACCGGTATATCATTTATACGATGTAGAACTACATTATATTAATATATGCAATTTTTCATTGTACAGCAAAATCGGTGGTTCTTTGGTCCCCATTGCCCATCAGTCCCCAGCTTCTCTAAGGATGTCGCTATTTAAAAAAATTGTGTCAAATTTCGTTGAAATAACGGACTACCCAGATGCATCAAGCATGAGTAATCTACAGTAGGGGCCTATGGAGTTGTAGAAATGAGATATTGTGAGAGCCCCCCCCCCCTCCCACTAACGGTGGTTACGTAACAGGACAGGGTTTGTTTCGCAAATCTACAAATATTTATATATAAATCAAACAATATATCTATATATAGTTGTAGCAGCCAGAGGTTTTTCTGATCAGAGTACGTCCATCTGTTTAATTGCGTAATTATAATAATAGCAATATGCACATTTAGCAAGTGTTGTGCTGGTAAAAAAGTAAAATTCAACTGCATTTCACCATTTTATTTCCTGGCGTTGCATAGAAGTAGTAGTAGTAAATTTTGCTTTACGCCACTTTTCGGCACAAAAGGTCTTTTAAGTGACATTGTAATACGATAAAAACGTTGTAGTCAATTGATGAGATAAATGATGTACAGATGATGATGTGAGGGTGTGGATGATAGGGCATGGTGGGTTATTGAGAGCGTTTTCCTTAGCTCGCCCGATAAGGGGTTCTGGGCATGTCTAGGGGATATACCCCCAGACATGCCCATGCAGACAGCCGGCATAGAAACTACAAATTTTTTAAAATTTATACAATGAAAAAAAAGTATTTGTACCACGGCTTTTCACCATTTTGTAATCATCAAAACACAAAAAGACAACAAAATGCACAATGATCGGATCAGTATTGATCGACTTCATTTTGTAAAAAATCATGTCCTGTTACATAACCTTGTCTATTATTTATTTCAAATTACGCCATGTTACATAACCACCCAGCAGCATGGATTGTTCGACGTAGATTAGTCATGCTACATAACCACTATCATCTTCAGTGGCGGATCCAAGGGGGTGGGGGGTTAAACTCCTCCCCCCTCAGAAAAAAATCATCACCTTATTTAGGGGTTTTCTTATGATTTGGTGATATACTGAGTGAGAAAAAGTGCCCAGTATGCCTTACCCAGTATGTTTTAGATTGCATGAGAAAAACTTTGGAAATCAAAATTCCCCCGAGGGCGGGCCGCTCGACCCCTTTACAGTAAAATATTTTTTTGTCAAATTTTGACCCCCCCCCCATCCCCCCTCACTGAAAAGCTAGATCCACCCCTGACCTTCAATGTCATGTTACGTAACCACCGTCTATTCAAATATCCTGTTACATAACCATTTGTATCTTCTGTCCTCTTACACAACCAGCCATTAAAAACACATTCTGGTACATGGTATCCCCAAACAGTAACATTTATTTTTACTGTCAACCAAAAGTGCAGATTTGCATCTTAGCTGTCGCAACAGTCCTAATTTAATTGTGCAATTTATAGCTTATATTTGGTTCAAACCTAACAAGTACAGATACGCTACCAATTAAAAAGCTATATCTAGAGAGAACAGTGCACTGTTACGGTACCACAGAACAGTCAATGCTGGGATATCACTTGTCCTGTTATGCAATGCACGTTACATATACTCAATGTCCAGTAACGATACCATTTCAACACCAATAGAACAAAGAGTATACAGCTACGATACCACTAAACCTTCACAGGAGTAGCACTTATCCTGTTACGATACATTTTATACAAAAAGACTCACGTTACGATACCTTACCTATAAATTTTAAATCAGTCTCGTGAACATTGGATTGCTGCATTACACATTATCACAATATAAATGTATATATATATAGAAGGTCCATGGTGTATGTTATATAGGTTGGGAATAAATTGAGTAAGAAAAAATATGGTAACAGCAGTAACAGCTCATTGTAACGCGCCCCTTACCTTGTTCAGAGCACGTGCACTCCTGTACGGTACAGATATAGTTACTACACGTTTTTTTGTCACAGCTGCAATTATATGCACTGTTCAGTTACGATACCATGACTCACGTTTTGTAAACGAATAGTTTATAATGAAAACGACGTCGTATATTTATTATATAGATGTAAAATGATGCGATATTATATTGAGCATCTATGTGAGAAGAATTATGATTAACATGATACACAATCTGGTCAAATTAGAGTAACATATTCATAAAAAGTGCAGGACTCACGTTACAATACTATCTGGACCCCCCATAAGACAACGATTTTCTACAAAAAACGTGTAAAAATAATAAAATAACTAAATAAAGTGTTTATATTTCTAAGCACTTCAGGTCTGAAATGTGAACATAATTATAATCTTAACGTTTTATATAGACATGTTGAAAATGGGGCTCGTGTTCCCTCGCTATGTAAGGCCCGGGTTTCTATGAAATTTTGTAATCTTTTTTGCTTTTTTAATCGAATTAAAATTGTCCATTCAGACTGAATTTGTCTTTTCTATCCTTTTTAAAGTATGCAGTCAAGATAAAATCTATACTGTAACCGTTACATACCTTACCTATAAATTTTAAATCAGTCTCGTGAACATTGGATTGCTGCATTACACATTATCACAATATAAATGTATATATATAGAAGGTCCATGGTGTATGTTATATAGGTTGGGAATAAATTGAGTAAGAAAAAATATCGTAACAACAGTAACAGCTCATTGTAACGCGCCCCTTACCTTGTTCAGAGCACGTGCACTCCTGTACGGTACAGATATAGTTACTACACGTTTTTTTGTCACAGCTGCAATTATATGCACTGTTCAGTTACGATACCATGACTCACGTTTTGTAAACGAATAGTTTATAATGAAAACGACGTCGTATATTTATTATATCGATGTAAAATGATGCGATATTATATTGAGCATCTATGTGAGAAGAATTATGATTGACATGATACACAATCTGGTCAAATTAGAGTAACATATTCATAAAAAGTGCAGGACTCACGTTACGATACTATCTGGACCCCCCATAAGACAACGATTTTCTACAAAAAACGTGTAAAAATAATAAAATAACTAAATAAAGTGTTTATATTTCTAAGCACTTCAGGTCTGAAATGTGAACATAATTATAATCTTAACGTTTTATATAGACATGTTGAAAATGGGGCTCGTGTTCCCTCGCTATGTAAGGCCCGGGTTTCTATGAAATTTTGTAATCTTTTTTGCTTTTTTAATCGAATTAAAATTGTCCATTCAGACTGAATTTGTCTTTTCTATCCTTTTTAAAGTATGCAGTCAAGATAAAATCTATACTGTAACCGTTACATACCTTACCTATAAATTTTAAATCAGTCTCGTGAACATTGGATTGCTGCATTACACATTATCACAATATAAATGTATATATATAGAAGGTTCATGGTGTATGTTATATAGGTTGGGAATAAATTGAGTAAGAAAAAATATCGTAACAACAGTAACAGCTCAATTGTAACGCGCCCCTTACCTTGTTCAGAGCACGTGCACTCCTGTACGGTACAGATATAGTTACTACACGTTTTTTTGTCACAGCTGCAATTATATGCACTGTTCAGTTACGATACCATGACTCACGTTTTGTAAACGAATAGTTTATAATGAAAACGACGTCGTATATTTATTATATCGATGTAAAATGATGCGATATTATATTGAGCATCTATGTGAGAAGAATTATGATTAACATGATACACAATCTGGTCAAATTAGAGTAACATATTCATAAAAAGTGCAGGACTCACGTTACGATACTATCTGAACCCCCCATAAGACAACGATTTTCTACAAAAAACGTGTAAAAATAATAAAATAACTAAATAAAGTGTTTATATTTCTAAGCACTTCAGGTCTGAAATGTGAACATAATTATAATCTTAACGTTTTATATAGACATGTTGAAAATGGGGCTCGTGCTCCCTCGCTATGTAAGGCCCGGGTTTCTATGAAATTTTGTAATCTTTTTTGCTTTTTTAATCGAATTAAAATTGTCCATTCAGACTGAATTTGTCTTTTCTATCCTTTTTAAAGTATGCAGTCAAGATAAAATCTATACTGTAACCGTTACATACCAATTAAATTGTTAAAGGCTAAAAATGTTTTTTTAAATCAGATGGTCAGTGGTTACGTAACAAATCAGAAACGGCCAGATTTTATCTTGATCAGTGTGAGACTAGCCTAGTACTATATATTTTAATGTGGCATTATTTTCTCATTGTAGTGCATAATAGTCGATAAATAACTTTGAATTTTACTTTAAATAACAAAAGTAGGCTTACCTTATATATATCGAAATATAGGGACCTATATATAATTATTAAGTGATCCTAATATATCATATATTTTGCAAACTGACTTTCCATTACAATATTTAAAAATATATGTTAACAGGACAGCATCTGCTTAGAAAAAGGTGCATATTTCGTTAATTTTAACGGCTGTGTACAATGTCAGAGGAAGGATACTTTAGAAATTATCAATAGAGAACAAGTTCAAGAAGAAGATGAAGAGACCATCACATATGACCGTTAGTGAAAATCATAAAACTAAAATATGGGTGAAATTGATCAAATCTGTAAAATACTATATATATATATATATATATATATATAATATATATATATATATATATATATATATATATATATATATAATATGTTAACTATTATAGGCCTCCTAACGTTAGGCCTGTCCAGTGCTTCTGATAGTTGAAACAATGAAATGGTGAGTGAGGGTTGTGAACACTTTGGATGACAGAGACTAACGTAACTGTAATGAAGATTTGATAGCCCAGCAATATCAGATATCCATAGAGTTCTGTGTTGTTTCAATTCTGGGCCAGTGTCGAAACAGCACTCGGGGTCAATGCGTGATATTTGCTCAGGTAGTTTTTATAGCGACACAATCAGGCTGATATCATAAAAAAAATTGGTAATTTTATTTTGGCTTCTCAATATGTCATCAGTCAATATGACCTTATGATGTAAACATGTCCATAGGCTAGAACTGCAATTTTTTTTAATTTACCAGTTAAGCAAGATATGAAGACGAAATTCCCTTATTTTGGACATGCATGTCCGAAAATCAGGAATTTCGTCTTTATATCTCTTTAACTGGTTAATGCGCAGCATAAAAATTTTAAAACTTTTGCAGTTCTAATCTATGGACATGTTTACATCATATGGTCATATTAAGAAGCCAACATAAAATTACCGATTTTTTGATGATTTTAGCCTGATTGTGTCGCTTTAAATTGTGTTGCTTTAAATAGATTCTAGACTTGTATGCTTATACTTTCTTCTAGATATTTGTAAAAACTGTGACCACAAGATTGCAACACACGAGTATCATTTTAAAGTGGAAGATGAATATCAGGTAGGCATTTATATATATAAAGCATTATTAATTAATCTGAAATAATCTTTGGCGCTTGCAATGTCGATAGATATACATATATTGACAATGGTAATTCGACATATTATATCTCTTAATACGTAATATAACTGACATAATCATTGGTTGCAGGAATACGAGATGTGGTGTTTACTGTGTGGCAGGGGAGATGATACCAGAAGTATAATGCCTGATGATCCAAGAAAAAACATACTATTTTAAAATCATAAGGAAAATAATTTATCTTCAAAACCAAAGTTTTGTAGATAACTATTTCACAACATAATAGATAACCCAGCAGCCCTCAAAATCGTTTATCAGGTTGAGTGATTTGGTCGGCACAAGTTAACCAGACTAGTCTCCAAGACAGCTCTTAAAACCAGAGACTGTGGTAACCTCAATGACTGATGCCGGGAGGGAATTCCAACCGAAAAAGGTTTTATGCCAAAAACATAATTTGAACAAGTGCGGTGTTGACTCTAACATGTTTAAATGCCTGATTGTGTCCACTGCAAGTTCTTTTATCAGCTGTGATTAGCTGGCCTCTCATAGGAATTTTGACTAACAACAAGTAACAAGTAACAAGTAGTTTATTCTGATGGTCTTCTTTAGTAGAAGACAAGACAGAGTTGCCAGGAAGGCACATGACATAGTATATACAATTTTCACATTTTGCGATATTAAAATTTACATATTATTAATTTGACAAACATAGCCAGTTTTTTAAGGTTTTCACCCTTAGTTTGATAAGAGTTCATATAGGTAAAAGGTTGAAGGTCTTCTGTAATATTTTGAATTAATACAGTTTTTACGTTCTTCTTTGAAGGTAGGACAACAAAGTAAATAATGAAATTCATCACCTATATCTATTTCACAAAATTGGCACATACGCATATCACGAAGGACTTGTGACCGAGCACCGACCTCTATGGGTAAACGATGATTTCGCCATCTAAACTTTGTGAAATATTTCCTCAGTAAGTCTGGTAATTCATTTAAATAATTTTCAAAGCCAAACGATGTTTTAATGATACGATAAATTGTGCATTTTCCTCCTTGTGATATAGTTTCGTGCCATTTTTGTATAAACTGATCTCTTAATCTTATCTTTACTGACTGCTTAAATACTTCGATAGAACAAGGTAATGATTGATTCAACCATAATCCAGAAAATCCGCAATTATTCAAAGTTGTCTTTACAGTTTTAATCCATTCAGATTTAAATATATCTTTTTTATCTAGTGTATATAACAATGAGTAGATTGTATTATATATCTTGTGTTTGTTTCCAGAACATAATCGTGCCCAAAATGTTAGCATACGTGATTTGATATCAATATCCAAGGGAGTTGCACCCAATTCCCCATAAACCATCATAGAGGAAGTGAACTTATTTACAGATAACACATATTTAAAAAATCTAAGCTGGAGTCTTTGAAGTATGTCACATTCTTCGCTGCCCCATACTTCAGCTCCGTACAACACCACTGGTTTAACAAGTACATTAAAAAGTACATTAAAGGTGTAGTCAACTGTTAAAATTCACGGGACAAGGGTCCCCCAGAAGGCAATAGTGCCCGTGGGTAGGCCAAGTCCCTATTCCATAATAATACTAAATATGCGTTTCATACCTAAAGCCTCATTAAGAGCTAGTTCTCAAATCACAGCAAGTTCATATATACTTGAGCGACATCTATGAGTTTATAATTCAAAGATCTTGGCCTTTACCCCTACTTGGTCGCTTGCTTGCAAACAAACTGACTGTATTACTGGGGGATGTTGAGACTGCTTGACCCAAGCTTGTATTGACATGGCCAGTAAACACAAAACATTTGTATGACTTTATGCAATGTTAGACCAACGTCGAAGACGTTGGGCCGACTTTGTATAAATGTTATACAAATGTCTTGTGTTTGCTGGGCAGGCGGACTTTCTCTCAAACATTGTACATTTATTCAATGTTGGTTCAATGTTGGGCCAGCGTCGCAGACGTTGGCCTAGCATTAAAACAGCATTGGATCAATGTCCTGTTTAAGTAGTATCTTGTAATCAGTTCAGTGGCTATATTAATGCCATCAATCTCTACTCAATAGGCTACTGTTGGCCTACACTTGACCGTCCCAGGCATGCGCGTCTTGCAGTTGAACCATTCTTTAACAAGTTTAAAATTAGTAACAGACTTTTTCGAGAATCTTTAGCATATTTGTATCTGGTCAATAAATCACTATTAGAAATAAGATTCTAGTAATTGAAAGTAGCTAATTGTGTACGTGTCATACAGTAAATGTGGACACTGTATCCATCACTCATCACAACCTCATCTTAGAACACTTTATCAACATATCTAGCAAATGGGCTACACCGCTCATGAAGAACATGGTCGATCTATGGTGTGACACTAATAATAATATTCAGCACCATATATAGCTCTTATAAATACAGAATGATTATCATCTGGATCCGAACTATACTAGTAATCAGCGAATTTTAGTGCCGCCGGGAATTGCAGTAGGGGCCTAAACAGATTACTGATACCTGAATTTAAATTTTATAGGCCTACCTGCAAAGCGTTTTCAAATTGGACTATTGTCACCATTTATAGCCTTGTTTTTCAATATTTCCTGGAGAGCATGCCCACAGACTCCGCGCCTATTACCGAATGATCGTCCTGTACCTCACCCCAGGGGCGTGCGCAGCTTTCCGTCAAAGGGGGGGGGGTCAAGAGGTAAAATTTTGATAAATATGGGGGTTCCGGGGAAATCTATGGACAATTTTAAAAATCTGCAGCTCAAGGGGGGGGGGGGGGTCAGGACCTCTCTGACCCCAATGCCCCCCCCCCCCCCCTGTGCACGCCCCTGCACCCCCCTTTATCTAAGTCTGATACGACCTTGATACTTGTTGGCCCTTTAGCATGTTTAGCTGCATACAACATATTCGGCCGGCTCCTAATTATAATTATTCAGTAGGCCACGATGGCCGATACTATCTAGGTGACTGATCTTCCATAGGCCTAGGCCCTACTCTACTGCATGGTGGGAAACGCTGCAGCATCACTCCGTAAATTAATTCTGTGGAATATGCAACTATATGCCTATATACCCATGTTAAAATCATTCAGTTTGGAGTTTTCATCATTAGACTTGAATGTTTTTAATTGGGTAGGTCATCCAATGTGAGGTGAGAATTGCTGCAGCAATTCCCAACTCGCATTGCAATAAAAAGGTTGGCATGACACAAGTGGGCCAACCATGCGTTGCCAATGAGCAAAAAGCCGTCGCATCCAACGGTTGGCATAGGCTAGGCCTACTCTAGCTAGTTGGCCAACCAGCAAAAAATATATCTTCCGACGTCGGTCCAACACAACTACGTATGTTGCCCAGTTGGGCCTATTGCTTTAATATGATAAACATGCGAGTGTAATGTTATACATGTATAGGCCTTCCAGTGCTATTGGTGTGACATCCAGTTGTAAGCAGATGTTTAACTGAATGTGGGTCTTGTGTGTTAGGGTACATAATGAAAGGTTTTGCAATTTTGACATTTGGGGATTGGCAGACGGTGCTGGCGCAGAATAGCAAGCATGGGCGACTGACCAACGTGGAGAGGGGATTTGTGTCTTTATACCAGAGATTATTTATTATAATATCTCTGTTTATACGTCGAGAAGATCAGGATATGGTATAACAACATCTCTAGCCCTAGCATTTCTCAAGAGTTTTATGTTTAAAGCGACTCAATCAGGCTAAGATCAGAAAAAAATAGGTGATTTTATTTTGGCTTTTTAAAGGGACATGCCGAGGTCTAAAATCAGCAAAAAATCGGTGATTTTATTTTAGCTTAATAATAATTATGACCATATGATGTAAACATGTCCATAGACTAGAACTGCATTTTTTTTTAAATTTTTGTGTTGCACATTCTCCAGTTAGGCTAGATATAGAGACGAAATTCCTGATTTCTAATTATTGAAAACCAAGTCAAAAATAAGAAATACGGGAATTTCGTCTCTATATCTAGCCTAAATGGTAAGTGCGCAGCACAGAAATTTAAAAACTTTTGCAGTTTACATCATATGGTCATATTATTAGGCTAAAATAAAATCACCGATTTTTTTTTGCTTTTAGACCTGGGTAGTCCTTTTAATATGACCATATGATGTAAACATGTCCATGGACTAGAACTGCAATTTTTAATTTAAATTTTTGTGATATAGAGACGAAATTCCCGTTTTCTTATTTCGGACATGCATTTCCAAAATAAGAAATGCGGGAGTTTCGTCTCTATATCTCGCTTAACTGGTAAATGCGCAGCACAAATATTAAAAAACTTTTGCAGCTCTAGTCTATGGACATGTTTACATCATATGGTCATATTAAGAAGCCAAAATAAAATCACCGATTTTTTAACGATTTTAGCCTGATTGAGTCGCTTGAATAAAATTTCGTAAATGAATGTGGTAAATAGTTCCACCAGTGTTTCATGTAGGATTCACAAGGGGCATAGCGCTACTTATCATTGGGGGCACCTTATCATGCATGCCTGGCACCCATTTGACCATGTTACGCATTTTCATCACCCCGCCCTCCCCAATTAAGGGTATAAACAGAATTAGTTAAATATGTAAATATTGCCAGTGATTACCACTATGTACACACCGTTATCAGATGTTCAGAACGCACAGCACCAATGAACGAGGTGTTTTACACTGTCACAATGGCCTGAGTTAGGTTGAAGATGTGTATAGTTGTGTGTTACATGTGTTGTTTGCAGAATAAATATTATTTTATATTGAGCTAAGGGAAGTTGTGTACATATATATTAAATAGAAGTGAACCCAACACAGAGCCTTGAGGGAACGCCACATAACAGCAACTGCTGAGTAGACAGTTCACAGAAGATGTTCACACGCAGAGATCGAACCCATTGCAGCACCACATCATACAAAATCAGTTAATCCTTACAGAAGTTCGCCATTGTGTTTTTCTCTGTTTTAGATTGGGAAAAAACTAATGAGGGCGGGCGGTAAAAATCATTAAAGAAAAAACAACTTGCAAACATGCAAAATAATGAGGGCGACAAAATAAAACTTTGGACCAATTTTTAAAAAAGGTTATAAGGGCGATGAAAAAATAAAAACATCTAGAGCTTAAATAAAAACAAAGCTGTTTTCTTTATCTCTTGAAATTTACATTTTTCGGAAATTGCCAAACATCCAATGTGCCTGCTGGGTTGAAAAAAGACTTTTTTGGTAATGCGCGCGCTCATCTAAAACAGAAAATAAAACATTGTGGCTTTAAGCTTTGCGCCAACATTGGCAGACAAAATGTCATGCTGGATTAATTTAAGAAATGCTGGATTGGTTTAAAAAATGCCGGCTTGGTCGAAAAAGGCTGTTTTGGTGGAATCAAATTTGCTGAATGAGATTTATTTTAGGTACGCGTATTTCGCATGTAAAAGTTTTATTTGTTTGCATGAACAGTTGAAAACATAATTTGAGCCAACCACAGCTACACAATTATCTAGGTCATTGTGAGCAAGTGGTATAGTGCGACACACGGGACAAAATATTTGTAAAAATTATCACAACTACAGTGAACACTCATTTATTTAAAAAAATGTATTTCCATAGAGGTCGAAAACAGCCATATTACAAAGAGTCCATTTCCTTTCTGATTCGGATCTGCATGATTACATAAATATTTTGGAGAATAGATAATAATTATATTTATAATATATTACGGTCATCTTATTTTCATCCCAGTTAAAAGATATCCACCACATCCACTCATGTTTACTGTTGGATGTGTACGATTGCTGAGAATCTGTAAACACAACAAAACATGTCAGTTATTGATTACCAACGCAAAATAAAAGACATAGGCTATGTTTAGCATGTCCCGACAAACAGATCAAATTAGAGCAAGTACTTCAAACATTTACAGCTAATGATGTCTCTAAATAAACTCCATCTATCGTTTTTTTATTTTGGCTGGCTAGTAAGCATGGGAGATATTTCTAATATCGTAGTATAACCTCATATCAGAGTGCTATACTATATTAATAATACGCAACTAAATTGCACACTAGAAGAGGCAAAGTCAATGAGTTCTGAATTTTTTTACCATGACACAGGTATTTTCCCAATAATTCAGTTAAGTTCAAAATTCATGATTTCATTAAAAGCTATGGTTGCGTGTGATTTATTTGAAGTAGGCCTATATTAGCTATTCAAAATATACATGATTACTGGTTATTTATACAATATTGTTTTAAATATGGCTCGCTCTCTTTGACATTGGTCTAACATTAAAAACAACATTGTGTCACTATTTTGTGTTACCTGATACTCTCGTAGCCATGTTTCAGTCAGTTTCAGACAAACCAAGCCACCTTTGTCACGTAACTTCATATAACAGTCAATAAGAGGCTGCAATACATCAAATAGATCCCATGAAATAACAGCACAGTAAAATTGACACATGATATACAGTAGGCTAGAATTTTGCTAATTTTGTTAATTTTTTTGTGGCGGCCATTTTAAATTTCGGTAAAACCTTCAAAAAAATCGTCTGCACATCTCCATATCGTAATAAATGTGATTGTAAAAATTGAATAAGTTCTGACTTCAAGTTTTAGAGTTTTTGCCGTAACCAAAAAAATTGAAGTTGATCTGTGGCGGCCATTTTAAATTTCGGTAAAACCTTGAAAAAATCGTCTGCACATCTCCATATCGTGGGGAATGTGATTGTAAAAATTGAATAATTTTTTACTTGAGGTGTTAAGTTTTTGCGTCCAAAAACATTTGAGTTGACCTCTGGCGGCGATTTTGAATTTGGGTAGCATCTTTAAAAAAATCACTTCATGTTGCTAGGAATGTGATGTTAAAATTTCCAAAAAAATGACCAGTAGTTTTTGCACCCATAAGAAAATGCGAAACTGGACAGAATCCTGGCGCGACTAAAATCCCCCTTCCACTACAGGCGGGGGATAAAAAGTGAATATAGAATGACATTTGTTGATATCTACTTATAACCTGACGGCATGGTACAAATAAATTTATATTAGTCCAGCAGATTTGTGACGAAAATCAGACGAAAGGCTCAGTTAGTGATAAAAGCACCAAAATTTCCAGAAAGTTAGCTGAGATGATACTATTTAAAATTTGCTATGGACCCAAGTTGAACAAATCCAAGATGGCCGTCATTTTCAAGATGGCGGCCAAATTTAAAAAAAAGCACAAAATTGTATTGTAGTCATTAAAAAATAATTTAAAATTGAATGTATAAAGTTTATGCTGCCCGTGGGTCACATACAAATACATGTAGACAAATGGTCAAAATGGTGGAATCCAAGATGGCCGCTATTTTCAAGATGGCAACCAATTCAATACAAAATAATGATATTTTATTGATTCTTAAAACAATGTTATCTGCTGTAATATACACACTTTGTTTGACCGTAATTCACCTTAGGATAAATCTATTTAAATATATAATAATACAATTTTAATAATTTTTTGATAAAACATTGTGCCATCTAGAATGGCCGCCATTTTTACTAAAAACTACATTATTTCTCAGCAAACACGACACGTTGAAACAATCATGTTGTAATGTTGGCACAACGTGCGTAACTGAGGGCAAAACGTGCTATATTGTAGTAGAATTAGTTTCAGTAAGTGTATAGTCTTGGTTTGTGTATGGTATGCTATTGCATCATTTCAAAAAAACGTATGACTGTATGACAGAAATGTCTGTAGACCAGCCACAAAAGTCACAATCAATGGTCTGTGGAATGGGATAAGTGTATCTTTTGTCAAGATAATAAAGACGAGGCTCTGCAGTGGCCTTTGGGGACAAAGCGTTCGAATATAGATCCACTAAAGGCATCTGAAAAAACAGCTTCAGCAATTCAAGAATTTGACAAGATAGGGTCTCTACGAATGCCATTGAATATGGCGTTTTTTGAAGAAGGCAAATGAATAGCTCCAACACTTGTTGATAATAAAGCCGAATGGCATAAGAATTGCAGAAATAGGTTCAGTGAATTGAAGCTGGATAGGAGATTTCTAAGTCACAAAAACATTTACACATATATCTAAGGAAAGTTGGTGTTTCTGTGAGCAAAGTACTGGAGAAATTCACTTGATTCCTACCATGAATTTAGATAGAAACGTTAGAAAATGCACCATGGAGCTACAAGAAATTGTTCTATTAGCAATTAAACTTGCTGTTGGTGACATGATCCCACAAAATGCAGTCTATCATCGAGCTTGTCTCGTAGCATTGTACAATAGAGCCAGAGCTAAAAATATAGACAAAGATAAGAATCAAGGCCAACAAAGGATTGAAGGTATCGCTTTGGCTGAGTTGAGTGCTTACAAGGATACACATATCAAAAGTGACGCAGCTCCCGTATTTAGATTAGCAGAATTAGCAAGACTATATAAAACTCGTCTAAAACTGTTTGGAGGTGATGTTTCGGGTCGTTTTAATAACACTCACTTGAAAACCATAATTCTAGCACATCTACAACATCTTCAAGCTTACAGAGAAGGTAGAGATGTTATCCTCGCATGCAGCAAAGCCGTGGAAGCCGCCTTACGACAAGCAGATGAACGCGATTTTGATGACGAAGCCTAGATTTTGTCACAGGCCGCAAAGATTGTTCGACGGTACATGTTTAGTACAGAGGCGAAGTTTCAGAAGTCATTTGAAAATAATTTGTCAGCAAGAAAGCACCCCTCAATCTTTGAGATCATTAGTGGGGATGATACTGGGAGGATCAAACATTCAAACACAGACAAACAATTTATTGGAGATTCAAGCCGTTTTTAGTGTTGCTCAGTGTATTTTCTATAACAGCACTTTACGTCATCGCCAGCAAGCAACAGAAAAATCCACAAAGCCATGAAAGAGCCACCTCTTCCAATATATGTGGGGCTGTTGTTACATGGTGAAAACCGCAAACGTAGCTTGGTTTATAAATTCTACGACCTTTGATTATCAGTACCATATGACAAGAGTTTCGAGCATATCAGCTGATCTGGGAAATGATATATCAGAACTTTAGAAATCAGAAGATGTAGTCTGTCCTCTGTGGAGTTTTTACAACAGCTGCATATGATAAGATAGATCATTACCCATCATCAAACACAGCCATTGGAGTTATTCATGGAACAGCAATATCTTTATTCCGGCATCCATGCCACACAAATCCCGGCCAGGCAAGGATATTTGAGTCACAAGTTTGCTCGTCTCACCAAGAAGAGTCTTCAGAAGAGTACACAAATGTTCCACCACTGGTTCTGCCCAGGAATAAAGCCAAAGTTCCACAGACTAATAGTGCTGTAATCAGTCATGGCGATCAAGCTGTATCAGCAATGCAGAAGGGACACAGGTAAGAGTAAATACAATTTTCCATGCATTATGCCTTTATGTAGGGGCTCTGTTGATTATATTATGCTATTCTTAGGTGGCTCATATTTGTTTCAGATGGCTTGATCAAGAACATTAATTCTGCCTAGATAGTGATTCAGATGATATGAATCTATCATGGTCTGCCTTCCATGCACATCACGAGAAAGGCACCAGTGAATTAAACCTTGCCATTTCATCATTGCTTCCTTTGTTTGAAGAGCAAGCTGCATCACCAGCAATGTCCCGTCATTCAAAAGCAGTCCAGTACTTAAACCCTGGACATGTGATCAGCCTTTGTTTGACATAACGAAGCAAATACAGTGGATCAGTCCTAAAATTTATGGAGAGGATGTATACGTTATCATGCTCGGCGGGCTTCATATAGAAATGACAGCCTGGAAAGCACTTGGAAAATGGTTGGACAGCAGTGGATGGACATCAGCTCTTGTTCGTCGCGTCGCATGTATCCAGAACAAGACATGCACACCAGGTCACAACTGCAGCTCTTTACACTCTGTTGCAAAAGGCTTACTCATCATATGTTGAAGAACATAATAATTTTGCTGATAATTTTGACGAGTAGAGACAACTGAAAGAAGACGAAAATCCACAATTTAAATTATGGAGTCTGACACTCGAGATTCAGTTATCAGTTCTTGTGTTCGGCAGATCATCAGGAAAGGGGACTTTCACTTGTACATCCAGGTACTGCAGAAGATGTTCGCACTCCTCCTTTGATGTTCGCACTTGATCACCCTTATTATGCTCGCTGGTTGCCTATGCATATACGCGACATGATGTTGCTCGAAGAGTGTCATCCCGATGTAGCTGGACGATGTAGAAGGGACATTTTTGTAGTTAAAAAAAACAGAATGTGTCACTGTTCTGTCTACTGTATGTGTCTTGTCAAGTTCGTGACGATAATTTGGATACTTTCTTCAGTCACGAAAACCAAGATTTCCCTCCATCACTCTCGATCTATGGTGACATACGAACAGGAACAAAATCAGATATATTATAATGTTTAGAGAATGTGTCTCCTTCACAAAATGACAGACCAGATGTTAATATGTTACTGTTAGATGGAGCTGTCATTGTCAATATGCTAAGACCTCGTGCAGTGAAAACATTTCATGAATATTCTCAGCAAGTATTCCTTCCTTTTTTAAAGTCTCAGGGGTAGTTGTTATTGGAACTGAGTCTTCAAAAAACTTTTTAGATAGAATATCATAGGCATGTTTTGTGTACCTAGATAGAAATAATAAAAATAATTATTTTTGAACTGAATGTTTTACTGTAGTTATAAGTTTGTGTGACTTTTTTACTTTTAAAGCTAACCAGTAAATATTGTGTCTGCGCGGTAACTATTTTGAAGGCATCTTCACTATTTTTCATTAACTAAACATAATTTGGTGACATATTTTTCATTCTAATTAATTTATGACATTACTACTTTGATTTCTTGGCTCATACGAGTGATTTCTTGGATTTGTATTCCAATATTGATACCACAAGACCAGAACTACTGTCAAAATTGACTAATTTGGCGGCCATATTGGAAAATGGCCGCCAATTCTGAAAGAATGGAAATTGAGATTGGGTCCATAGCTAATATGTTTTGGTATATAATGAACTATCAATATACAAATTTGGGTACTTTTATCACTGACTGAGCCTTTTTGTCACAAATCTGCTGGACTATATAAACACAAAACTGAGCAGTGTTTCAGATACCCAGATCATCAGAAATACCTAGAGAACATGTATACCAAATTTGAATGCAATCCAACCAACGGTTCATAAGTTATCGTGCCAACAAGCTTTCAAGGCGGCCATCTTGGAAAATGGCCGCTTATGGCTTGATGCCAAAAAAAATATATGGGATGAATTGCCCAGGCATATAGTCATGTCTGTGAAAAATAAAAAAAAATTCATCAGTTAACTTTTTAGTAAGAGCTGAATTTCAGACCGACAGCCCGCCTCTGGTGATCACTATACCCCACAGCCCTAATGGCTGAGGGGAAAAAGGCACCGTAAAACACAAAGTGGGTCAAATGACGACAGTGAAATGGTGTCCTAGTTCTCCCTGTCCTCCCCGACCGGTAGATATTAAAGAACCACCTCCCCTTCATGCTCATTTATGGTATACACATAAATCCCACACCTTATATATTATTGGTGGAAGTTTATAAAAAAAATATATACTAATTATAGATTAACCATAATCTATGGTTGACTTGTACCATTCATGTCAAACATCTTCTATCTCGCATTTGCACCACTATCACTAGTCTGGTCAGCTCGCTATTATAATATGACAAATCATCGTGGTCTTACCTCCTTGTATTGTGAAAACACCACCACAGGTCTACTTGGAGCAACATAGTCTACTAAAGCCATCACAACGGGGGTAGGGTGGAATCTTGTAGCACATATTAATCTAAAAAAAGTTTTTGGCAATGTTATTTTTAAAATACTTTCAACTAAATTTTATTGCAGTCAAAAAGTTTGGCAAACATTTGCCCAATTATATATACATCCGAAAGTTGCTTTACGGCAGATATATTATCAGTAATTCATATGAAAGACATGAATTGCATGTAATAAGTATACATTTTAATGAATCATCAAGATCATTATAAACAATTGATATTCTGGGATCAAAATATAAATATGACACAGTAGGCATAACTTACAGTAAGTGGGTCTACATTGATTTAAGTGTGTCAGTTTAACATATAAAGCTAATATTTACCCATCCATGTTTTTTTCTTCTATGATTTGTTTTGCTGCCAACATTTGCTGCTCACGGATGAACTTCTTTTTCCTACGTTGTGCTTGCTGAAAATATACAAATTTCATCTGGAGTGACACTTCGCCTTAAGCAATTATTTTATTTTGGCTCCTTGATTATGTCCATAATATATTTATTTCTACATGTCCATAGACTAGAATTACGACAGTTTTATAAATTTTGTGTTGCGCATTTACCAGTTAAGCGAGAAATAAGGACGAAATTTAATTTCAGACATGCATGTCCAAAATAAGAAATACAGGAAGATTTACTGATAAACGGGGCTTTCGGCACACTCGCTACGTTTTTTTTCTGATTTTATCCTGCTTGTGCCTCTTTAAATTTCTTAAATGTGTACACAGTATGTTAAAGCTCACACAATTATTAATAGCTGAAAGACAACACAGATTGCTTGTAATGCGAAGATATAACAAAACTAATCCGCTCCACCCTAAATGTTAGGGGGTCGATACAACACATGGTTCATACAAACTAATGCTGATGGAAATCAAGGCTTTTCTATGTTTTTCGGGGCCATATATTACCATCTTGAAGGTCCTATCACGAACACGAAGTAGGGATTTACGACGAGAACTTGACACTTTCGCGTCCAAAATTAATTGTTTATATAATTTTCACCTTCATTCTGACTTGTGAGCAAAATACTACTAATAATAAGAACATTTTATGAAATTTTCTAAAGATTTTCATAAAAATGAGCCACCATATATATCTAGGGTTTCCCGGGGTCCCCCCCCCCCAAAAAAAAAAACTGGCCACTCCCCACCAAAAAAAACTGCTCCTGCCGCTCGCCCTGCAACTCCCACCCGGGCAATCCTTCGGGAAACCCTGCTATTTTAACAATAAACAACTCGTAAACCAAAAATCACTTTCCAATGAAAAAATTTCAAAGTCTTGAAAACTATTTTTTAATTCAAGACTATTCCAGGTTTTTAAAGGCCTGTGCAAACCCTGCAACATCAAGGTGCAAGATGTACCGGTATTGAATAATTTGACAATGTGATATCAGTGTGGTATATTCCTACCCTGATGATACCACGTACAAGTCTCTGGCATAGAGACCTCCATTTTTAAATGGAACAGCTTGAAAACAGTCACTAGATCTTGCCAGCTGAAAATGGCCTAGTTTTAATAGGCACTCGAAATGTAAGTCTCAGTTTTATGGCACCCTAGTTTTTTGGTAGGCGACGTGAGTTTACACAGAGTTTGACCGGGAAGTGAGTTAGGCAGCCAGGTAGTATATTCCTAGGCAGATGCCCTATATCCAATGGAATTTTAAGCACTTTCGTCAAGGCCTTGAATATTTTTGTGCAATATTCAAGCACTTCTAAGGTTTTCAACCCCTGTTGATCCCATAAAGGCCTGCTTGCTTATTATTGATCTTAAGGGGTCAAACGAAAGTCAAGTGCGTTAAGATAGTATATATATCTTTAACAAGAGAACTGAAGTCCCATATCATCCCCCGCCATAAATTAGGTTAGATTTCTTGCGGTCACAAATATTTAAAAAGTTGATTTGTGGTGGCCATTTTAAATTTCAGTAAAATCACATGCACATTTACAGATGGTGGGTAATGTGATTATACAATGTGAATTATTACTGATTTAAATTTTTCAGTTTTTGCGCCCACAAGAAAATATAAAGTTTATCCATGGCGGCCATTTTGAATTTCAGTAAAACCTTGAAAAAGTCACCTGCACATCTCCATATCGTGGGGAATGTGATAGTAAAATTTGAATAATTTCTGACCTCAAGTTTTAGAGTTTTTGCGCCCACAAACAAATTTGGGGTTGACCTTTGGCGGCCATTTTGAAATTTGGTAGCATCTTTAAAAAAAACTTGCACATCCCCATGTTGCTAGGAATGTCATGTTAAAATTTCAAAAAGATTTGACCAGTAGTTTTTGCGCCCACAAGAAAACGTGACGCCAGACGCCGGACAGAATCCTGGTGCAACTAAAATCCCCCTTCCCCTACGGGCGGGGGATAAAAAATATACCAGAATAGATTATATAAATTTATTTCTGAGTCACGGGAATAGATAGAAAAATTACCAGATCAACATCTTTAGATTGTGTTACTTCATCAGAATTTTCAGCATGTTGTGGTTCTGTACTTTTTGGTTCTTCTGAATTATCTGGCACATTAGCATTCTCAGATATCATATTTGCAGTATTTTCACCTTCTGTTTGTGTATCTATTGCTTCACTGTCTAGATTCACAGTCATATTTTCTGTCAAACATTCAGAATTATCTGATTTCTCAGGGTGATCGTCTTTTTGTGTTGAACCATTCTGACTGTCATCATCTTCTGTAATCATAGGCACTTGTTCTTGTGAAGAAATTAGGTTTGTTTTTGTACCAAGAGTAGCCACTTTACATAGAGGAAAAACATTTAATGTCTCATAAAATTGATTCGGGAAGTTGAATGCTTCCAATGCAGGCCTGTGAAAATAAAAAAAAACAAGGCATCTACCAGATAAGGAACTGAATCATAACCCCAATGCGAAACACACAAGTCAACTTTAGAATCTGGTTCCATTTTGTATAGCCTACACTGTTTCAATATGAGATATAATTATTGTTCTTTTAATATGAACATAGGGAGATAAGTTCATGAAGAAGCCAAAAAGTCTGTAGCAATATTATTAATAAAATTTGAACAACAATTTAATTGAGTGAAGACAGAGAACACATGATGTTTGAGGTTTAACTATTATCAGATTATGGGAGAAACCAGCCAAATCTATATGTGTCGCACACATGCTAATCCTGAAAATACTAAAGCCTTAATTTTAGAAGCAAAAGACGTTTATTTCACCTCACTGGTGCAGATCCACTGTATAGCTGTATTAGTGTCCCATGACCTGCAGAGAAAAGAAACATGACTGAATAACAGACAGAGGAATCAACCAAGAATTTTAACCCTTTCACCACCAATGTACACTTTTGTGAGCTGAATACCATAGGATGAAGTTTACAAAATTGACCTTCAGTGTTGAAAGGATAAATCTAACTAGCTCAAAAAAGGTGTTACCAATGTATAGCAGCAAATATTAAACTAAATAATGGGCTATGGTTGATTCAACACATTCAAATAAAAAAAGTTCTAACCTGCCATTCTTTCCATGACTGATCCCAGTAACAAACCAAGACAAGACTCCACTACCATCAGCTTGATACCAGCTCTTACATTAGCATGTACAAGAATTTGGGCCAGGGCATCTTCACGCATATTGCTGTTTTGAAAATATTTATTAGAACAAATGAATAGCCCTACCAATTTTAATACATATATGTGATGACAAAAGTAGTGCACTGTTAAAAAGTTTTGGAATTAAAAGCATTAGAACCACCTACAGGTAGTTGGAATCACTACACTCAAACAGACCTTAAATAAAAGTTATGAATGAAGATGCAATCAATTAGCAAAATTGTCAATGTGTTTAAATTTTCAAAGTGTATTAGTTAAAACTATCCATGGACTACTCACCAAATCTTTCTAGGGCCTCGATTATAATACATTTGTGCTAGAAGTCGTGATGTCGGTCTTAATGCTGTAAACACTGGAAGATATCTGTTAAATACAAATTTAAGAAAACAAATAAGACTGAAACACATGGAACACAAAATAAACAAACGTTTTCTTAATGTAGTATGTAACACAACGTAACACGAAATGTTGAGCACAGAGTGAGAATTTTTTTACTAACTAGAGGTACCGTAAGTGTTTACCATGTAAACACACAAGAAGACTCCCCCTCGCACTTTTCAAATAAAAGTTATAAATTAATTCCAAATTTACCAGATATTCAATTTGTACATGTAATTATCAAGCAATATTATGAGTCAGAGGCTAGCAGCTCTAGGGTGACAAGGTGCTATTTTGAACCACGCAGCAGAGGATGAAACCGATAAAAACAAAAAGCCCCCACCTTTTATTTTATTGTCACTGAGGTTATTATCATATATGCATCCATAAACTCTACTTTGAATTTGAGTATCGAGCCGACTTGAGTTCGACTAATTTAGAATCGTTGGCTGGTTGATGATGAGTTTTGCCGGAACTAGCTTTGAGAAGTCTCACTTTATCCCTTACGGTAAGTTCAATAGAGTATACACATGATAATTTATTGTATGGATACATGCGGCAAAAAATTATTGATATAATGATCTGAGAGATGATCTGAGAGCTAAAAAACCTATATCGGCCTATAAATTCTGTCCAAGTATATATGTCACCGTGATTGAGTAGTTACTGTGAGTTGAGATGTTCCATTCGTGAAGCTGAATATTCACTGGTAAGCTATGGAGCTACTCATGGAATAGTTAAGAGGTAATACGAGTTCAAAGGAATGTTTAAAATTGGCTCCGCGCCTGGCACTACCATTGTTTAACTATCTGCATTATCCTGAATGTTTGTTCTCGAGTTAGATGTAATTAATACCTGTACTCTCAGTGCCGCCACAGGTGCAAAAAAACTCGTCAGATCATTAACCCTCTGTGTCCCGATAAATAGGCCTTATTTCAAGTCAATTATTTGATTTAATAGTTAACATGACTGTATTGTGAATGACTGTATTGTGAATTCGCTTAAGGTAGATTGTTAAATCAACGTAAACACCATTGAAGCTGTATAATTAGGACATTTGCGTGTCATTAAGTATTATTTAAGACGGTCTTTATTCGTCTGAGCAAACATGAGACGTTGACCCAATGATGGATTAATTAATGATGGCCCGTTGTCTGCGACGTCGGTCCATCATTACCTCAACATTAAATGAACGCCTCGTGCTTGCTGGAGTGGTGTCATACGTAGACACAGTGCAGCATGCACTAGCAGTATTGGCAGCATAGGGATGAGTCATCAAATCAACCCTTAAATTGCTAATCAACGCAGTCAACATCTTAAAATAACAGCTTTTGAAAAAAATATAATCAGTAGATCTATTATAGGCCTATTGTTTGTCTGTTAATATCACCTTCTTATATCTCTGTAATTTTCATCTTTTTAAATCTATTTAATCAAGTTATATACCGTACTTGTAAGAACGGATTTCTAACTTGGCAATGTGTGCTTTGACGCTAGTGTCATTTTATCGCAGTGTCAGACGAGAGTGAACTTGCCATTTTGCCACAACAGTTTGACCGTAGTCCGTAATGGCGTACTGACAGCATTGGTGGTGACCTTTGATATGGCTTTGACTAAGATCAAATTCGCGCCGAAAAAAAATTCAACGTAGTGACAATCTGACCGCATGTTCAGTGTGTTTTATAAATAACACTATATATGTTGTTGTATATCCTAAGACCAGTTAGGGCCTATAACCGTAACCCAGGATTATACATTTGGAATTTTAGCCCTGGTGGACAGTTATTATGGGAGGAATAATTTGAGAGGAAGCCTTCACCTGTAAAGGGGCGATTGCTGGCCATTTTGAACCCACATTGTGTCCACATTGCAGTATGAAACACACATGAAATCTCAGAATGTCTTAAAAAGTAGCAGTTTTAAAGACGTTGAAATATAAATGGCAGCTGTAATCTTTTTGCATGATCATGACGATCATCAGAGATATTAGTAAATTTCAGAGCAATACTCAATATGTTGAGTGTATCGTAATAATGAGAAAATTGCATAAAAAATAAAGGTCACAGTGGTCATAGAAAGGTCATATGTAAACTAAAACGTTTTAGTGATGGTAAACAAGTAAATCCAGTGATGTGAAACAAGCTTTGGCTCCAATAGTGGCAGAAAGACATACAGTCATGCTCCTCTCATACATGGCCTGGAGCACATTCGTACAATCTAGAGTAAGGATATTAAAGCTTCATGCAAGCAGAAACCACATTGTGGCTGCCAGAAACAAGAGGGCAAGAGTTTTAACAGTTAAAATGGGACACTAACAGAAAATTAAAAGAGATGTTCGGAAACGGACACGAAAGCAGCCTTCGGTTAAGCAAGTCAGCCATTTTATATTTCATATACAGACTGTACATCAGCAAACTTTCTCAAGGCTTATTTTATATCACCGCTTTAGCTAAATACCTGATTTTTCCAAGATAATTAGGAAAAACAAGTAAAAATGACAAGTCTGCCATTTTGGTTTTATTTCTGCAAAATTTCTCATGGGTTATGCTTGTGTGAGAACTTACATTTTGTTCTATATTCCTGGTCCGGCTGTTTTGCTTTTTTGAGTTACGTAAATTTATATCACAAAATTCTCAAATTTTAAAATGGCCGATGAACGGCCATTTCAAAATTGTTTGCTCCCAAAAGTTAATCAGGTCATTGGCTGACATTGCTGTGCATATTTGCGAAATTAAAATAATATCTGCTGGAAACTTTATCCTGAAATGTGCCAGCGAGAATTTATTCGTTAGTGGCCATAGTAATTAAAGGGTTGATAATATGGGAATCAATATGTCACCAAAACCATTCTCCAGTGGTATGTGATGGCTCAGTAAAGTATGAGGAAGCAGAAGTTGATAGATTAGTAGCTATTTTGAAAAACAAATAACTGCGGAGGCGGCGGACCCTGTGGAATACAGTAAGCAGCCAGCCTCAGTGAAGGCTGCCAAAAAAATACAAACTTTTTCTTTTTCTTTTTTATATATTTTTGTTGTGCAAATTCTGTCTTCTTTTGAAATGTTGCACTATGTTCCACCAGTTGATCTACAATGGCCTGCAAAATAAACTATTTTTATACATGTACAACAATTGTAGAGAACACCATCAGCAATGTTTGTGTACCCGGTATATTTACTACATGTACAAGGTAACTTCAAAAACAGTTGCAGTGGAAATATTGAAACTCCAGAACATTACATCCCAAAATGGTTTTACACATGGATGAAGAATCCTCAAGTGAGAATGTTTTTTATTCAATCAAATTCTCCAATTTTGAAATGCTTATGTTTGAAAATACATCCCGTACACTTTAAAAGCACTGACTTAGATAATTGAAATTGATATTTGAGTACTTATATATTCATATATTTTATTCTTAAATCACTACGCTACTATTTGTCAGCAATCGTTGTTCACTGTCACATTACATATTATAGTGTGATAAAATTTTGAATTTTAACTAGGTAAAGCTTATTACAGTTTATTAAACTACTCTATAGGAATATCTGCTGCTTTTAACAGGTGTTACATCAATGGATGGTTATTGTACTTGTATATACAATTTACAGCATTGTCTGTTATTGTATTATTTACTGAACATTATCATAATATTTATATTATATTAGGGCCTAGCCACCACCAACCAGTCACCCAGCCATTCATCCAACCAGCCACCCAACCACAAACCAAAACCTACCGCACATTGCGATGTATAACCCACTACTTTTTCTCCCTGTTGCGGGTTATACATTATGTATAACAAATGTGGGCTATACACAGTTGTGCAGATTTTTGCAAGAATTTATACACGACACAGCTGGCACTTATATGCTCTAATTTTAAAATCTAAGGCCTCAACTAACGCATTCTAGACATGGGACCCTGAACGGGGGGCTACTGATACATGGTTGAAGTCCAAAATTGCAAGACTGAAGAGGAAATTTTTTATATGGTTAATTTTCTACTGCCATAAGTCTCCATTTATAGCGTGATGTTTTTCCTGTACGTCATGGCCACTGAGAACTTGTGGTAGATAGCCACTAGCTACATACCCGTACTCTCACAGTTTACTGCCAAACAGTAATGAGGTTAAATGTACCATTTACCATCAGGTATGACATTTTACAGTCACAAACTGCTAACCGACCCGGTTAAACTAAAAATAATTTACCATTGCATTTCATCTTCGAATGTTCTCACCTGAGAACGGTGATCTATAAAATGGTCTTTGTATATAGATACATTGGAATGATAGAAATGATAGAAATGAGCCGGCGAAATATGAATATACTGTTATTAAAAAGAAGTATTAACCATGTTAACTGATTAAATTTCCCATGCTAGGCTAAATTTTAAACATGCTGGTCTCAGAATGTCTTCCAAAAACGACACAGCCCAGGGTTACGACGTCACCTGCATGCGCGCCATTAAGCAAATGGTGGCATATCGTCGTCTCATGTGGTTATATGTGTATGGGGGAGTGCACACGAACGCTTGCCATATTGCATAGAGTAAATAAATTAAAATACAGGAGGTACCATTAGGGTTAAAGGGACTGGCCCAGGCTAAAATCATCAAAAAAACAGTGATTTTATTTTGGCTTCTTAATATGACCATATGATGTAAACATGTCCATAGACTAGAACTGCAAATTTTTTCAAATTATTCTGCTGCGCATTCACCAGTTAGACTAGATATAGAGACAAAATTCCCGTATTTCTAATTTTTGACATGGTTGTCAATAATTGGAAATCAGAAATTTTGTCTCTATATCTAGCCTAACTAGTGAATGCGCAGCACAAAATTTTTAAAAAAATTGCAGTTCTAGTCTATGGACACGTTTACATCATATGGTCATATTAAGCAGCCAAAATAAAATCACCAATTTTTTGCTGATTTTAGCCTGGGCCAGTCCCTTTAACTGTGATGAAAGACATGCGTACATGTTCTGTAATACGCTTACACATAGATCTTTATCCTGTGAGTCATCATTCATCGGCCGTTAAAGTACCACTTAAAACATAAGAATTGACTATATTGCCAAAATTTGCTATAGGCCTAGGACGCCATATGTTATGTCACAACTATATAGTGTTGTGAGTGGACCACATAGATCTGCAGCGGGAGCGGGAAGGGCTATATAGCAGGACAGGTTATCTATGGTCAAACCAGCAGTTGTTGGTTAATTTAACCCTCTGAGACTATACTCTGCAGAGGGAAATACACCAGGAAATACGTTACCGGTCCAATTATTTTGTCACTAAATTCAACAATTTATAATTGTAAAGGGTAAAATCGAAAAACAAGTATCGGCACCAGTACATTGATAGATATGTTAATTGTATACATGTATATTATAACATGAAATGTTATACATTAACATAGCTTTCACCTTCAACTACCAATACAAATAAAAAATGATGAACTTACACCACCACTCATACTTTTCTTCATATTTTGGATGTCATCTCTGGACAATGCTTGATTGCTATCAAGATCAACAAGGGATCTATTGTCATCTCCAGCTTCTGTAAAAGTGATCAACAATATTTAAATAATGATAACTCATCACCTCATTTTATCAATATTAATGTGGTATATATAAGCCTGAACAGTATGAATTCACCATATGTTAAAAATTCTATCTGCAATAAATAGCCAAATTTGTATATTGACAAGTGGATATTTTGACCATAATTATAATCAACTCATAAAATTGGACAAAATTCATTGGAATCGTTGCATCTTGAAAATCTAAACCATTTTCCTTTTTTGTTGGAATCATTGGTGCCCACATCTCTAAAACTATAATAAATGATCAGTGTAATGTTTTTGATATTTTGTTAAAACCAATCACACCATGCACAAATCCATTAAATTTGCATAAGTATAACTATGACTTATCAAAAAATTAGTTTAGTTATTGAATTGTTACGTTTTCTTTTGACAACAAATAATATTATAATAATTAATAATCATAATACTTTTATTGACAAAGAGAATCAGTATGATACAAATGTCCGTGTGATAAAAATAAAAGGTATGTATCTAAAAATATTCATAATAAAAAAATGTATAAAAGTATATGGTTATCATTGTTATGAAAATATACCTTTTACACATCAGACCAAAACATATATAGATTCTATGTAGACCTAGGCCTATAATAAAAATTACATTTTTAAACTAATCTCCTTTTATTTCAGTACAGGAACACATTTTGAAGTGATCAATATTACCCACAGGAATATTGACCGAAATTCATTAACAAAACCAATTCTAAGTAGTCTAGTTTAAGCAGATATATATATTTTTAATTTGATTCAAGCTTGCACTTGTGTCAGGAATGCAAACTTGTAATGAATGGAATATGTTAAAGAACAATATATATTACGGCATTTACATCTGCTTTATATTTAAATTTACACAGTTAATATTCAACCCCATGCTTTAACAATAAATATTGATAATGAAAGCAATACATTCATATTTTGCTCAGTGAGGATTGAGATAATTTTTTCTTTATTTGACTGAATCAGGAAATTTGGTATCTCCTTCGTAATTCCATCAAATAAAATGCTACGGTTTTCCAAATGAGACACACATTCTGTAAGAAGATGAATATATATATTTATAAATACACGAATCAGGATCATGCGGATACTATGATATATACAAATCTCATGATTTAAAAGCCAAATATCCAATGAAGTAATCTTATCATCATGATCATGGTAATCAAGTTCCAAACACAATTTAAAGGGATAGTCCCAGGCTAAAATCATCAAAAAATAGGTGACAACCATGTCAAAAATAGGAAATAGAGGAATTTTGTCTCTATATTTAGCCTAACTGATAAATGTGCAGCACAAAAATTAAAAAAAATTGCAGTTCTAGTCTGAGGACATGTTTACATCATATGGTCATATTAACAAGCCAAAATAAAATCACCGATTTTTTATGATTTTGGCCTGGGACTGTCCCTTTAATTTCAAGAAAAGAAATTAAAAGTTGTTTTAAAACATGCTTGCTCAAAGAGCTAAACAATAAATTGGTTACCTAATACTGAGCATGCTAAGTAAATGACCAAAAATATTTTTTAGTAGAATCAACCTCACCTTGATCCAAATTAATATCTGCATTGAGATCTGATTTATTGATTTTTTTCAACTCTCCTCTAAAAGCTTCAAAGGTTGTACCATAAAAATGGCCGATGGCTTCATCAGTGCAAAATTTTTGTCTTTCCATATAAATATACCTGAAATGTAATGAATAAGAGCAATAAATTTGCTGAGTACTACAGATAAGCTGCATATCTGCATAAAATCACTCAATTAGAAAATGTGAAAAACTTGATTAAACTCAACGCATTGTGTGACAATGCACAAATAAAATGTTGGTTACTGACTTCACTCTACAACATCTGCATATATCATGTATATAGAAGACTGAAAATTATTATAAAGCTTAGGCCAATGGTACAAATAATAGAGACTGCATATGAGAGATTTTAATTTGTAGTGTTAGGTTAGAAAGTGCAAAATATGTATTATGTATTATTATGGTCGCAATTTGGCCAAATCTTAAAAAATTAATTTGCTATTAATTAATTAATTAATTGCTATTTTATTCAATGAAGATATTTTACTCAATTAAACAGATTAAATGCACACACCTTTATTTAGATTTGGCTAGTTTGCGGACAACTAAAGTTTTGTGTGGACAAACTAAATCTGTCAAGCAAGACTGTTTAAAATATTTATTTTGCATCCTGATTGATATAGAAACAGTCCTTTTCTGGGCTTTTAATTATCTATAAGTTTATTTATGGCTGATGAAGATGAAAAACATTCTATTTGTATTTGTCCAACCTCTGCTGCATATAGATAAATAATGTATGGCAAGATTAGCCTTAATTCCTCAAATTTTACTTTGCTTTATAATGATAATAAATTTATATATGTAATGTCTTGTAATGATAAATGTGTCTTAGATTTTGTAGATATAGCTCGGAGTAGGAGAACTACATTGTTATATAATTGATTATTTTATTATGTTTTTTTATATGTCTCTCTAATGTTAGTAACCTCAGTAAAACAAAAGACAGTCTGGTGTAAAATAATGGCATTGCTACATTTAAATTAGTATTCAAGCAGCCCCTTGGGCTGACATCAATTTTCGTTTTTAGTTCCGTACTGAAGTAGTGTATACAGTACCACGGATCATATTTTTATTTTTTTCAGAATTTTTATATTTTTACAAATATTTTTAATCAACATTTCTATGAAACCAGAAGAAACAAACTATTTGTATACCTGAAGGACGATTGAATGTTTTCACAGCATTGGGCCACATGCTGATGGCATCGGCCCAGCGTTGGGTAGACAATCAGTGCTGCAGGTGTGTCCTCCCGTGTCCTGACTATAAGACACCAATTAGCGGGGACTGGTTTGATCTTACCGTCTGATGCGTGGGAATATGTGATCTAAAGTGCTGAATATTGCTGACTTGTTTTGTTTACATGGCAATATACGACCTGGAAATACAACTATTTCACTCTTTTTCAGTGCTTTAAAATTGTTTCTTGACTTTTTCGTATTTTCAGTTAAGATCAGTAGGCTATATAGCCTCATATAAATTAAATTTTCAAAATTGACAACATTGAAAATGTCTCATCCCAAGGGGTCCCTTTAAACTACATGTATGTTTTAATTTTATATTGACTAATTATATTAAAAAACTCACGTGACATCAATGACTAAACTGATATATAAGCTCCAGATGGGCTGGGTGTTCTAAAAATATTATAAAATCACTGTATAAAAGTATCATGCACATATCAGTAGAATAAACATTGCTACATTTATATTAGTATTAAACTACATGTATGTTTTAATTTTATATTGACTAATTATATTGAAAATTTACGTGACGTCAATGACTAAACTGATATATAAGCCCAAGATGGGCTGGGTGTTCTAAAAATATTATTATAAAATCACTGTATAAATGTATTATGCACATATCAGTAAAATAAACAGTACTACTACTATGGCCGCCTTGAAAGTTCCAATTTGTAAGGAGTGTCTGGGTTCTGTATTTCTACAGGTGCTATTAGCGACAATAGACTAACATTAAATGGTTGAAGCCAACGTTGGTCCGACATGTTGTGTTGTCAGGGTGATTGAGTGACTGCTATCTGGCTGTACCCTTACCTACTGCTGACACCAATCTCCACCCTGAAACCATTCTTGTTTTGTCATCTATTTTGTACCTACGTCATGTACAGTGTTCAGCACAGACAAGAAATGGGTTGGGACATTTGTCTCACTACCCTGGGAAAAAAGGAGACATTTGACCTCTAAGTGTGTAATTGACGCCCAGTGCTCAGCACAAACAAGAAAAAGGTGGGGACATTTGTCTCACTACCCTGGAAAAAAAGGAGACATTTGACCTCTAAGTGCGTAATTGAAGCGATATCGCAGCCTGTGCTGAACACTGCATGTATACCTTAATTTGTGTGTTCATTTGTGTATCAGTGTATTAAACAGCATTATCCAAATTATTGATTTCTTGTATTATATGTAAACTGAGATGTATCATTCAATTGCTGAAAGGGCTGCTCTCAATAAATATTTTCATATTTGGGCTGTTTCCAGTGGCGGATCCAGCATAGGGCGTACCCGGCGTACGCCCCCCCCCCTTTTTGGTGAAAATATTGCATTTTCATGCATTTTTAGGAATAAAGTGAAGCTAACACCCTTTTTTTCAGACAAAATGCGGCTTACGCCCCCTCCTCTTGCACATTCTGGATCCACCACTGGTTTCATGGCACAGATTGAGTAAGCTTATGGTGACCCAGAAATAAATAAAAAGGTGTTTTTTTCACAATGGCCTGAATAAAGCCAATGCCTCTAACTGCATTGTAAAGTACCAATAATAAAAAAAATGGCAGTGTGACAAAATGTGTTTAAAAATGCTTTTTTTTTATGGTTGCTTGTTATACTTATCGGCACATATGATGAATAATCTATATTGGACTATTTTCTAGGCTGGTTAGGTTTGTGCTTTTCTGCACAATTCTCTGGCTATTTATGACAGAAATTAAAATTGGTCTTATTTATTGACTACTTGGTCCACATCATTTTATTTATATTGTCATACATTGTATCAATCCACTAATGCAAAACAACAACATATTAGCAAAGCTGAAGATAAAAACAAATGCATAGGTGGCCCAAAGGCTGATGTTCTGGATAGGACATTTACCACTAGTACTGCTGAATTGTTTGTGAGTATTTTATAAACAATATTATTTATGAAAAATAGACATGTCCAAAATTGAATTATTTAACTGACTGAGTATCTACTAAAACAGTAAAAGATATGCTAAAAATTTGTGTGGTATTTTATTTAGTCTAAATTTTGCTTGAAAATGTATAACTGTATATATATACAGTTTCCACAGCAAAAGGGTTAAAAAACAATTTTGACAGATTTTTTATTTCCTAATTTTTTATCGCATGGCTATTTTTCTTCCAATGCACTTTTAAGGATATATCTGATGTTCAGATACATTTTTTGCACTGTACTATCGTCTATTTTTTGGGGGACAGTTTTAAACATAGACTATTTAAAAAAGGGGAGAGAAACTATACCTTTTTTAGAAAAAATGATGCAATTTTTTTATTATCAGACACTGACAGAATCCTCCGAAATTTTCACTGACTATAGATGATGTATGTAATACATGTACTTATGTTAGCAGTTAGGACACAAATTTTTGATGAATTGGTTCTCAAGAATTTTCAAGATTCAGAGGTCGAAAAAAAAACACTTTCAAACATATTTTTTTGGCCTAAGCCACACGTTGTGTATGGTGGGGTTTGCTTACTATAGTGTCGATGTGCACATTTGTGACCTACTACAGAAACTATTGAGAAACTATTGATTGTCTTCAATTAATTTATTGCGCACAACATGAAAAGCGAGGGAGACCTATAAAGCGAAAGAGGATCAATAAGAGGCTTCGTATGGCAGTGTAATGCATGTATATGATGTATTTATCGATGTCACAATAAAATATATGCTTGTATTGTCGTTATGCAATTATTATTATTTTTTTTTTATCTGGGAGACAATACAGGTCCAGTTTTGTGAAAGAAAGAGACTCCGCTTCGTTTGAAAGTCTCTTTCGCTTTGACAGGCTGTGAGCGACACCTGGTGTGTACCCGGTAATCACTTAGCTGCTCGCGTTCCTGCTAATTTTGTATTATATTGTATATTATGTATTTGTGTACATTACCTATCATGTTGAATGCTTGTTGTATGAATGTTGTATGTCAATAAAATATATTATATTTACGCATAATATGTGTTATTGTGTTTTTTTTTATATAATTAAAATAATATACTTCGCTGCTATCAACGCTATCCTGATTGCTTCAGTACCGTACACGGTCTGTCACTTGTGACAACCCGTTCTATTCACCAGATGGCCCCACTGTTGGCCGACTGGGCAATCTGACAAAATGGCGGCCAGCCGCCGGCGATCTTAATAATGTCTCCCTCGTTGTTGTTATCGTTCTTTTTGTCAACTGTTGCAATAATTATAGCCGGTTTTGATACAGTTATATGTATATTATGATGTTTATAACATATATTTGTAGGCCTATATTTAGTTATAAATTGCCATCTCATCTACACACATTCGGCCTCTTATTGATCCTCTCTCGCTTTATAGGTCTCCCTCGCTATTCATAACAACCCCTCTGGGGTGGTCTAAATGTGCATTTTGTGGTACTGTCTAACTTTTGAATTGAAATAGTCTTACGTTATTCGCCGGCATTTTCAGGGCTGTTGCCCATTGTGTGACTACAGTCAGATTCACATTAAATTCATCAACTAGGATTATCGAATTTCGCGGATTTCTCAGTCAATTCTTAACCACTTTTCATGAAATTTTACACGCACTATTTTCCATTCATTTCGTGACTACCCTGAAAATTTCGCAAAGTTTCGATAAGTATTTTAAAAGTTAGACCATTTGACATGTAATTAAATTCTGAGACGGAGCTAATGGGTTTATAGAGGTCAACATCTTCATTTATTTACTACATGTCAAATGGTCTAACTTCTTGAATACTTATCAGAATTTCGCGAAATTTTCAGGGTAGTCAGGACATGAATGTAAAATAGTGTGTGTGAAATTTCATGAAAATTGGTTGAGAATTGACCGAGAAATCGGCGAAATTTATTCACCACGCCGCGGTTAATGTGAATCCGACGAGAATAGTTACAAAATTTCGTAAAGATCTCTTGGGAATTGACTGAACGATACCAGAAAAGCTTAGTCCACTTTCATTGTGGACCAGGGGCCGTATTCTCGAAAGAGTTAAGATCTTAATATTTGAGATAATCGTAGTATTTACGATTATCTCAAATATTAAGATCTTAAGTTTAAGATTAAGTGTAAGTGCTATTCTCGAAATATTTAAGATGCGACTGAGCGTAACTCTCCTCTTAAAGTTACGACAGCTCCCGACCTGTCGTAACTTCTACGACGAACTATACCAGCCTACCCTACAACATGTACAGTGGCATTTATATGCTTGTGACGTCATACTTTATGCCAAGTTGACTTGTGGAATGTTTTCCATAGTCTAGGAATTATTTATTAATATTATCATGAAAAATGGGCGTCGGGACAACATCACGCTTCCGTGTTGATCGGATCTACCCCCCCCCCCATATCCATAGACTATCCATAATGTAGCCTGTGTGATGTGGTATTTTTTGTCTGGTAGTCTACACACTCATCAGTAGGCTCAGTTTTGATTATATGACGCTGTGGTCTAATGGTAGAGTTGTTGACTGATAAGTCAGAGGTACAAGGTTCCAGTCCCGTCAGGTCTAAATTTTTTTTCCTCGTTTTTTTTCTTTGTAGACTACGGCAATTAGACTAGAGTCTAGATCTATGTCAAATACAGAAAAAAAACATAATTTATTTATTGGGCGCCATTATATGACAAGACACATTAGGCCCTATAATAATAGTACACGTTTCCGTCACACGGAAATTTAGCCGATTTTTAGTAAAACACAGGGAGTTAAGATCTTAGCTAAGGTTAAGTGTAACTCGTTCGAGAATAGCAAATTAAGATCTTACTTAGCTACGACAATCTTAACTTGATTTAAGATAAGATCTTATCTTAACTATTATTATACGAGAATACGGCCCCAGGCCCACCGTCGGCCCGTCGGAAAGACTAGCTATAGAGTATAGATTAGGCCTAATTATATTTTCACTTAATATCGCTCACGATTTAAACGATTGAAAGTGAGAATAAGCTGTTTACCTCCCTTTTCTTATTTGAACCACTTTTAATATGTTATTTCTCTTTAAAATAACTTGGTCCCCTTCCTTAATGAGATCGTTGTTGTCAGTACTTTCTGCCATGTTTATCAAACGTATATTTTAAACAAATAAGTTAACAATCGCAGGTGCGTGAAAATTAAATGGCACAGGCCATCGTTCCCACGTGGAGTTGATTATTCTTGTAAACAAATCAGTTACATCGAAAACTAGGAATGGAAAAAGCAAGGCTGATATTTATATGAAAATACTATATATATTAAAGATGTTTTTAATTAAAATAACGTCAGTAACGTAATTTCCCATATGTGTAGGCCCTACATACAAAAATAGAGAAGATGGATAGACCAGTAGGTTAGACTTCATTCTTCGATATTACTATTAGTAGACTATCTGTCATGAATCCGATAGAGAAATCTAGGACTTAGACACACCGCTGAAGTTGCCACATGCATATCATTCGAACAGATTGTCAATTAGTTTGGTTGTGGCAGTGGACAGTGGTGGATGGTCTCTTAATTATGGTCATTTCTATGAGGTGAGACTTTTTTTTATCTCAGAAATAAAACTGTACTTTGCTAAAATATTTGTGATTGAGATAATGATGTTTCAGGAGAATATGTATGTCACCATTTTAGCTTTAAGTAAACATGGTAAATAGGTTTACATAACTGGTGTCACTGAGTAACAATGAATGACCATTATGAATGTAATCGAATGCTGCCTATAAAGGTGAGCCTATTATCCAAGCAAACACGAAATCTTTTTCATATATAAGTTTTATTTCGACCAAAAGCAAAGTGTCATTCTGACACATGGGTCAATACAAATTTGATGGAATACAGCGCAGGTCCAGTGATATATATTTACTGTACAAATACTTCTAGATAATGTAGGCCTACATTGGAAATTCTACGGTCTCGGACATACATTTGGGACATTTATTGTCTGGTGGCCTATGCTAATTGGCCTAACTGGAATTGAGAATAATATTAATTTGTTGCTATTTCATACACACCACCTCACTGTATCATGAGGGTCATTTGAATATTTTGTGTCATTAACACATGTATATGATATCGGATATGAGTCAAAATATGGGTGGTGTCGGACGTACGAAGACAAAATGACTTTTTGTAAAAAAAAAGGCTTCAATAGGCCTATCGTAACGTTACATGTATATATATCTGTCTGAATCCTTGGGTGATAGCATAAAAAAAGTGACCTGATACTGAAAAGAGGATCGTGTTGTCTCATTATTACATATAAAATATTTCATTTAATTGTACAATTAATCACTGCATGCCTGCATGGGTATCTATGGTGTCGGACGTGTACACACACACTTGTTGTCGGACGTACACACACCTGGTGTCGGACGTAGGGGAGAGGCGGGCTAGTTGAGCCACTTTTTACAATATTTGTTTGATGTTTTCCCAGTTGATCGCAGAATGGTTGGGATAGTTTTAAAACATGGCTATATATATATATATCAATGAAAGAAAAATTCACAATTGACAAATGTACATGCCAAAATGTTATTTTTTGTCCAGAAAATGCAAAAATAAAAAAATTAATACTTCGGTACGTCACATATATATAAGGGTCAAATTTGTTGACAAATCTCTTTCAAGTCCCAAGTAATAGGGCCTACAATCAGCATTATAGCCTGTATTGATACATGGATCATTGTTTTCTTGTATTTATTAGGAAGATATCTACTATTAATATGTGTCTTTATTATATTGACCTATTATATAATGTCATTTGTTACACTATATCACATTCTATAATGACGTATTATATCCCACTGGGGTATGATGAGCCATGTCGAGTGGGGTTAGTTGATCCACATTTTGTAATAATCATAAATATTTACCTACTGGGGTAAGATGAGCCATGAATTGGGGTTTTTGAGGCGGTTGATCAACTTACCCCATCTTATTTGGCTCAACTTACCTCACAACAGCCATATTGTATGAATGTGAAATTTTGTGACATTTAAATGATCCAAGTTGAGTGTTACATTGACATAGGCTATCTTTATGTATTTGACTGCCTAACCCTATAGCAAGAATTTACAGAATCCCTATTGCTTATGTAATATTAATGCAAACATTATAATATCTGAATTATACTAAATACAGCGAAAAATGCATTTCTGAACCACACAACTCCCTACCTGCAAAATGATATGTGCTCACAACGGGCCCATGTAAGTAATATCACAGTTATTGACCAGGTGGTGTTGAAACTTCCTTAAAATCGCATGTGTAGAAATGCGAGGGGGTGGATCAACTAACCCTGTGGCTCAACTAACCCGACTCTCCCCTACATGTCTGAAATGATTTTTTTCATTCTGCAACACCCAGTAGCATGTTGCCAAAAATCATTTTGAGGGGTGGCATACAAAATTATATGATATATCAATATAAGTATAAGATGTACAATAATAGCAGTAATTGGCCATATCATAACTGTGCTAGGTAAGAGTAAAGTATATAGTGGTCAGTTATATCACTTTTCAGCAGGAAGTTAGTTTGTAAAAATATAATTTACAAAATGCAAATGGCAAATGAGTGTTTTACAAATCAGCCTTGATGCTGCCCCAGGCTAACTGGGCATGGAGGGTTATTTACATTATTTTATTTTCCTTATCTGTGAACAGGTATGTCTGGTGACATCTCACCATACATCAATAATTATCGATGTTCAATAGTTCATGATGTACAATTATCATTAGTTTATAAATCTTGGGCCTTTAATAATGCCGATTGATGTTTTCTTTGTTGGTAAATATAGAGGGATGCATTCATTCATGAATAGCATCGATGTTGATGTCAGTCATAGGCCTATGAGGGTGCGGAGAAGGACTCATGTCAGGGACATATTGTATTATAGTAACTTAAGTCTAAGTTCTCTACTTCTCTATCTCCTTTCAATTCCCGTCTGGGCAACGGTACACAAATAACTTGACATTGACTCCATGATGTTTTTGATGCTTTGTTAATATTAATTATGATTCAACTATAACTCTGTGCACTGATTCAGATGGATGGTGATGGAAAGTGGAACGCAGCGGCCTTGGCCTCGTGGCTAGCTTTGCGGGGGCAAGACAGACGTCTGTCTGCCCCGCTGGCTGAATCGCGAGTGAATGAGTGGAGCGGGTTTGACTGCGTGGGTTAGCGGCGGCGGCGTCCGTCAGGGGGCGGCCTCTCGTCAGATGCCGAACCCTGCAGAACGCCGCCGAAACCGGTAGCTTATCCCCACAGTATCCTCGTTGGTGAACCCTGACGAAAATTGTTGATTGGGGATGTCCGCCTTGACTTGGCTATCACTGTGACAGATCACATCCAGTTTAAGGGAGGAGACACCATTGTTGTCACATTTCCTGCTTTTGGTGAAGGCACAAAATCTCTTAGAGAGATTCACCCTCTGAGGGCTTAGCCACCATATCATTGATGTAGGGATAGTAGGCATTCCGACATTCAGACTGAGTTTATTTCTTGGCCTCGTGGTAGGCAGTATTTCTTGGCCTCGTGGTAGGCAGTTTTGTCTTCAAAAGACTTGGTTTTCAGGGCCCTGCGCAAGAGCTTTTTCTTCCTGTGAGACATTCGTTTGCTCTTAGTATTGGTCCAGGGCCGGTTAAATCTCTGTGCAGTGAACTTGGATGGAATGTGTTCATCCATCGCTTTGCAGCATCCTTTGCTGAAACACCCCCACATGTCGTTGATTGTGGCTCCCTGCTCCAGCATGTTCTGCACATCATCGTCCATACCCTCAAGAGACCTATGGAGACCGTCGTTATCAAGTCAGTTCCAGCTGTAAACTTTTCTTTGTACAGGTCGCTGTCTTCTTGGCATGATGTTAGAGTCAATGAACACAGCACTCTGATGGTCGCTGACGCCAGGCATGGGTTCGCAGCGGTTAATGAGGTTAATTCTGGTCGGAAATGACACTGTGTCATACCAAGATTAGATACTAGGTCGATAAAGCAGTTGTTAATGCTTTTGAGGTACTGATCATTCTAATGGCTTTTGATAGTTTGAGTTGGTGGTCCAGTTGATGTCAGGCAGGTTTAGCATGTTTAGGTCACCAGCAACCCAGATGGGGCTGTTGGAAATTGCGCTGCGATCGATTTGATGAGAGTACAGAGGTTGGCTGCAAATTCACTGTTGTTGTTTGTAGGCCGATAAGCACCAATGACAACAAGGGGGGGGGGGGGGTGTGGTGGACTGCTGTTTAAATTTTCCACATATCATTTCACATTCAGTGTTAATTGGTATTTCCTCAGCTATTAATCCAGTCTTTACTGCCACAAGAACTCGTCCATAGCCGTCGGGTCTATCCTTTCTAAAAAGGGGGGTTTCATAGCCCGGGGGCATCAATTCGCTAGAGTAGATAGATGGTTTATGACATGACTCTGTGCCAACTAATATATCAGGATTGGCAATGTCCGTCATGCTCATAAAGGCGGATTTCTTTGCAGTACAGATTGGATGTTGACGTTAACCAGCCGTAGGTTACTCTTACGTTGCGTTTTGTGTTTAGATGGTGATAATGAACACAATGGTTTGGGGCTGGTAAATGAGGCAGGCGAGTCGTATTGTCTTGCGCATTTGCCAGTTATGCGCGAAATAAGGACAAAATTAATTTAATTTCGGACATGCATGTCCATAATCATGATAATAGGAAATACGAGAATAAATGGGGCGCACTAGCCCCGATTACAAGTCTATTTGGCCCGAGCTGCATCTCGTGCGGAATGGCCTTGTATTCAGGGCTATCGGCACACTTGATACGTTGCCACAGTAGCCCAACATTTAAAAGACTTAAGCAATTCTAGTCTATGAACATGCTGACATCTATTGGCCATATTAAGAGAACAAAATAAAAATACATTTTTTTATGATTTTAGTCTGATTGTGTCGCTTTAATTGCCCGAGTTTAATAAACTATTGTCTATTGAAAATTCGAAACGAACTTAGTGTAGGCCCTAACGCGGATTCACACATTAACCAATTGTCATGACATTTTACGAGCACTATTTCTATTGGACGACTACCCTGAAAATTTCATTGAAAAATATTGTATAGTTTAAAGGTTATTCTACTTAACATGTAGGATGTAGACTCTAGTAAATAAATGAAAATGTCGCCCTCTATAAACCCATTAGTTAGGTTCGTCTCAGAATTTCATTACGTGTCAAATGGTCTCACTTCTGAAATACTTCAGGATAGTCGCGACTTGAATGAAAAATAGTGTGTGTGTAAAATTTCATGAAAATTGGTTGAGAATTGACTGAGTAATCCCCGAAATGCATTCACCCTGGTTGATGAATTTAATGTGAATCTGACTAAAGAGTTAGGCTGCAGTAGGCATAGCAATTACTATGCTCACCAGGTTCGCTGGTGGTCTTTTTATGCTATTTGATAGCGATACATTTACATAAAATGTTTAGATTCACTATTACACCTGAAGCTATAGTGGGGCTTATCATAATGTTGGGATCTTGACGGGTTGTGATGAACATTAAATTTACAAAGTTTTACACCTAAAAAAAGCCAAACATGAATAATAATTAGAATACATTCCTTTCACGATTTAATTTTATCAGACAATCTAGCTGACTTTTTTTATTCAAATGACTTATTTTGATTCTGACTTTATTATTTTTTCTTTTCGATATATAGGCTTATACTCTAATACAGCATTATTCAACATACAATTTTCAAAGTGTTTTTAGTATATTCTAAATCAGCGCCATAAAACATTGTTAGCTTGGTGGACGATAACAATAAAAATAATAATTTAAATACATTCCTTTCACGAATTAATTTTATCTCATAGTCTAGCTGACTTTCTTACTGTCATAATTATTTTTTTATTTTGACTTTAATTCCTGGTCCTTTTAGTATAGGCCTATATACTTCAATACAGCATCATTTGCCATGAAATTAAAAGTACTATTTACAAAAAATAAATCTGTCCTGTGCATAGGCCTATAAAAAACATAACACCATTGCTAATTTGGTGGACAATAATGGGTGAATAAAATGACTACAAAAAAGTCAAATCAGTCGGTTTGAAATATCGCCATCTTAAAATGGACATGTCATTTTTACATGGAAGATAGTTAACACACCTTTTTTATTCACATTGTATATATTACAGGTGATAAAAGTGTTTTATCTAGCTCCCAACAGTACAACATTAGAGCTACAGGTGTAATATTGAATACAAACATTTGACGCAAATGTATAGCTTTAAACTCTTCAAATCTGACATCTAAAATTGTATTTTTGTTAGGGCGAATACCTCTATATGATTATACTAGCTACCGTTAGCCATTAAATCTATATTTTCACTTAAAATGTTTGAATTCAATATTACACATGAAGCTATAGTGGGACATATCATAATGTTGGGAGCTAGATGGGTTGTGAAGAGCATTAAATTTACAAAGTTTTACACCTGAAAAATAGCCAAACATTAATAATGATTTCAATACATTCTTTTCACAAATTTCATCTGTTAGCCTAGCTGACTTTGTTACTGTCATATGCATGATTTATTGTAATTCTGACTTTAATTTATGTTCTTTTTAATATTTTAATATACTCTAATACAGCATCATTCACCATACACTTTTTTTAGTATATTCTAGATCAGCACTATTTTACAATAACTAAATCTCTCCTGTGCATAGACCTGTAAATCCATAAAAACATTTCAAGCTAACGGACGATAATAGGTGAAAAAAATTACAACTAAAAGTCAAATCAGTCAGCTAGGAATATCCCTATCTTAAAATGGGACATGTCATTTTAATATGGATGATGTTTAATATACTTTTTTATTCATATTGTATAAATACAAGTGATGAAACTGTTTTTACTCAGTTCCCAACATTATGACATTATAGCTCCAGGTGTAATATTAAATCCAAACATTTTATGTGACAATATAGCTTTAACAAAGCATAGGCCTGTAGATCGTTTTCATCATTGGAAATTCATGTGTTAATTAAAAGGACCCCTTGGGATGAGACATTTGCAATGTTGTCAATTTAAAAAAAAAATTTTATATGAAGCTATATAGCCCTCTGATCTTAACTAAAAATACGAAAAAGTCAAAAAACAATTTTAAAGCACCGAAAAAGAGTGAAATAGTTGTATTTCCAGGTCGTATATTGCCATGTAAACAAAACAAGTCAGCGATATTCAGCACTTTACATCACATATACCCGCGTATCAGACGGTAAGATCAAACCAGTCGCCGCTAATTGTTGTCTCATAGTCAGGATACGGGAGGACACACCTAAAGCACTGATTGTCTACCCAACGCTGGGCCGATGCCATCAGCATGTGGCCCAATGCTGTGAGAACATTCAGTCGTCCTTCAGGTAGGCCCTATACAAATAGTTTGTTTGGGTTACTTCTGGATTTATAGAAATGTTGATTAAAAATATTTGTAAAAATATGAAAATTCTGAAAAAATAAAAACATGATCCGTGGGATACACTACTTCAGTACGGAATTAAGAACTAAAATTGATGTCATCCCAAGGGGCTGCTTTAACATGTGCCCAATTTATTATTTTGAACATTAAAAATTCAAGGTGAAAGATATAATGCATCACACAACTATTTCAATCACATAGCACACATTTGTGACCTTGACACATATGTGGAATGTTATAACAAAGATTTGCTGGTAGTTTATTTGAAATAAGACTGGTGTCTGACAGTCAAATATATAAAATCAAGTGATATAGAGAAACAGAGTGGCTATTTGTATGGCAACGTTATCATGGGAGTCAATAGGAGCCCGTCATTCCGTAAACGGGGCTATTCATAGTTACATTGTAGAGAATCACGTACGATTTATTCTACGTGCCAGGCAGGACAACCCAAAAGGTTTTTTGGTGGAAACGTAATTTGATGGAAATGTAATCCATAGAGTCCAAGGTGTTGTTAAGTGTGTTGATCATTTTTTTGTAATTAGCATAGGGCATATAATTAGAATAATTAATGATGTAGACTAATTCAAGAATTAGTTTTTTATATACATGTATCTCAATTTCCAATGAAAAAAATAATAAAAGAAAGGTTCTAAAAGTTACATTTAGAGTTTTTATTCAAATGGTGAAAAAATCCCAAGATGGCCGCCATTTGTGCAAGGTCAAACAATAAATTCATTATGTTGATATCATATCTACAGAAAAGAATCATATTCATGATGTTGGTGTCTACCATATAGTTTTCAGGTATGCTCGATATAATGGTGTGACAATAAAGTGGCCTACTTCTGGCTAAATCCCAAGATGTCCGTCACTTTCATTAAAATCATGAGATTCATGATTTAGTGCCTGCCATATATGCCCGACTTAGTAGTGTAAATTTTCAGGTTATTATCAATATATCGTTAGATTACATCTCATGACAATTATAATGTATTTGTGGATTACGATGTCTTCAGCAATCGTTAGAACTACATGTATATTACAATCCGAAACTTGTATGTAGATTCACTGTACATATCTCGACAATATTATGGTTGTAGATTAAATACGTAAGCAATATGTGATACATTGGTTGTTATGTATTTTCAGGAAAGTATATATAGCACAGCATAGTTACAGGTATGTGCATCAAATTTCTTCCTTTTTATATGGAATATCAATTTTGAAGACATTGGACATTACGATTATTACACAAAGACGATGTACGTTAGGACTAGACCATTTCACATTCTTGGAATAGCAGTTTTCATCCCATTTTTAATTTTTATAAGAGCCGGGAATGTCAAACCACGAGAAGAGATTTACACCCCGAATTACGCTGTCTATCACAACCTGTCAAGAATACAACACCACCTTGTCGACATAGCAAAGGAACATCGTAAGTACATAACAATAGACTGGACATATCATTCCAGGGAAGACAGACCTCAAATGCTTGTCAAAATAGCTAACTTCACAGAAGACTCCAGTAGAAAAGTACGTATTTTTTTCTCATATGGTGAGCATGCCAGAGAATTCTTCCCTGTTGAGAGCATGTTCCACTTGATCAAAAACATCTCTGATGGTATCAAAAGTCCCGGAGGCAGTCCAGCGGCCCACTTCACAAGAACTGTTTTGTCAAAAGTAGAACTATTTATTGTCGCCATTGCAAATCCTGATGGACGAAAATACGTAGAAACCTCCGGGAATTACTGTTGGCGTGGGACAAGTACAGGGGTGGATATAAACAGAAATTTCGACTGGAATTACGGAGGACCGGGTAGTTCAGGAAATCAAAATGACGAAGAATATAGGGGCAGTCATCCGTTTTCAGGTGATTATTTTGTTCTATCTACGCATTCCCACATGCTTAATATCTTGTTAATGTGTATGTGCATGAATGTTATCATGTTTATAATGTGCCATTCTCTTTAAAATCAGACCTCTCCCAGCCACGTAGTGAGTGGCTCTGATTTACAGCTATGGAAATCTTAATCTAATTAACCTTCACAAAGCTAAATTATTCGAATCATCTCCATCCTGGCTCACTGTCACACATTCAGTGTTTCGGCCTCGCCACTATGCATATGTTGTAAAAGTCAAACTGCACCGCTTTAAAGTAAACAAAGAAAAGATTTGCAAACGTTTATCAGGCATGTTCTGCTCATTGTAGTATATTCTAACTGAATAATCAGTTATTACCAGTTAATACCAGATAACGGGTGTTGGAGTATCCGGCCATGCTTGGTGCTGCACAGTTGCCAAAATGTGGTAGGCATATACTGTTATGCGACTATGATTATGATTTTTGTTTATATTGAGAGGACTTACGCTATATTTAGCATCCATGGCCTATTGTTTATGGTTCTATAGGCTAGATATTAGGAGACAATACGGACTCGGAGCACAGTTTTACGGCTACAAAACGGTGACTGAAGTCTTTGTAGAAGGCCAAGCCATATTTCCATGTCGGTAGAGAAATATAGTCTTAGTTTTTTCACTTTTTTATTCCCCCTCTCCCCCCCCCCCCCACCCTCCCTTGGAGTTCAGAGGTATGTCTGTCATTTTGTAAAGAACACCATTTAAATTTGAAGTGGACGGCTGTGAATGTCTTCATTTGTATGTCACCAATTTCACATTTACACCTGATTTTACCTTATCGTGCTTATTACAATTTCGGCCAATTTCACTTGAATGACTATTATGAATATGCCATAAAATTACTTCGTTCCCTTGGATATAAAAAGGTGCCACTGCACAAAGTGGCAGATATACCCGAAGGGACTACTTATCCACAAATGTACTTTTTGGATATTATGTACACTTTATTATGATGACGGGTACATAGCAATCAGCAATCTTCTAAATATGTTTTATTAGTTTTGTCCTTTGAAACGTGTCAGACAGTTGAAAGCTGGACTTTAGCATAGCTGGGCCCTGTTAGCAATCAGACTATTATTATAAATTGATTATATTATCTGATTAATATTGGCCTACAGTATTCAACTAATTGTCAATGATTCGACACTGACTATAAACATGATTATGCTACGTTTAACCAATCATTACATTCCTCTTTAGAGCAACACTGTAACAATATGTTTGTGTCCAATTTTTTTACAATCAATCATCTCGTAGGCCTACTTAAAACTGGCCTAAATGTTTTGTGCTATTTTGTGCTATTATGATTAGACAACTATTTAAAACATTTTATTGTGTTTAGAACAGGAATGTGTTGTGCTGAACGAAGTAACACGTGATTATAAGTTCGATGCCTTTTTCTCATTCCACTCTGGTATCAGAGAAATATATATTCCATTTGCTGGTAAGTCGATCGTGATATTTATGTACCGACTAACTTGCATCACCCTGCAGGAACCATCATGTCATATCTGCTACTTTAACATGAGTTTTTGGTTCCAGCCAAACAAAACACCACAAAACGGAATTAGTAAATTGAACAATAAGATAAAAAAAATTTAAGTTAATTTATATTTAAAACTGTGGCATTAACCTGTTAACGTTATACATATACCAGTTACTACGGTGGCTGTTAACCGCCATGATAAAAAAAAATTAAATTGAATGAAAAAAATATTTTTATTTCGTTCCCACGAAATAATAATGAAGAAAATAATAATTATTTCGTTCCCACGAAATAAAAACGAAGAAAATAATAATTATTTCGTTCCCACGAAATAACATATAAAAAATATATCTTTATTTCGTTCCCACGAAATAATAATGAAAAAAATAATAATTATTTCGTTCCCACGAAATAAAAACGAGGAAAATAATAATTATTGCGTTCGCACGAAATAAAAACGAAGAAAATAATAATTATTTCGTTCACACGAAACAAAAACGGAGAAAATAATAATTATTTCGTTCCCACGAAATAACATAGAAAAAATATATCTTTATTTTGTTCCCACGAAATAATAATGAAGACAATAATAATTATTTCGTTCCCACGAAATAAAAACGAAGAAAATCATAATTATTTCGTTCCTACGGAAAAAAACGAAGAAAATAATTATTATTTCGTTCCCACGAAATAACATAGAAAATAATATATCTTTATTTCGTTCCCACGAAATAAAAATGAAGAAAATAATAATTATTTCTTGGAAACGAAATAATAATGAAGAAAATAAAGATTATTATTTATAATTATTATCATAATAATCATTATTATTTCGAGGGAACGAGATAATTATTATTTTCTTCGTTTTTATTTTGTCGGAACGAAATAATTTTTATTTTCTTCATTATTATTTCGCGAAATAAAGATATATTTTTTCTATGTTATTTCGTGGTAACGAAATAATATTTATTTTCTTCATTATTATTTCGTGGGAACGAAATAAAAATATTTTTTTTCACTCAATTTAAATTATTTTTCTACCATGGCAGTTAACAGCCACCGTAAGTAACAGTGTCCTTAATATAAATAAATAAAAAATCAAGAAGAAGAAGAAGAAGAAGAAATTTTTATTTCGTCACAATACAAAAGAAAAATCATAAAAGCAATTTACATACAGTGGAGACCATCACTAAGGCAAAAAATATTGCCGCTGACGTAATGGCCACCTAACATTTTTCAAAATTTAACAATTATATTCATGTAACAAGAATAAAAATAACAGAGTAATATTAACACTCATTGATTCATTAATTTTGCTTAGCACATTAACATATTGTAAAACATTGGAATGTTTCTAAGTTGATAAATATATATATATATATATGTATATATATATATATATATAATTTCGTTAAAACTAAGAAAGTATGGAGGATCAATATTAAAATGTTTTCTTATTTGTTGCTCACTCACTGACAAAAATCTAATATACATCTAGAAACATTTATACATATTGTAAAATTTTAGTGATTTTGTGAAAATAGGGTCTGTCTATTACAGACGAAACAGTTTTGCACGTTACAATTTTCGAAATAATCCTTTATACATATTTTCTTTATATATAATGTAAATCCTCTTTGGCTATGGGTAAATATTTTGTCTAAAATTAAGGGAGATGTCATGTTGATCACTACAGGTAGTTGATATCTTAAAATATTGCGAGAATATTCATGTCTAACTAATGGAATTTGGATTTTATGGTAACGCCCTCTAGTTGAATAGGTATGTTGAGCAGTAGTTAATTGAAAAGACGAAAAATATTTTGGAAGTAGATTAGCTTTATATTTATAATAAAATTTCAATTGTGTTAACCTCACGATATCAGTAATTTTTAGTATACCCAGACTCTTAAAGAGTGCATCTGAATGGCTATATACAGGAGAATTTGTGACAATTCTGACTGCCTTCTTTTGTAGTTTATAGAGTCTTTTATTTTGGTGTCCCCAAATCAAAATACAGTAATTTAGGTGTGGTAAAATCAATGAATTATAAATGACTAACAAAGTTTTTCGGGGCACAATAAATTTCAATGAATTAATTACACCTAGAGTTCTTGATATTTTGCTTGCTATGTTATTAGTGTGACTTTTCCAATTAAGACTTTTATCCAAAGTAAGACCCAGAAAGTTAAAATTGTTAACACATTCAATTTGCTTATTGTTTAATATTAACTTTGGTGGAGAAACTCTTTTTTGAGGCTTGCAAAATATCATAAATTTAGATTTGTCTATATTTAAAGTCAATTTATTTGCGTTTAACCAATCTGTTATTTTCTTGGCTTCTAAATTTAATCTGTCATTATTTACTTTGTTTCTTGTTTTAAAATCGGATAAATTTGCAATTAGAGTTGTGTCATCGGCGTAAATTATGAACTTAAATAATTTGCTCGCAAAAGGTAAATCATTTATGTAAATCAAAAATAAAAGTGGTCCGAGAATAGATCCTTGTGGCACCCCTAATGTTATTGTTTGTTTATTGGACTTCAAATTATTAATTTCAACGTATTGACTTCTATCTGATAAATAATTTTTTAGGAGACTTAATGCTTTAGACTGTAGACCATAGTATTTCAGTTTATCCAGTAAAATAGAATGATTTATAGTATCGAATGCCTTCGATAAGTCCAGATAGATGGCGATTGGAGTGTTTCCTTTTTCCATACGTTGTGCTATATTATCTGTAAGATGTAAAGCTGCTAGTTCTGTCGAGTGATTTTTTCGAAAACCATATTGTGCCTCATGAAATAAATTATTTAAATTGAAATATTCTGTGATTTGGTTACATAAGATTTTTTCAAAAACTTTAGATAAAGCAGGTAGTAACGAAATGGGTCTATAGTTACTTAAAAGTGATGGGTCATGTTTTTTAAAAAGTGGAATAACTTTTGCTATTTTCATATTTGTCGGAAAAATTCCTGTAAAGATTGATTGATTTATTGTTTTGGTTAAAGGGTCAGCTATTTCATCTTTTATAAATCTAATTAAAAATGTGGATATCTCATCAACACCTGAACTACTTTTTGGCTTTAGACTAGCTATAACCTTTGCGACTTCTTCTCTTGTGACAAAAGAAAAATTAAATTTACATTTATGGTGTATACGCAGATAGTTTGTATGTAGAGTGTTAGACATATTATTTTGATTTATATTATTATTACCTATATTGATAAAATAATTATTAAAACCGTTTGCAATATCTATAGGATCTTCATACAGAATATTGCCTATTTTTACTTTTGAAGGTGTTACATTTACTTTTTTCTTTGCAAGAATATCTCTAATTGCTGCCCATGTATTTTTAATATTGTTGGAGTATTTTTTAAAGAGATTGAAGTAATACGTCTTTTTTGCGATGAAAATTGATCTCTTTAATATGACATTGAGAGTACGAAGATTGATTTTTTTATGTTCATGTTCTAGACTGTTTCTCTGAGTTTTTTTTAGGTCTTTGTATAATTTATCTCTCCTAGTAATTGAGATAATAATACCCTTAGTTACCCATGGCTCTTTTTTATGTTTTCTTTTTTTATATTTGACTTTTTTCCTCGATATATGTTTATCTTTTGCATCTTGTATAATATTCTGAATGATTTCATAGTTTTTGTTTGGGTCAGAAGATGTATTATGGCTTATTTGGCTTTCTAAATCTTGAGATTGTACTTCCGCTTTAAATTTGGCGAGATTATCATCATTCAACCTATTTATATATACAAATTTACTAGATTTGATTTTTATTTTATGTGTACATGTGTTTCTAATGGATAGGCAATATGGAAAATGATCCGAAATTCCACTTATTAGAATGCGTGCTGTAATATCTTCCATCACAGTGGAAAATTTGCAGAAAAAATTGTCTATCAAAGAGCCAGATTTTTCGGCTAGTCGTGTTGGTAATGTTATATGAGGATAAATACCTTTAGAAGTTAAGCTATCGAAAAATTCCCCAATGATAGGCCTTTGATGTACCTTCAACAAGTTAATATTAAAATCTCCTGTAAGAATAAATTCTTGATTGGGATTGTTTAATTTTGTCAATATTGGATTTAACTGATTCATAAAAAATTGATAATTTTCATTATGTTCTCTTGGCGGTCTATAAATGTTGCCTATTATAACTATTTTTGATAATTTTGGGCTTTCTACTTGAACAAAAAGACCTTCCCAGATATTTGATTTTCTACATATGTCAAGGACTTTATATTTTAGGTTCTGTTTTATGAAAATCGCTAAGCCCGCATGTGAGCTACATTGAGCTTCCTGTGCTATAAGAGTGTACCCATTTATCTGAAATGCAGATAGGTCCGTAATATCTGTTATCCAAGTTTCTTGGAGACATATGATGTCGAATTCAAACTTATTTTTTGCCAAATTTGTGATTAATATTTTTATTTGATCAAGTTTTGAATTTAGTCAATGTAGTATTTATCTATTTTATATAGGCCTACATAAATACATCTTTTTTATTCCCTCGACCGTAGGGGAAGCATTTTTATCCCCCTCCCGTAGGGGAAGGCCGATTTTAGTTGCGCCAGGATTCCGTCAGGCATCATCCGTCAAGCGTCAGCCGTCACGTTTTCTTGTGGGCGCAAACACTACTGGTCAATTTTGGGGGAAATTTTAACATGACATTCCTAGTAGCATGGGATGGGCAAATGATATTTTAAAGCTGCTACCAAAATTCAAATTGGCCGCCAGAGGTCAACTCCAAAATTTTTTGTGGGCGCAAAAACTCAAAAAATTAAAAGCGGGAATTATTCAAATTTTACAATCACATTCCCCAAGATATGGGGATGTGCAGGTGATTTTTTTAAGGTTTTACTGAAATTTAAAATGGCCGCCATGGATGAACTTCCTACTTTTTTGTGGTCGCAAAGATTCAAAAACTGAAGTCTGAAATGATTCACATTCTACAATCACATTACCCACAATCTGGAAATGTGCAGGTGATTTTACTGAAATTTAAAATTGCACAAGTCGACTTTTTAAATATTTGTGACCGCTAAAACTGTAACCTAATTTATAGCGGGGGATGTTATATGACTTCAGGCCTCTTGTTCTGATTTACAGTTGTTTAAAAAAATAGTAATCTTGTTAACTGTGCTTGTAGAATACTATTAGCCTAGACTACAACACTTTCGTGTACGTTAATAATATATTATAAATAGCTGCGTAACTGTGCTATCACGTTATAATCCCTGATAATGGACATTGTGGATTATATATAAATGATGAATAGTCAGTGCTATAATATTATTGTCACATAACTGGACCACTACATGATTTATTGTCTGCTTGAAAGATATAATTAAAAGAAAATGATATCTTTCATTAAACAGTGATTAAGGACATTCAAAATTTTCATTTCATTTTGATATACTATATACTTTGGTAGCCCAATTGAGCAAATCAGGTTATTTTCTTTCACCTTGAGACGGGAATTGGGCCATGATGGAGTATACATTAGCTTCATTTTGATATAAAACAAATTTTCTTTAAATATAATTCACTAGATATACCGATATAGGCTATACTGTTTTCCATGTATAGCAATAATCATGATAATATTTCATTGATTATATCCAATTCCTCTTTCTTGTAGACAGTATGTCGAAAAGTCGTAAGAGACTACCTGATAATTTGGAAGAAATGATTTACCTAGGAGATATTTTAGCGAAATCGGCTCGTCGTACATTTAAGGCAGATGTGGCCTACAAATTGAATGAATACACAGCGGACGGCACTGTATTCGATTATATGGCTGGTGCCAAAAAGGTAAGCTTACAAGTAAAAGTTTGTAGGCCCTCGTTTCAAAATTAACATATTGGTATGCGGCCTCAACGCTTAAAGCAGCCCCTTGGGATGACATCAATTTTTGTTTTTAATTCCGTACTGAAGTAGTGTATCCCACGGATCATGTTTTTATTTTTTTCAGAATTTTTATATTTTTACAAATATTTTTAATCAACATTTCTATGAATCCAGAAGTAACCCAAACAAACTATTTGTATACCTGAATGACGATTAAATGTTCTCACAGCATTGGGCCACATGCTGATGGCATCGGCCCAGCGTTGGGTAGACAATCAGTGCTGCAGGTGTGTCCTCTCGTGTCCTGACTATGAGCAGAAATACATAATACAGTATTATGTATTTCTGCTATGAGACAACAATTAGTGGCGACTGGTTTGATCTTACCGTCTGATACGTGGGTATATGTGATGTAAAATGCTGAATATCGCTGACTTGTTTTGTTTACATGGCAATATACGACCTGGAAATACAACTATTTCACTCTTTTTCGGTGCTTTAAAATTGTTTTTGACTTTTTCGTATTTTTAGTAAAGATCAGTAGGCTATATAGCTTCATATAAATTAAATTTTCAAAATTGACAACATTGAAAATGTCTCATCCCAAGGGGTCCCTTTAAATATGTTTGAGCAGGTCTGTTGTTTTGCTTCAGTGATTCATAATATTTACTTCTGCCGGACCCCATTCCCTAGAACGTTGACCATACGTTACTCACTGTTCGTTTTCTTTTGGGACTTTAAATGGAATTGTACACGCAATTGTCAGCTTGAAACGAATTAAAATGACTCTACTAGATCGTATTTTTTAAATATTATTTGGCAAAATGTGGTGCATATTTGTATTTGATCAATACTCATAATACTATGCCTAGATTTCTAAAAGCGTCCAACTGAATATGTCGTTATTGCTTACCGGCATTCGTTTTAACAATCCGACGCATGTTCATGCTCTTGTACACTGAACATCGCCGAAGCAACAATGTCGGATTCGACGGAAGCGATCCAAAGATTTAGAAAGAAAACATGCTATGAACATGATAAACTGATTTACAAATATTTTATGTAATGACGTTGAATAAATTAAGGACATTTGACCATTTAGTAGTTACCCGAGATTAGCCCATATTTTAGCCAATCTGTGAAAAAAATTGTAGAAAGCAGATTTCAACTGATTCGGGTGGGTATGGGTAAATTGGGTATGTTCAATTACCAAAAAAGGTAAGGTGGGATAGGGGCTGGGGAAAATGTTTTTATTATAGAAAATCCAAAATGGCCGCCACCGGCACAAATCGCCCCATAACTTTTGAACCATTTTTCACACAGTATTGTGTTAGATGTTTTTTCCCACTAATGTTGCCGATAATCGTTTCCCGATAATATAATGTCGTGTATAGGCCTAACTATATGCCTGCATGCGGTATTTATCACCCAGTTCTGCGTCTCTCTTATTATTCATGTTATTGAGGGTATGACCATTAAGTACTACTTTTATACTTAACATGATGGTCTACGGGAGAAACACTAGGCCTATAAATCTATAGATCAATATTTAAATATACACTATTGGCATTTTCTCAAAGGGCTGTACTTGTAATTATGTTAAAATAAACGTGTCTGACAGTCGCAATACAGGCTTATACGCGTCATCAATAGGCCTATAATACGCCAACTCTGCTGATATGACTAATAATAATAATCGCTACGTTCCTATAAACAGGATAAAGATGGCCTAGATGTTATTGCTTGCCGTGCTGATTTAGCAATATAGTCCCATTATACATATTATAGGGCCTACATGTATACTAATCTTATTAGTGTGGTCTCCGTGAATGTTTCTCCCACGCATTATGTGCTTATTAGAAGTGTAACTTTTACGCTTGACTACCCAGCAGACACGAGACGTTGAACCGATGTTGTTTTATTGTTGGGCCAATGTCGAAGACCTAGTGCATGTACATGTAGTGTACCATATTAATTTCATGCGAAATGAGATTGTTAAACATTGAATCAGAATTAGAAGTGTGTCATTTTGCTAAAAACGTGCTCATTTTATTTAAGGTATAAAATAAGGTTTGAGGGAATCCCTTATTGAGACAATTATTATGTTACTACTGTAGGGGAGACTGGGGTCCTTTGGGACACGGGGCTGTAATACTTTGTGCACAACACATATTGCGGGGAATATCGTGCAGGTGAGGGGGGGGGGGACTTCTAGTGACCTCAGTTGTGGACAGCTGGGACGTATCCACTCTGTTACACGGAAAACATGAAGAAATCTGAACATCATTGTCAGATATGTGCGAAATTAATTAATTTTTGACCCATCAAAGTAAATTTTTTACTTATTGCATATAGAACATAAAAGCATTCATATACTGGATTTTGCATCATGACCAGACGTTTAAGAGTAAGATATGATATCAGGTTGAATCACATGCATGCCTCACCACATATTTTTATCAGTATGGTGGTGTGGGGGACCATTGGGACACATGCGATGAAAACTACCAGTCATTCATTGTACAAAAGAAAATCAAAATTAAAACCGGGTAATTTAGGCCAGTATCCATTCTAAGCGTTCTATCCAAAATTTAATATTGTGTCATTCAATAGAATGAATGACACAATAACATTTCGGATACATATATATTTATTGGAATGTAACTTTTCCTTTGAACATTCATTAACCTCAAAACATCACAGATCGGACCCGTGATGTTTTTGAGTTTGATGAAAATCCCGAATTTTTCCCTGTTTATTTATGTTTTTAGAAAATTCAAGGACTTTCAAGGCCTGTAGTTCCTATTTCAAATTCCTTTTTCAATTTCCCCGTTTTCAAGGACCCGTTGTAACCAAGTATCAAAGAGCAGCTACATGTGGCAGGCCCCTATATATCCACAAAATTCGGCTAGGCTGGCCCATCGACTATCGCTCACATTTAAGGCTGGTTACACACGTTGAAAGCCTGCAGTTGAAAATCAGACTCACCACTTTAATGGTTTTAATAATATGCCTACATAGAAGCCTATTTATTGCAGATACCATTTTCCTATGCGATAGAACTTTATGGTGAAGGAGATCACAATGGTGCTAAGTGTTTTGATCTTTTCAACCCACCAAGTAATGCCTTACAAGTAAGTAGTGTGATAGGCCAAATATAATAACGACAGTCTATCGGTATTTGTTTGTGGTTATTTATTACGTCAAATCCTTTGATATTTTTGCTTATATTCAGTATTATTATGTATATTTTTTCTGAATAGAACGAGCTTGAAGCTATTCATCCAATGTACGCAGCCATATTCAAATATCTCATCGATTGGAAACAGAAGCAAGGGAATATTCATAAAGATAATGCGGTAAGTTCCACCATGTTTTATTTGCTGTGATCGTTTACCATGTTGGCAGCAGTAAACTTGACATTATGACGAAATTATGTTTGCACGTCACTCACCATGCTCGTAATTACGTGATAATAGGACCGACCACAAGCTAGATTAAAATATTATAGTATTTTCTACTCTATATGTCCCATATTTAGCAGGGTTTAGTGGTTAATAAAGAGCTTGCTCATTTGCCTACCGGTATTTCCATGTATGGTGAAGGTTATTATAATTTAATATCTAGGGATGTAATTGTCTGTTCGCGATAGAAACGAACGAAACGAAAAATACCGGGTAACCAGCTGCAAGCCCACATGAGAAAGTTTTTGTGTTTCTGGCTACTGAGAGCACATCAGATGCCTTTATATTATCGTACTGGACTTACAAAATCCACCAAAATGCATTTTTTTCCAGAAAAACAGCAAAAAATATCTCCCTGAAAAAAAATCCGTTTAAAAAAACCACATCTTTGAATATTGATGAAATTATGTTGTCAATAAACACGACGAAGAGAAAATTGTAATTTTAACATGGTTATACTTAGTTTACTGAGGGCTCAATTCATTAAATATCGCATTGACTGTATTGAGCTGTACATACCTTATCGATATTTAATTATGAGCCTAGGCCTATATTACAAATATCTTATGTAGGCCTACCAATAAGATTTTTGGTAGGCCCTATAACTAAGGTAAATTGATACTAACATACCAGGGGCGGATCCAAAGGCTTTTCCATGGTATGCTGCAAGACAATCAAACTTGATGCGTGGATCTGACTGACTTTCTCAGCGATCACTATGTATTTGGAACTTCAATTAGTACTCTAGCTATTGTGATTATCATTTACCTATTCCACGATCTACAGTCGCCAATATTTATCTAATCGTCACTCATTTTCTTTCTTAACACTTAGATGGATTACCCATGTGGCTGTGATCACTTCTTCAGTGGCCTAGATCACTTTGTAGTGGCTTAGATAACCTTTAAATTGACTGACACCAGTTTTTTAGTGGCCAAGATCACCTTTGTAGTGAGATAACGTCTAACGTGGCTGTGATCACTTCTTCACTTGCCAAGATAAATTTTGTATTGACGAGATAACTTTTAAAGTCGCTATGATCACTTCTTTAGTGGCTAAGATAACTTTTGTAGTGGCTGAGATAACCTTTAAAGTTGCTATGATCACTTCTTCAGTGCTCAAGATAACTTTTGTAGTGGCTGAGATAACTTTTAAAGTGGTTGTAATCACCTCGTCTGTGGTCAAGATCCCTTTTGTAGTTGCTGAGATAACTTTTAATGTGGCTGTGATCACTTCTTCAGTGGTCAATATAACTTTTGAAAAATGGCCCCAGAGAATGTGGAAGTAATAACAAACATTTATACCATATAAAGTTAACATGAGCGAGAAATCCTGCTAGTATTTTAATTCGGGTACTCATTGGACAAAAATGTGAAGCACGTTCAATTTTCCCGAGCTGGAAAAAAAGTGCCCAAATTTTACATCCAACCAAAACAGTGTGTAATATGTTCGAATAGCTCATTATTTTTTATTCTAAATGGGTTTATTTTAAGTCAACAATAGTTCTAGAACATGTTTGAATTAAAACTAAACATTTATTATATACAAAAATCATCTGAGAGAAAAGTATTATGACTATTTACTGAAAAAGTATGAAAAATAGGTAAAATTAAGGGTTAAAGTACCAATTTAAAGCTCTCTTGTGTATTTCTCAATGATTAGACACAAAATATTTTACATCGATGTGAAGGTCTGTGTCAGTAGCTTTCTATTGATATCAAATATATTGATATAGCTCAAAATTGGAGTACTCATCGGGCAAAGCTGTTAAATACAGTCAATTTTCCTGAGCCCAAAGAAAAGCGCGCAAATTTACGTCTAACCAAAAAAGTATTGAAATTATATGTTCACATAATTCATTATTTTTTCCAAATGGGTTTATTTTAGGTCAACAATAGTCCTAGAACATGTTTGGAGCAAAACTAATATCTATACCATACAAAAATCAGCTGATAGAAAAGTATTTTGACTATTGACTGAAAAAGTTTGAAAAAGGTCACTTTAAGGGTTAAAATACCAACTTAAAGCTCTCTTGTGCATTTGTCAATGATCAGACACAGTAGCTTTCTATTGATTGTATTGATTGATTAAATATATTGACATAGCTCAAAATTTGGCTACTCAGTGGTCAATAATGTGAGATATGGTCAATTTGCCCGAGCCTGAAGAAAAGCGAGCAAATTTTCCGTCTAACCAAAAAGTGAGTAAAATGTTCACATTTATACCATACACAAATCAGCTGAGAGAAAAGTATTTTGACTATTTACTGAAAAAGTATAAAAAATAGGTAAAAGAAAGAGGTAAAATACCAACTTAAAGCTCTATTGTGCATTTGTCAATGATAAGACACAAACTATATTACTTCTGTCTGAAAGCCTGTGTCAGTAGCTTTCCATTCATATCACATATATTGATATAGCTCAACATTTGACTGCTCAGTGGGTGAAAATGTGTAATGCGCTCGATTTCTCAAAATTGTACCAAAATCGCACATAGGTCATGTACATTTTTGGCCATATTTCAGTGAAGCAGCGGCAGTTACTTGATCAACAGGTTGATTCCGGCCCCTCAGTAGTCCAGCTATGTGGAAATAATAGTGGCTTAAATTCCCCTTCCGGGTGACACCTTACCCTTGGCCACGTCTGGTCTAGAGGCTTTCATATTTGCTTTGCAAATAAAACATCGTAGTTTCCATTTATTCTATTTTAATACAGAAAGTAGTCAGGCATCAACTCTGTATCCGCCCCTATTGTTAGTCCACTGCTGGGCCCGTGTTTTATGACAGACGAGTAGGTGGGTCGTTATGATTCGCTGAGTAAACATTTAGAGCGCCCAATTGATTAATATGCCCACAACGTCACGCATGTGCAGCATGGTCAACCTCCAAAGGAGTTATAATATTGTAATAATATTACACTCGGCTATTTTATCAAGTCAAATATCTCATTCACCTTTGAGATGTAAATTGTGACAGCAATTTGCATCTCTATATTTGTGTTTTCGCTGATATCTCATTTATCAACCAATTTTCATAAAATTTTACAAACTACTGAAAATAAAAGTTAGTCTCTCTAACATGTAGTAAATGTAGCAAATTACGCCTCTTATAACCATGGTTAATGTGATTCTGAGTAGGCCTATACTGTACATAGATGTGAGTTTGATTTTCCTACTGATCGTAGTAGGCCTATGCTAAGTGCAATGATATTATTTGTAGAAAAAGTTTAGAACCACCTATTTCTTTTCACTGTTTTTTGTACTTGTGGTATTCCTTTTTTCAGGAGGAGACTCCATCGCTGGCGTTAGCAATTTTTCTGCTGGTGATAGTCATCACACTCACGTTACTCATGGCTTTAAGACGTTTTCCATTCAGCAGCTTCCAGTTTTTTCGCCATCGACGCATTGTCTCTATGCGTTCACTCAGCTCTACTCTTCCACATTGATAAACCGAAATAATAATTGTAAATTCACATGTACATATGTTCTTGTGTAAAATATATTTTTAAGTTAAAGTAATAATTCAACTATAAAAGCTGGTATTTTTCAGTACAATACGCTAAATCCGAAACGAAATGACAAGATTGCCATGCTCACTATGTAGGCGACCATACCTACGATAGGATTCATGTCTTGTTCGTGTCATGGTATGTATAATATTGTGGGTACCGTTTACATACAGACGGTTACTCGGTTCTTGATAAGAACATATTAGTATCTATCAACATGATAAAGCTGCCACAAAACCAGAATATAAATCACAAGGAAGGTAATTAATTGAATTGTATCAAAATCTCATTGAATTGTCTCAAAATGCTAATTTAACTATCCTTTTCAGTTGTATGCCTCTCTATGTACCGCCTGGTTACATGTCAAATATATACGTGTTAAAGAAATGTAAATCAACACTTTGACACTTTACCGTAGGCGTACACTATGTTTTTCTTTGTGCGCGCATTAGACGAAAGGCGCGCACTACAGAAAAAACGTGTTTTTTTTGTCGCCCTCATAAACTTTTCAAAAAATAAATCGAAAGTATATTTTCTAAAATGTTTTTTTTGCGCCCTCCCTCATTAGATTTTGCATTGGTATAGCTCTGCGAGTATAACCACATAGCAATTCTATGCATTTTCAGCGCGGTAGATAACTTTCTGCCATGATTCTCTGTGACGGGTCACGTGTCGACTATAAGTTATCTGTATGCAAATTGTGTCCAAATTTGAAAGAGTAAACTTCCACACAAACAGTGCATGTATGTGCCACCATCTGTACATACAAGGTATTTTCCCACTAATCATTGCCACTTGTTTTGATGCTGGACTAATTTTGCATGTTTGCCGAGTTCAGCTGACACTCATTACTAAAAACTGTCATTACATTTTGACGTGAATTAACCGATGTTTATGCAAATTACAGGGGTAAATAATTATTCTGAATCTCATCGGTCGTTTATTAAAATGTGTATAGGTCCAGGCCTAATCGGATTCATCAGTATTATGATTTGTATACTCTGTGGGACTGGCCAGTCAGTGAGGTTCGATTCAACTTTGTTAGCCATTGTCCTGGTAGGCATATATGGGCCTATATACGGTTTCATATTACTTTCAAATACAATTATAAAATGTCAATAGAATTGTTGAATTGTGTTGTGGTAGATGTGTAGCTAATGTAATAAATACATTTGTGAGATATTATGTGTATGTTTTTCTTTCCTAGATATAAATAGTCCACTATGCAGCTTCAAATAAACAAAAAACACATCAACAACATATATAGTAGGATACGGTTTAGGTCTTAAACAAGAGGACAAAATAATGTAATTCGTTTCTACCTTAACTATTAATTAAAGTGGTGTTGTACGAATAATAAAGACAATTGCCCAACAATGATCTAATACCCTAAGCTCACGTCTGAAACGTTGATCCAATATTCAGCCATTGTTGAAACGTCATCTTCTGTTATTTCAATTACAGTTTATTTTTATACACCAGCCTGTGTCCGGAGGTATTATGTTGTCGGGTTGTACGTCGGTTTATCCGTCCGTCCTATTGTGCGAAAATTTTATAGGGATTTAACCATCAAGATTTGTAATGATATTTTTTTCTGGTGGAATTTGTTCGTGTGGGCTTTTTAAAATTTTCTCTTTTAATTTTGTCTCCACTCGAGACTTTTTGTTTTAGTGCTGTCTATTGTTGTTATTGTTATTATTCAACAATTTGACGACGTAAACGCTTTCCAGTCGCCAATAATAATTCGATCTTCACGGATTTTTTTTACTGTACACCCTCTGTTGGATTAACCTGGTTGAGTTCTAAAATAAGCTAATTTGCATATCCAAGATGGCCGCCCGGCTCTTCCTTACAAATCAATGCAAACGGTCTGTGGACACTCTGATTCATCACTCTGGTTAAATTAACCAAAAAAAACTAATTTGCATAATATCCAAGATGGCTGTCATGACACTTCTATTATATGGCCCATTAGTTACTGCATTAAGGTGGAGACTTTCATATTTGCCATGCAAATGTAACATTTAGTTCTCTTATAATCAGTCATTTAATTATATTAATTAAACATTAACAAGTTGATTATATGGACGTTAATAAGCAGCCATTTTGACTCTGTTTAATTTTGCGATATACACCGTATTTACGTCTTTCGAAAACAATGCACAAAATCAGGACCATATGGCTGAAACTATAAAACAAAGTGGAAGGTCCAATGATAACCCATGACACGTCTCACAGAAAATGATCCACGTTGAGTCTTTTATTATTTTTATTATTATTTTTATTATTATTATTATTATGCCCCTGTGATAGACGACTTCAATCACGCCATGCTCACAAGTTGAAGATCATTTCCCGGCGAGGTCATTGCACTAAAATGCCATTTTCCTACTGGCATTAGGCCTATACATGATCCAGGTCGATTTCGTGGCAACAGTATGCATTGTCTACGGAAGCGCATTTAAGTAAGGAGTTTAGTTTTGTTCTGGTATATATATCCGGTATATACCGAGTACTATTCGGTATAGGCTATACTGATTAGTATTCGGTAGGCCCTATATACCGATTAAAATTCGGTATATACCGATAAGTATTCGGATAAAATCAGTATATACCAATTACTATTCTGTATAATGCCGATTATTATTCGGTATATACTGAATATTAATCGCTGTATACTAATTAATATTTGGTACCAATTATTTTCCAGTATACATATTAAAATTTGCTGTATTCTGTATATACCGAACAAAAATTGGTATATGCCAATTACTATCCAGTATATATACCGATTATTATTCGGTATATAATAATTCATATATTTCCTCTATAGCTGCATTATTTTGCCATAGCACATTTTGTATGTTGTAGTAAACTTAGTGCAGTGTTTTTCGTACAACCCTCCCTATCTCACCAGATCACCTCCACAAAACCCTCCCTACCTCAACACACCAGCTCCACAAAATACTACCCACCTCATCACATCACCTCCACAAAACCCTCCCTACGTAACCCACATGACCTCCACAAAACCCCCCCTACCTAACCACATCAACTCCACAAAACCCTCCCTACCTAACCACGTCATCTCCACAAAACCATCCCTACGCCACCTCCACGAACTAAACACTCTCACCCCATCACGTCACCTCCACAAAACCCTCCCCACCTCAACACACCACCTCCACAAAACCCTCCATACCCCACCACAAAACCCTTCCTACGTCACCACACCACCTCCACAAAGCCCGACCTAACCACGTCCCCTCCACAAAACCCTCTCTTCCACACCACGTCACATCCACAAACCCATCCTCATCCACCAAGTCAACTTCACATGACCCTCTCTAAATTATCTGATTGACCCACAAAGCTATTACCCTTGCACTACGCCACCTTTACAAAACTCTCTCTAGCCCACCACGTTACCGCCATGTTTCACGTGCTGTGTCGGTCGGGAATTGTATGTATGGCTAGCTTTGGCTATGGCTATGGCTATTTGCATTTACACTTACATTCAAGATTCTTAGACGCTTTGCTCTTTTTGGTGGTTTGATGATAGTTTTAGTTCAGAGAACGAGAATAAACATGACATCTTAGTTAGTTTGTTTTATTAACCTACATATTTACCGACTGTATCAGATACAAATTTTGTTAGTATTACTATTTGTGAATCAGTGGCTGTCAAAATGAGATGTTTAGTGCCTTATTGGAATAAATCAAGTTCATATTTAGTTTTTCTGTTGAAGCTAGTCTTGGTCCAGTAATGTCAGACATCTCGTCATAATTATGTTAGTATGTAGATAAATAGATCAGTATTTCCACGATTGTGTCGAATATTTAGTGCCATCGCGTCGCATCATATAACTGCCATATCCGGATATTACCTAAATGACTAACTAGACATAAATATGCATATACACCCTTATAATTGTATATATTTGTATGCAATAAAAGTTGGAATAGCGGCCGTAAGTAACATATTCGAGTTTTAAAATCGTATTCGATCTCGAAGTACAAACCGGGTTTTGTGCAGGTGGTGTGCTGTAGGGAGTGTTTCGTGGAGGTGGTGTTATGGGAGGGTTTTGTGGAGGTGATGTGGTTAGGTAGGGAGGGTATGTGGAGGTGATCTGAGAAGGGTTTTATGAAGGTGATGTAGGGAGGGTTTTGTGGTCCGGTGAGGTAGAGAGGGTGAAGTGATAGGGTGAAGATGTTTTTTTGGAAGTGAGCTGGATCGGTAGGGAGGGTTTGTGGAGGTGACGTGATAGGGTGGGGAGGGTTTTGTGGAGGTGAAGTGATGGAGTAGGGAGGGTTTGTAGAGGTGACGTGGTTAGGTGGAGTCAGTGGGTTTTGTGGAGGTGACGTGATGGGGTGGGAAGGGTTTTGTGGTGGTGAAGTGATAGGGTAGAGAAGTTTTTGTGGAATTGAGCTGGTGAGTTAGGGAGGGTTTGTGGAGGTGACGTGGTTAGGTACAGTCAGAGGGTTTAATGGAAGTGACGTGATGGGGTAGCGAGGGTTTTGTGGAAGTGAGGTAGGGAGGGTTTTGTGGAGGTGACGTGATGGGGCGGGTTTTGTGGAGGTGATGGGGTAGGGGAAGTTTTGTGGAAGTGACGTGATTGGGGTGGGGAGGGTTTTGTAGAGGTGATGTGATGGGGTAGGGAGGGTTTGTGGAGGTGACGTGATGGGGTGGGGAGGGTTTTGTGGAGGTGACGTGGCTAGGTCGGGAGGTTTTTGTGGTGATGACGCGATGAGGTAGGGAGTGTTTGTGGTGGTGACGTGATAGGGAGGGTTTGTGGAGATGACGTGATGGGGTAGGGAGGGTTTGTGGAGGTGAAGTGATAGGGTGGTGAGGGTTTTGTGGAGGTGACGTGGCTAGGTAGGGAGGGTTTTGTGGTTATGACGCGATGAGGTAGGGAGGGTTTGTGGTGGTGACGTGATGGGGTTGGAAGGTTTTTGTGGAGGTGATGTGATTGAGTGGGAAGGGTTTTGTGGAGGTGACGTTGTTAGGTGAGGATGGTTTTGTGGAGGTGATGATGTGACGTATGGAGGGTTTCTGGAGGTGATCTGGTGAGGTAGGGAGGGTTTTGTAGAGGTGATCTGAGTAGGGTTTTATGAAGGTGATGTAGGGAGGGTTTTGTGGTCAGGTGGTGTGGTGAGGTGGAGAGGGTGAAGTGACAGGGTGAAGATGTTTTTGTGGAAGTGAGCTGGATAGGTATGGAGGGTTTGTAGAGGTGACGTGATGGGGTGGGGAGGGTTTTGTGGAGGTGAAGTGATGGGGTAGGGAGAGTTTGTGGAGGTGACGTGGTTAGGTGGAATCAGAGGGTTTTGTGGAAATGAGGTGATGAAGTGGGGAGGGTTTTGTGGAGGTGAAGTGATAGGGTAGAGAGGTTTTGTGAAAGTGAGCTGGTGAGTTAGGGAGGGTTTGTGGAGGTGACATGGTTAGGTAGAGTAAGAGGGTTTTGTGGAGGTGACGTGATGGGGTAGCGAGGGTTTTGTGGAAGTGAGGTATGGAGGGTTTGTGGAGGTGACGTGATGGGGTAGGGAGGGTTTGTGGAGGTGACGTGGTTAGGTAGAGTGAGAGGGCTTTGTGGAGGTGACGTGATGAGGTAGGGAGGGTTTGTGGAGGTGATGTGATGGGGTAGGGAGGGTTTGTGGAGATGACGTGATGAGGTGGGGAGGGTTTTGTGGAGGTGACGTGATGAGGTGGGGAGGGTTTTGTGGAGGTGACGTGATGGGGTAGGAAAGGTTTGTGGAGATGACGTGATGGGGTAGGGAGGGTTTGTAGAGGTGATGTGATGGGGTAGGGAGGGTTTGTAGAGGTGATGTGATGGGGTAGGGAGGGTTATTGGAGATGGCGTGATGGGGTAGGGAGGGTTTGTGGTAGTGACGTGATGGGTGGGGTGGGTTTTGTGGAGATGACGTGGCTAGGTCGGGAGGGTTTTATGGTTATGACGCGATGAGGTAGGGGGGGGGGGGTTTGTGGTGGTGACGTGATGGGGTGGGAGGTTTTTGTGGAGGTGGTGTGATTGAGTGGGGAGGGTTTTGTGGAGGTGACGTTGTTAGGTAGGGATGGTTTTGTGGACGTGATGATATGACGTATGGAGGGTTTGTGGAGGTGATCTGGTGAGGTAGGGAGGGTTTTGTGGTGATGTGGTTAGATAGGGAGGGTTTTGTGGAGGTGAAGTGGTAACGTAGGGAGGGTTCTGTGGAAGTAATGTGGTGAGGTAGGGAGGGTTTGTGGAGGTGATCTGGTTAGATGGGGAGGGTTTCGTGGAGGTTATGTGGTGACATAGGGAGGGCTTTGTGGAGGTGACGTGGTAACGTAAGGAAGGTTTTGGTGTTGTGAGATAGAGGGGTTATGGGGATGTGACGTGGTGACGTAGAGAGGCTGCCTTCTTGTTTATGCCGTGACCCGGGTTCGCGTGGTAAAGAAAAAAACGTCCACAATCGTTCTTCACAAATAGTAAGTTTCACACAATCTCCGCATGAAGGTCAGAAATGACCACCAGCGGTCATCGTGAAAATACAGCTCTTTTATGAGTGGTTCAAGAACTATATGTGATATGTTGTTTCTGACTAACTTGTGGTGCTGAATCCATTTCTAGTATCAAAAATGCCATTCTAGGCATCAGTTATCCAATAAAAATGAGCTGTTATGTGTCATTGTAGTCGAATTTGGTGACTGTGAATCTATTTGTGGGCATAAAAATGTTGCACATTTTTTATTTGATATATAACATATATTAAAGAAAAGCGCAGAAAGCATTACAGCTGTTCTTAATTAGATTCAGCAATGACTGGGTGGTGACTGGATAATCCTATTCAGGGTATGCTGGTCACACATTAGATTCAAACTGCATTATGGCTGTATTGTGGATGGATCGGCGAGACGATTGCATCGAGGTACTGGATCCGATCGTCAGCCAAGGTTTGTGATTATGCTCAGAGGCGTTTATCGGTTGAAGCTGAGCCCGCAATACTATATGAAAATGAAATCTAGTCTGATGATGGATGATTATAAATGATTGACCACATTGTCCGCCATGTTTCTTCAACAACCAGACATAGTTTTCATTCTGAACTCAGGAAGGAAGACACTGCTGGTAAGGCCCCGAGTATGCTGGTAATTTTAAAATAGATTTGGCGACAAAATCCATCCTTGTTAGACACCTCGAATTTCCTGCGAATTTGGTTTAATTTAGTTTATGCCCACACATAGGTTCCCAGTCACCAAATTCGTCTGGAATGACATATTTCAGCTATTTTTTATCGCATAACTGGTACCTAGAATGACATTATTGATACCAGAAATGGTTTATGTGCCCCAAAGCCAGTGAGAAACGACAGATCACATGTAGCTATTGGACCGCTTATGAAAAAATTGTATTTTGACAATGACCGCTGGTGTTCATTTCTGACCATCGTATCGGGATTGAAGGTCACATAATACGTTTTTTTTATATCACCGATTAGAAAAGACATATCACATGTAAGTATTGGATTACTTATAAATAAGTTGTATTTACCATATGACCACAGGTACTCACGCCTGGCCTTCATATGAAGGTCGAAGATCATAGACAAATATTTGAAGGTTACTGATGCCTAGTATGTGATTATGGATACCACAAATAGATTATGTTTCACGCAGTTAGCCAGAAGGGATATATCACAATCATGTAACTTCATGCTTGAAGGTCACAGAGGCCTATAATTGTAATTTGAGGTCCAGAAATGCGTTCTACGTCCCAGAACTGACATATCACACCTGATAATGGGATTATTAGTTTAAAATCCATTTTTTTATAAGGCCTAAATGCATTTTAAAATGAGTCCAGAAATAGGTGCCACGCTCCAAGCTTAGTCACTTGATCATGGGATTATTAGTTTAAAATCTTTTTTTTTAAAGGTGTGAATGCATTATAAAATGAGGTCCACTGGGAGACCAGTGGTTGAAATAAGTAAACACCATCTTTCAGTAGCGTGTTTTTGTGTTGTGAGAAGGCATTATAAAATGAGGTCCACTGGGAGACCAGTGGTTGAAATAAGTAAACACCATCTTTCAGTAGCGTGTTTTTGTGTTGTGAGAAGGCATTATAAAATGAGGTCCACTGGGAGACCAGTGGTTGAAATAAGTAAACACCATCTTTCAGTAGCGTGTTTTTGTGTTGTGAGAAGGCATTATAAAATGAGGTCCACTGGGAGACCAGTGGTTGAAATAAGTAAACACCATCTTTCAGTAGCGTGTTTTTGTGTTGTGAGAAGGCATTATAAAATGAGGTCCACTGGAAGACCAGTGGTTGAAATAAGTAAACACCATCTTTCAGTAGCGTGTTTTTGAGTGATTCGTTATATTTTTAACCAATACTTTAAAGCTATGTCAAACAAATTGCCCAAATTAAATTCAAACAAGGCCCGTCGGCGACGGAAATAGGCCCCAGCCTCTAATCATCGTTTAAAAGTGAAAATCATTTGAAACAAGAGCACACTCGACAATAGCCTGCAGCCATTAATGATATTGTCTGAGAACTGGGTATTAGCAGCATGCAACTGTACATGTATTTGCAAACTTGAGCGGGATGCAACAAAAACTTTTGAAGTTATCACACCCACAAGGTAAAATTATTGCCATAAAATGTGAAAAATCACAATAAATCGGCCATTTTTAATTGTTTTCAGCCATTTTTTTTAACTTTTCCGATAATTTTCCGAATATTTTCTTCTGCCGTTATTGAACTTGTCCGAAAACTGCTACTAGCATGATGCAGAACACATTTGGGAACGATACATGACAAACTTTTCAAGTTATTGTGCCCACAAGGAAATGTTAATGCCAACGCCGACGCCGATGAACTTCAATCGCAACAGCCAACCTTTTTTGATTAAAAGGCGGGCTAAAAAATAAGTCTACCATTTGAAATGTATTTTTTTGTTCAAACTTTTCAGGGCATAACCCTCTCAGAAACCGCACATTTTGTTCGATAGTAATGGTCTAGCTATCTGGTACGGTTTTCGGGATATTACGCATATCAAAGTCAACAATGATCACAAGTCTGCCATTTTAAATTTTAGCGAGGTGAAATTTGTCAGGGCATATTCCCCCCTGAAACCGCACATTTCATTCTATAGTAATGGGATAGCTACCTGGTATGGTTTTCCAGATATTACGCATTTTGAAGTCGGTAATTGCCGCGTGTCGGCCATTTTTAATAAAATCGAGTTGAATTTTTAAGGACATATCCTTCCCTGAAACTGCACTTTTTGTTCAATAATAATGGTCCAGCGATCTGGCATGATTTTCCAGAACTTTAACAAACATAGTACTGTCAAAAGTCGCTGCAGGTCGGACATCTTGAATTTGATCAAGTTGACATTTTTCACGGTATATCCCTACCTGAAACCGCACATTTTGTACTTAGAGAGTTAAGCAACCATGCCGGCCAAAAAAACGTACTCGGAGATGTTTTTATTAAATAATGTTTAATACTATTACACGCTAAAATACACCATGTAGCATATATATCAATATATTAGATATAACTATTTACAGTATTTGACACAAAATAAAATTGATCAACAAAAAAGCATTAACAAATTTAGTTTCATAGTCCTATTACTCGAAACAACTCGTTCCTTTTTTAACAATCAACTTTGGGCTATTAAATATTGTATAATATATAACTAACCTTTGTATCACAAGTTTATCAATGTACAAGCACATTTGGCGCTCTAGGGATTGGGTAAAAATTGTCAATATGTCCATGACCGTGACAAATCAAATCAATAGATAAGTCTAATTAAATCAGATGGCGTGTATATAGATATTTAAATAAACTGAGTTGGATGGAGTACACTTTTCATATTATGTGTACACAAATGGTGGAAGATTTTTGTATATATTTTTCTTGTGAGGAAAATTGATCACAATTGTCGTAATTTTCAAAAGATAAATACATTGATTTAAAAACATATGAGAGTACACTTGGTTTCTGATGTACAGTCAGTCGTATATACTTGTTTCGTTTGCGATAGTGATCAGCTAATTATATTTTCTTAATGTTTGGACAAATTCACTCTTCTCCATGCCCCCATATATCGTCTTCTAAACTGGATGTCTTGGTGTCATCTGTTAAAAAGAAAACGTAAAAACATTGATTTACTCTATTTATTATAACAATAACTTCAAAAATGTTTGTGCATAGTTACCTGTCATTATTACCATAATCCGTGAAATAATGCACCCACTTGAAGTTGCTTCTCACTGACACGAACCACAACTTCAAATGGGTGAACAAATGCTTGTATCTAAATTATATCACCCTCCTGCTATATGCCATGTTGTGATTTAATTTCAACTGTAATTTTAGATATTATTAGAATTTTTATACAATATGAATAAAAAGGGTGGGCCAAACATCCTCCATATTTAATTCACATGTCACATTTAAAAATGGCGATATTTCTAGCTGACTGATTTGACAATAATGACAATTCAATTCACCTATTATCGTCCATTAGCCAGGGACTTGTTTATGGATTTACTCTATGCACAGGACAGATTCATTTATTGTAAATGGTGTTGATCTAGAATGTACTAAAAAAAACTTCATGGTAGATGATGCTGTTTTGAAGTATATACGATCAATCATGGGATTTAAGAAGTCAGCTAGACCAGCCAATATATAACTAATTCGTGAAAGGGATGTATTTGAATTATTATTCATGTTTGGCTATTTTTTAGGTTCAAAACTTTGTAAATTTAATGTTCTTCACAACCCATTTAGCTCCCAACGTTATGATAGGCCCCACATGGTTCCCACACATTTTCAAATACAAAATTCAAGGACTTTTAAGGACTTCTCAATATTTTTCAAGGACCTATTTTGTGCATGTTAAAAAGTGGTTTCGCGGATTACCAGAATCAGTTTAGGCCAGAAGGTATGATAAACAGTAACTTTGGGGTTTTTATTACTCCAATTTCCGACCATGCATATCAGTGAAATTACAATATTGTAGAAAATACAAATGTAACTAGGCCTACATCGTTTGTCAATATTTGTATTTTAACTTTATATTGATAAAATAAGCACACCACATTTCTAAACCACATCGCTATTAAGTGTAGCTCTCTCTTTCATTTAATCATTAGCTGTCGCCGCTGCTTACAAAAATCAAGGACTTTTCATGGCCTGGAATTTTTTGTTTCAAATTAAAGGACTTTTTGCGTTTTCAAGGATCCGTGGGAACCATGGCCCCACTATAGCAGTGAAATTCAAACATTTAATGCGAATGTATGGCTTTAAGACCAAGACTTTGGAAATCTGGTGATTAAACAATAATATAACACACAAAAAAAGTTATTTAATATTTTAATAAAAAGGTTTAAAATGAGGTTCATCATGATAGGCACTCACAAGGTTCATCCCTGAAACTATCACTAGCAGCCAGGTCAAATGTAGGCTTTTACCAGGTGGCTTGGAAAATGTAGTTAAATCTCAATTCAGCATCGACTGTAAAGGTTTATTTGCAATGCTTAGTCATTATTTATAGAGCTAATTCATCCTTTAGAATTCGACGGTACAATCGGAGATTTTTCGATATCGCTATGGTGGTGACTGGTGAAAGTGAACACATCAAGGGAACCCAGACGCATTTTCGAGACAAAAAAAAGAACGAAATTGTATCAGACAAATTTGAAAACGTATCAGACAATTTTTCTTTATACTTTTGTTTGATAATATAATTATAGTTTTCAATTTAAAAATATAATTTATTATGCATATATTGTTTTAAAAAATAAAGTTTCAATAGCAATGAAAATCCGTTCCGCCAATAAACAGATTTTTTTTTAAACTGTGAATTTTTATCAGAGTGGATACGTATACTGAGATCAGGTTTCGTACCGAAACCAACAGAATATGTTAAACTATGGGTGGATGAAACTTGATTTTTCTAATTGGAAACCTAAAAAGTGAAATAGTTATAAATACAAACCTTCGACATTTTATCCACTTTACGGTATAGACGAGGACCACAGGCCGTCATTTATCCCCACTTCATAACGTTTGCAAATGAAAACAATGGAAAATTTCGTTTTTTCATACAGCTTTTTAGACTTCTACTTTAAGACAATATATGTATATATATTATATAATGTATAATTGTGACCATGGTATACGTCAGCTGAGGCTTGGTCGCTAACAGCAAAACTTGTGTGAAATAACACATTTACATAATCATACACTGACCATGTTATTGTCTAAACGGGGAAACAGCAATTTTGGTATTTAAGTTACATTTAAAGATAGAGTCAGGTTCTAAACTCGCATGCGTGTAAGCCTTCGACATACAGTACAGTGTGGTTGATGAAGTAACCTGATTATAAGACTGGATACTACTCCAACGAATACTCACCCAACGTTGTTTTAATGTTAGGCCAACGTCTGCGACGCTGGCCCAACATTGAACCAACATTGCACAAATGTACAATGTTTGAGAGAAAGTCCTCCTTCCCAGCAAACACAAAACATTTGTATAACATTTATACAACGTCGGCCCAACGTCTTCGACGTTGGTCCAACATTGTACAAAGTCATACAAATGTGTTGTGTTCACAGGGTGTCGGTACACGCATGGGGTCAACCTGTTTCGAAATACCCACAGTAATACAGTCAGTTTGTTTGCAAAGCAAGGCCCAGCTAAGATCCAGGACAAAGGGCTTTGAGATTCGATGGGATTGTTACTCATAGATGTCGCTCAAGTATATATGAGCTTGCTGTGATTTGAGAACTTGCTCTTAATGAGGCTTTGGGTATGAAACACATATTTAGTATTATTATGGAATAGGGCCTTGGCCTACCCACGGGCACTATTGCCTTCTGGGGGACCCTTGTCCCGCGAATTTTGACAGTTGACTACACCTTTAACGCTGAAAATCGATCGTTAATAAAATACATTTTCCATGAAGTTCTGGCATCAAATCTATTTTTCGAGCGCTATTGAAACAACACAGGAAATCTAACTGTCATCAAAATGTTATCACTCATTTCGCACAAAAGACGTTTCTCAGCTAAAAGTGATATTCGCATATTTTTTTCTTAAATGAAAAGTAATGTCAGGACAATAATTTCAGAAAATGCAGTTTTTGAAGGAGAGGGCAACCGTTTAATAATGTTATACATTACTAGTATTAATGTACACAATTGTATCATTTTAAATGCATATTATGATTATATTCATTGGAACAATAAGTTAAAGCTTATGCAGTGTAATATTTATAAATAACGAGCCATTGAAAATCTCAGACTTAATCAACTTCAATTGAAACACGTCGACTAGTTTTACTGTATTCATGATTTACTGATACTCATGATTTATTTATGGGAAATAAACAGAAACAGTACCTAGACTTGTGTTCATTGGTATTTCATCCCCAAAGAAATCTGAATCTATTGACGACAGAAACAAAGATTCGTTGCTATTACTACTATCACAATCAATATCCATACGATGTAGGCAAGCATCACAGCCGTGAGGCAGAGCATTAGGACCTTTGGGGTGTAGATCCTTATTTTGCTGTTCTTTTTCATGCGGATAAAGACGTGCAGCTCCACCGTGATAAGCAGGTCGTTCTCGCTGCCACACCCAATGGTTGGGTTCTAGGTCCATAATCTGAAAAAAAAGATTTTTTTACAACTTAATGCTGTTGCTGTGCAAATGTATGAAACTAATTTGGATTTAGTATAAACATATTTATTTACCGAGGGTTGTACAATAGCAGAAGCTAATACAATATACGCTCCTTAAACTAATTTGGATTTCCTGCGCCTCTGAGCTCGGGACATCGAGTTTGACGAGGATCTATGCGAGCTAGAAGTTCATTCATGCATTGATTCATTCACTGATCGATTGATGGATTGATTGATCCATTGATTGATTCATTCAAGCAACTGCAACTCCTGAAAAGCCAGATTCGCAACGCAACGTTTAAAGAAAGTGCTATGCCGATCGCCTTGGATATGCAATTTAGTAAATTTTCATATTTAAAACACAGTGATTATTCAGAAAATAGCCTGCGAAATTAAATTTTTGCGACTGTAGAGTGTTTACTTTGAATTTTTAGAAAGAGCTGTGAATAAGTAAATTAGGCAATTGCGAGCCTAAACAGGGTAATCAGTGAGTCTGATAAATGAAATAAATCGGGCTTTAGGCCACCTTTGTGCACATATAGGCTAAACTGGGCCAGGAGAACCTCCTGAGGATGGTGAGATGATTGAGATGACACTGTCCTCCAGACACAGGATTCGAAATTTGAGCCCTGGCGATCTGAGCCCGAGCACGCTACCTCTCAGTCACGGAGGCTCCCCACAATACTGACTTTCACACATGGATGGGGAAGAAACATTTTTGTTTCTTTGAAACCGCCGAGACTGGGAATCGAACCCCGAGCTCTGGCGTGAAAGGCAGCAGTGTTAACCACTACCCTAGGGCCCCCGCCCAGTGAGTCTGATATTAGGGGACACCCGAGAGTGAGTTCCCAAGTTCCGAAGCTCCCGGAACTTCAAGTTTCGAAGTTCCCGGGACTTCAAGTACCCAAGTCCCCGGAACTTCAAGTTCCCGGAATTTCAAATAACATAATTTGTTCAAATTACATAATTAAAGAATTGAACAGTTGAGTATTTGATTCGTTTCCTGGCGAACCCGACACCCCTCCCCCCTCCCCCCCCCCCTCACAACCGCCCTTCATATGATTTAACAAACTCTGTTGTAGACAAACACGAGATGTTCATCTGTTGTGACCTGTAGATGGTAGGCCTATCTGTAACTTTCCCAACATACACGTAGATGCACTGTCAACTTCCTCGTAAACAATAGTGTTATTCTAATGTTGTTTTAATGCTGGGTAGGCCTACTATCTAGACGCTGGTCCAGTATTAGATCTAAATTCGCAATGGCTTAACGCCTCGTGTTCGCGTGGGATATATATAATAATTTGGTCATAGGCAGGATGCGAACCATGTTAAACCTTAAGTGCTAAAGCACGATTATATTATGTTTAATAGCAGGGTTAAACCTTATGCAGCCGACTATTACGTTGAAACGATGTTGGTGTGATTTTAAGCCAGCTTAAAATCAATGTTGGGTGAGCGTCTCAGTCTACAAACGTCATTCTAATGCTGGGCCGGCATCCCATATATATATAAATAAAATAGGGACAATACAATGACGAGCCAGTAAACCTATGTAGCGTTACTGTTAGAAAGAGCTGCGAATAAGTAAATTAGACAATTTTCGAGCTTAAACAGGGTAATCAATGAGTCTGATAATAGTCTGATAAAGTCTCATGAAGTTTGGATGAATATTGGAGAGTGTAGAGCATTTTTGTCACATTGTGGAATAATAAAAACAATAGACAGTTCTAAAATAAAAAGTCTTCACCACATAGTTGATGCATGGAGGCCCAATAATAAGTGTAGAACACTAGTTCTTTTAACTAAGACAATATGCCATTTATATTAGGCATTACACTCACACAGAAAAAACGAGTCTAAATTGTATATACTTTCCAGCGTCACATAGATACAGCGTATCTCATCCACAACGTAATCAGACGGCCCGAAATTTCGTATAGACGTGGCAAAAAATCAAAGGACTAAATGCCACAGCGTAATATTACGTAATACAACCCACATTTCTCTCAATTTCATGTTTAAATCGTGTGCGTCACCTACGGTGTAATACGCTGTGGCAGTGATGGCACTCTCTAGTTCGTCACATACTGAAACATTTACGGTATATTACGCTGCAGTATCTCTGTGCCAGGAATAAGTATAACGATACTATACTATACAAAGTATAACGATACTATACTATACACTATACATTGAGCCAATGCTGGTTTAAAGCTGGCCCACCGTTTGCGACGCTGGCCCAACATTAACCCAGCAGTATTGTGTTGGCTGTCACAGCAACAATTTTATTCTATAGTGATTGTTGACAATGAGGGCAGATATGCATTGTGTTTATGGGTTTATAGTATTGACTCATCAACATTTTTTTGAACATATACACAGTTTTGATGATGTTTTTATACAATTCGACCATGCTGATTCCCAATCCAAGTTCCAGATTGTAACTGTTGAGCATATTAAATAATAGGCGAAATTAAAAATGGCTGTCATACGAAAACAGGTTACAATCAGGTTACAAACGAGTTACCTCTCGTTTTTTTAGTAATAATAGTGTTTTTCAAGGCATAATGCGATATTGATGCTGATCAACCGAACTAATCATTCATCAAATTGAAGGTCGATCTGCACCAAACAATATCAGAGATTGTCTCAGGTTTGAATTTGGACCAGACAGACTACGTCCCACAATAATTTGATGGGTAACCTAATCTAAAGGTAAGATATATTGGTGACTGTATAATGTGATGGTGGGTGTACAAGATTAGTCAATCCATAAAAATACATCGCATCAAGCTAGTTGTCACTTACTGTGACCTAGACCTTTTGCATATACCAAGGTCATTAATCTTAGCTGAAAATAGTTAAAACAATATTAACGACGTCATGCAGTGACCTAAGCCAGTTTTAATACAATGATCGCAGAAAATCGCAGACATCAGAAACAAATAAAAGTCATACAGTATATTATGATTTCAAAATCTGAAGTCAAATCATCTGAAGGTAACGTTAATAAGGGATCCTTGCTGAAGAAAGGCCACTGTTATTAGCTAAGCCTGTGATACATATAATACATGACAATACCCATAGGATTAGAGGCTGAGGGGTCAAAACAAGATGTTTAATATACATGTGTAATAATTATACATTTTATAGGAATGTTCTGGACATTGCAATGTTATTTGTTAAATACGCCCTGATAGCTCAATGATATTACCCCGCGGAGCTCACCGTAAGGTCCTTTGTGGAATTGACGCACCATATATGGAATGTGTTCAATGAAAATTAATCGAACAAAAAAATCAATCAAAATAAGAGTTTTTCATTTCATACAGATAGTATTTTATATTTGGATTAATTTATAAAATCACCTTCAATAAGATTAGAATTGTGGCAATAATTCATATCACAATTAATTTTGTATCAAGATGAGAAATAGCTGGGTCACACCGTTTTTTGTGACACACGTACACGACACTTCAGCTTCTTGAGAGATTTCACTTCTAGATAAAGAGCTCTCCTATGTCCTCATAATTATGTTGAGCTCAGAGGAAACATCAATAGTAATCATGTATACATGTCTAACAAAACAAATGAGTAATATCTAGCGACATTTAGGAGAGTCGCCTGATGGTCATGATAGTTGTTGGGTTGTGGTAAAACTGAGATGTTAGATTGTACAAAAAAATCGTTCCCAGCACAGAAATGATTCAAATCTAGGTAATCAAAAGTCGAAGCGAAAACAGATCAGTAAGCCACAAAACGTTGGATCATTTTATCTTAGTGTTGTACGGTTAACTTACCTCATCACAACCTTTCTTGCTGACTACTGCTCTGTAGTCCATCTTAGCCCATAGCTTGTCTCGTTTTTTCAGGAAGGTCAGATATTTATTGTTCCATTTCTGACCAAGTGCCCAAGGAAATATCTCGTATTTGTAATCTTCCTCGTCTTCTTCTGTGTCATTAGCTAAGTACCTAAAATAATGAACAAACACATTTGTACTTTACAACAGTTCCCGTATTACAATGAATTGGGGTCGTTGACATGATCTTTACCTTCAAAAGTCTGAACAAGTTTGTAATTTTGAAAAATATGGCATCCACTTTCAGGTTGATTATCATGATTTATATAATTTGTTTGCATACACATGTGTACTTGCAATGACTTTTCGTTTTAAATATTGACGACCGACGTATTAAATATATTTTACAACCTTTTGTAATACATGTAGTAAGTTATACAGTTATAAGTAAAGAGATACAACTTACAAAGCAACAAAGAAATTCATTTTCGTGTATTCCCGAACGGATAGATTTGCTCTCTTGAAATATGCAAAAACCATTGCAACGAGATACTGCAACAAAAACAATAATAATAGTTGAAATCATGATTATAAGAATTATCGACTTCACATTATCAGTCGCTGAAGATGAACTATCCATCAGTGAAACCATCAAGTAGGGCTAATAAGTTTCGTGTCTACTGGGTGCCTTTTCATTCCACTGTCGGAGTGTCCCCGTATAAAATAGTTACGGTAGCAGGTTAGTAGACCTTAGTAGGGTATCTGTGTGACATTGGCCTTTGTGACATTGCCCTTTAAGACATGGAGGATACACCGTCTTCGACGTTGTCCTAAAATTGAGCCTCTTCAGGTGCAATGTCACGTGTTTACAGGTAGGTACAAAACAGTGATTTTATTCCCCTCAAATATATGTACCGGTATTTATTTTTAATCACTAGAAATTTCTCAACAGACAGGAGACGTTGTTTGCTGGGTTGTATATGTCAACTATCCGGAATCTCTGAAGATTGTTTTAAAATTTGCTGTCCGAGTCTATCTTTAGAATTACAGGTCGCAACAAGGACGTCAAGAAATACAAGCTAAAACACTACGGGTCTAAAGTATCTGCATCGCTTGTTTTTGGAACAGGGAGCATAAACCTGATGAAGTCCATGCATTTTGGCAGTATATTTTTCACATGACCACGATCCAGAAATTTGGATTTGTCGAAATTAAGTATCTGAACTCTGTGCATACAAAGTGATTCGTGGAACCAATAGCATGTATACCAGCTATTATGATCATCACAGTCAAGATACCATATACTGCTAGTTCGAGCGACTACATTGTTAATTAACGCAGGTAGCCACACTGGAGACGACATGTCTCCTTCAACCCTTTAACCGCCAAATTATTCAATTTGAATTTTCACCCACTTGAAGTTGTGGATCGCGTCAAGTGAGTGAAAATTATTCAGATTTGACAAAATGGAGGTCAACTGTTTTCATATATTGCTGATTGGTGTCACATTTTATGTTTAACATGTTTAAAAAGTGGTACTTAATGTGCTAATAAAAAATGAAAACCCGAATATATGCGATACCGGCGGTTAAAGGGTTGAACAGGTTAAACTGCATACAGACATATATGTAAGCTCCCCTGTCTAGCTAGTTATAGTTACGTTATTTATTCAATACTGTACAGTAAGATGTACTACATCATGTACATGTAGGCCTAGTAAACACTGTATTAAACTGATGTAGTCTGGGTGCACTACGCCTAATTAAAGAAGTGATGTCCCATCATCTCGCTGGTTACAGTTATCAACAGGAATTGTTTTTCTGCTTCCTCACTCGTGTGATTGAAGCTTTCAGGAAATGCTGTCATATGAGTATTATTGTCGTTAATGTGTGAGGAGCGCGCAGCGTGGGGCCACACGCGAAATTAACGTCGATACACTGGTCTCAATCGACGAGGCCGCCATTAACGTTATCGCCCATTTACATTGAGAAGGGAGAAACAATGCTGCTTCTCTGCATGCATGGCTGGCGATGCAGTCAGGCGCTCTAGCCATTGCGCCACGTCTCCTTCTGGGTTAATATGAATACACACCATATAAGGCATACGCACAGCACGTCCAAATTGTACTTTTTCACATGAATTCCCAACATGTCTTTATATCCTAAGTCCTGATGTGATCAGCGCATATCTAAGCGACCCATCTGTTTTATTTGCACAGTGACAGAGCATTACAAGTTATGGGGCCTATAGGTAGTAAATGATACACCAAGCTACACACACATCCATCACAGTAATATATTTCGCTCTACTCATACCTTATCACAAATTCTGCGGCAAACGTCGCCAACTTCAAGGAAATCACGAATACGAGGATCATCTAAAACAAAAGAAAAATCAGTACAGTATGGAAAAATTTTTTTATCGGCATTAATTGTAAAATAGTACATATGCATTGTGATTTAAGAGAGTTGTTTACATTATCATGCATGTTATGTGAGGCTATTTTGATAAAATCACAATAAATTGTACATCCATGTATTTTTTCCGTTTAAAAAAATGCAAAACAAAACAACACCAGTCACATATACTAAATGTTAGGCAATTGCAATGTTCACCAATTTTAAGTTATGTCCGGCTATGTGTTAATAAGATTTTAATTACCTCTATCACATAAATTTATGCACCACATGGCACATTTTAAATCAAATTCATCAAAAACAAAATTGTCTCGTCCATTAAAGTAAGAACGTTTCAGATTCAGATTCTGATATTACACTTGGGTATTATAAGTATTTTATAAAATCAAGTGATTTTCCATGAAGTTAAGAAGCAACTGCGACAAGAATTTACACATAAATATTAAATAAATCAAGAATAAACAGAGGGCTAAAGCTTGAAAGAAAATGGTCAATTTTGCTGATTTCAAAAACATCGAATAATTATATATTTCTGTCTGTGTTTAAATTTTGTAACTTTTGAACTTTTTACACGATCTATGTAAATATACAATATTACACATGTAGGCCTATGTATTAATAATAATATGAATAACATATTTTCAAAAACAAACAAAAAGGTTGAATATAATTGGACGTACATGTATAGACATATTATTAAGAGTGCGCGCATTATACTAGAACCGTATGTGTATAAAAAAAAACGTTGTTTACAAATAAACTACCGGTTATGTTTTGTGGCTGACGGGAGCATGGGATCAAGTGATACATAACAACAAGTCTAGAGCGCAGTAATAGAAACTAGTAGAGTTCTGGACCCCTACAAGAGAGAGAGCTCAGAGGTGTACCGTTGGAATAATAATCAGTTGTGGTGACTTTGCTGGCCCGGGTGGGTTTTATTAGCTGTGTCACACTTACAATATGGAAGTAGATTACCTTTTGCTGAAGCAACATGAAGTGAGTTTGGACAGTTAAGTTGGAATAGAGCCTGGCTGGGCAAGAATAGGGGATTTTACCTGATTTGACTGGATTTTAACATAATTTTTGACATATCGGCCATTTTTGTTTTTTGTCGGCCATTTTGATTTTTATCGGCCATTTTGGATTTTGTTTGGAAAGTGTATGTTTACAGATGGTGATTAACCCATCAATTTCTTTCAGTCCCGAGTTTTATTTTAGGGGCGGGCGCCCTGGTGCAGTGGTTAAGGCTGCCTGTTTGGAAAGTGGGAGATTGCGAGCTCGAACCCCACTCTGGCCTTCGAGTTTGAAAGAAACAACATGTTTCTTCCTCGCTCACTCGTAAAGATTCAATATTGTGGTGAGCCTTCGTGACCGAGAGGTAGCGTACTCGGCCTCAGACCGCCAGGGCTCGAATGTCGAATCCTGTGTCTGGAGGGCAGTGTCATCTCATTCATCTGACCATCCTCAGGAGGTTTTCCTGGCCCATTTTAGCCTATATGTGCAGAATGAGTTTTATACCGAAAGGGCCCAAATTTCATTTCTTTCTAGCCTCAGACGCACGGTTTTCGAGATATTGCAGTTTTCAATCCAGCCAATCTGCTAATGTTATTTCAATATGATTTTTTCGAACTTTAACCCCGTGGTACTCGTGCACTATTGGTTGGATCGCTTAGCAAAGACATAGCATAGACATACTGCATTTTTTTAAATATATATTGTTAGTTTAGTTTTGTGGTGTCCTTCTATTCGCGTTTTAAAGATAGCTAACTGATTGATTTTGTAATGTAATGGCTTTTAGTATCAGTTGTTCATCACATGTATTTTCGAAGAAAAACGTGCCAGATATTAATTAGTGGGTAATCATACATGCTGCAAATTTTATGCAACGGTGTAAAGGTTAATATTAATTATTATTCGTCTTTCATGAGACCATCCACATGCTACGAATCCCGCTATGGGAGGGGGTGGGGGTTGGGGAGGCAACATTAAATGGCAAGTGTTATTGTGGTGAACATGTAAAACCTCAAATGGATAAAAAGTGTTTCATTATGCAATGATTATTAGTAATATGTAAATATTATAAAATAAAACAACCACATTTGTAGTCAAGAGGCGTGAACTTACCCAAAAGGTCAAAAAATGCATTCACTTCTCTAGATTTGACAACCATGCTGCATTTTCTTCGCTTCACAGGCACTTTTTCAACCGACACATCTTCCATATCATGTTCTATACCAGAGTCAATACCAGGTGAAGTCTTCAGTGTTCCAGAGTTCTTAGCAGAGTTTGATGGAAGACACGTGTTTCCCATTGCTGTTAAGTCAATCCAAGAATCCAAAGGATATCCGAAGGATGGAGGGTATGTTGCCATTTTATCATCAGCACAACATAGCTCTGGGATTGTAGGGAAGGTAACGTTATTCCTGTATTTATGGTTCATAAGTACACTAACTGGAGGAAGTCTGTGTAGCGTTCTAGCCTCATGTACACTATCTATTGGTCGAAAAAACGCATTTCCATTTCTGTTTTCATCAATTGAAGAGACACCATTAGCAGCTGAGTGGACATCGGGGATATCTAGATATCGTGGTGGGTAGATGCTATTTGATGCAAATGGATTGATATCCAATTCTCTCTCCATTTCAGAATTAAATATTATATGATAGAGTTATTGCAGGTCCAGTGTTTAGAAAAGAAGTAAAGTATTCATAACACAAACGGGTGCTTATATACAGGGTTCGTCTTCGCCTCCACTTCACTTGTTGATACTAATTATAAAAGTTGATTGCAAGCTATAAATAGAGGGCACTCGCGGCTTGGAAGGATTAAGGTAATTGACCTAACTACTGGTCGGTCTCACCGCACCTGAAACCGAAATATACCTTGTATTGAGATTAACCCTTCTCGCGTTCAGCGCAGAGAAAATATGTCACGAGCCATTGAACCAATGCTGGCTCAGTATCGCAGATGGTGGTCGTGACCCTCTACTCATATAGTCAGGAGATATTAACCCAAAAATATATTTGATCAATGTAGGTTCTACTATATACTGTTTTACTGAAATCAATCAAATCAAATCAAAACAAAATGTCATGCTAAATTAAATAGCGATGATCACGTATAAAAAGAAAGTGTAATACTTTAATTGCTCTCGTTAAATAAAATTTATACTATTTTCCATTGAAAAAAATAAAGATTGTTACTCAAAGGGTTAACATGTTAATCCGTTAACCTGTTAAATGCTCAATGGTTCTGTGTTATATTCATTTATAACATGAAAAATAATACATTTTAGGATAACCATTTACTCATTAATTCACCTCGTATACTATATAAAAACCTTAGCATTAAAGGTCACCTTAAAATGTAAATATATGTCGAAAAGTTTTTGTGGAGATGAAAATTCAATTGGCACCAAATAAGAAAATGTATATCCCACTGATTCAATTACCGCTCATTTGAAAAAAAGAAGTTGCTCATAATTAATAAATGCCGTTATCATAATATTAACACACATATTAAACTCCCTCTAGAGGTTTTACCATACAGGTGACTCCACAACCAGGCAAGCATACTACTACTACCGACGACATAACTGCGTTAAATTAAATATATAAATCTACTTTAAAAAACCTTAACACAATCTTCACTGAAAATTACAACGTCCTTTTCACAGGTCATCATCTGAACAGTTGCTTATCTCGTGTTGATGTTAGCCACAATTATTAAACTGATCTGTTGGTCGTGAGCATGGTGAGCGGTAATATCCCGCACTGTACGTTGGGACCGAACATTACAATGAGAGGTGAGAGAAAGGTTGAATAATCCAGAAACCCTTAAATCGCTAAATAAACGTATTGCATTTGTCGCAAAATAGGGGCAGTGACCCGCTATGGTGATCCACATTGTTGAAAAATAGGCCTACTCAAAAAACAAGAGTCAGAATACATGTACTTGTTAAGTTTATTTATTGATTGATAACAGTTGCAAAAAACATTTGTTGGTGCACAGAGAAAATATCACAACAATAATCAACGCTATAGAGCTTAAAATATCTAAGTTGGACCAGTGTTGGTTTGGGTCACTTGACTTTCTTGAGTAGATTAACCCTTTCTGTACACAGCCGATGACGTATTTGAATGTATTTAAACTTTCCTATGAATACTCAGTTCAATCTAATAAAAAATATATATATATTAAAGAAATATGTCAGTTATTTAGATAGCTTTGACATTTTCAGGAACGTTGATCTTTCAAATTTACAGATGACCGCTCGGACCTAGAAGTAATCTTCAACAGTTGGACGAACCTTTGCTAAAATGTGTGGACCATGAGGCAGGCTTGTTTCCTAAACTGTATACTATGTATGAATCATTCGGCTTTCTCGAGACCTGACAGCTGTCCTTTAGGCTCACATTGTCTCATAGAGTGGCAATTTATAATTGTACTTCCGCATGAATGAACGAACGAAAGAAGGAATAAATAAATGAATGAATGAATGAATGAATGAATTAATGAATGGATGAATAAATTATTAATTTATTTAATGCATTACTGAGTGAATAAACAATGAATGAGCTAGATGTAAGTGTTTACGATGTAAACACCCAAGAAGGCTCCCCCTCCCACGTTTCAAATAGGAGTTACACATCAATTATAATTTTTGCAGATAATCAATTTGTACATGTAATTATCAAGTAATATTATGAGGCAGAGGCTAGCAGCTTTAGGCTAGGGTGATAAGTTTCTAATTTGACGAAAAAAGACTAAAGATGGCCGCCATGACCCAGATATTTTCCCAAACTTTTTGAAAACTTTTGAACTATGCACTATGTTGAATATTGAGTATATCGGATGAGTGGCTTTGAAGTTATCACTTGGGTGACAAGGTCCTAAATGGAAGAAATAAGATTAAAGAGGGCCGCCATGACCCAAATATTTTCCCGAACTTTCTGAAAAATTGATGCAGGCTAGGAATTATCACTACTATGCAGTATTTTGAATATTTAGTATATCGGATAAGCGGCTTTGAAGTTATCAGGGTGATAAGGTCCTAATTTGACAAAAAAAGAATAAAGATGGCCGCCATGACCAGAATATTTCCCCGAACTTTTTTAAAAATTGATGCAACCTAGGAATTATTAGTTGCATCAAGTATGTTGAACACGAAGTGAATAAAAAAAGCGGTTTTGTAGATATCAGGGTGTCATAATTTGACAAAAAAAGATTAAAGATGACCGCCATGATCCGAATATTTTCCCAAATTTAATGAAAAATTGGTACAGCCTAGGAATTAATACTTGCATCCAGTAAGTTGAACCCACAGTGTATCGAAAAAGCGGTTTTGTAGATATCAGGGTGACAAGGTCCTAATTTGACGAAAAAAGATTAAAGATGGCCGCCATGACCCGGATATTCTTCCGAAGTTTTTGAAAAATTGATGCAGGCTAGAAATCAATACTACTATGCAGTATTTTGAATATTGAGTATATCGGATAAGCAGCTTTGAAGTCATCAGGGTGACTAGGTTTTAATTTGACGAAAAAAAGATTAAAGATGGCCGTCATGACCCGGTTCCGAACTTTCTGAAAAATTGATGCAGGCTAGAAATTATTACTACTATGCAGTTTGTTGAATTTTGAGTATATTGGATAAGTGGCTTTGAAGTTATCAGGGTGACAAGGTCCAAATTTGACAAAAAAAGATTAAAGATGCCCGCCGTGACCCGAATATTTTCACAAACTTTCTGAAAAATTGATGCAGCCTAGGAATTAATATTTGCATCCAGTATGTTGAACACAAAAAGAATCGAAAAAGCGGTTTGGTAGATATCAGGGTGACAATGTCCTAATTTGACGAAAAAAGGTTAAAGATGGCCGCAATGACCCGAATATTTCCCCGTACTTTCTGAAAAATTGATGCAGCCTAGGTATTAATACTTGCATCCAGTATGTTGAACACCAAATGAATTGAAAAAGCGTTTTTGTAGATATGAGGGTGACATAGATGAGAGGCGGTGTCCATGCGCGGCGGCGCCGCTGCCGCCACCCGCACGCGCCAGCGGACGAAACCGTACAAAAACTAAAAGCCTCCCTCTGGTAGAGGGGAGCCTTAATGAATCATTTATGAATGAATAAATGAATGAATGAATGAATGAATGAATGAATGAATGAATGAATGAATTATTTATATGTATTTATCTATTTATATAATTAATTAATTAATTAATTATATAAATAGATAAATAATTTATTCATTCATTACTGAGTGAATAAACAATGAATGAATGAATCATTTATGAATGAATGAATGAACGAACGAACGAATGAATGCATAGAACGAATGAATGAATGAACGAACGAATGAATGAATGAATGAATGAATGAACCATTTTGTATATGAGTGAATGAATGAATGAATGAATGAACCATTTTGTATATGAGAGAATAAACAAATGAATGAATGAATGAATGAATGAATGAATGAATGAATGAATGAATGAATGAGGCTTCTGTTTGGGCCCGAAACCCGCAACAGTGACGTCCCACTTATCCACAGAAAGCTGTGTACAGCTACATGTATACACCTGTACACGCGCAGTAGAAAGGCGCAGTGGAAGTCTCTATATGATGATATTCAGGGTACCTACCAAACCGGGCCAGGGATAATTTAACGCACGAGGCTTTAGGACTCTGTGTGCAAAGGCAATACAGGCGAAACTTGAACAAAACTGCCAGGATTTGTAATAGACTGAACTGTAGCTGGCGAAGTCGCTGGTCACTGACACGGCTGACCAGATGCCTAGATTGAAAAAACACAAGATGTTTGTCCGTAAGTGGTCTACAATTAATTTGTGATACCAAGTAAACCTGTGCACGCCACTTCTATAAGATGTCGGGGTCACGTTAAGAAAATATAAACAATTCGAAATTCGAATCGAGCTGGTACGATCAGTATAAACGGCCGCGATTATGTTTGAATTAATCGCGTCTGTAAACAACGTCCAGCTCCCTATCTGGAAACGCAGTGCCAGACAAGGCATCCCGTCTAGCTAAACTGGGTCAGGAGAATCTCCTGGGCATGGTAATATGAATCAGACGACATTGCATGACCTCCAATTCGAGAGCTGGCGATGTAAGCTAACTCTCGGTCGTAAGCAGAAAAGCTACATTCCTGATGTAGTCAGGAGGAAATTTGGCCATAGGACCCATAAGGTGGAAAGGGAGTATAACGTTTTCTTGACGGTCGATTTAAGTTCAAATGACCCTCATGTAATAGTTGTCAGAGGGTGTGTAACATTTTACCCAGTGACATTTTTTAAAATCCAAGATGGCTCTATGGAATCGCTATTATCACTATAACGTCTAAAGTATTAATGTTAAAGTTAACAAATTTTGGTTATTTTTCGTAGTTTGGACAATACCAAAATGACATAATGTGTTAGAAGCATTGATAGTACATTTGTGACTTAATGTCACTTTTAGTCCGGTATGGTCATTTAAGTGACTTTGTGATATGCTAAAGACAGGGGAATCCGTAGATGAAAAATATTGCGGTGGAGTGATTGGGCATGTTGGGTTATTGAGAGTATTTTCCTTCAACCACCAAATAAGATTTATTCCCAGAAATGCCCAGATAGTCGGAAACTTGGGTTTGCTGGGCAATTTAATGCTAAAACACCATGGTCCTCTATCCTCGGGTCGGATAGTACCCGAGTAAAAATAACTGAGAGTTACCTAATTATCCCACATGAATGATATAATGTTAAACACTCTGCTGCGGCAGTTTAAGGCCTTACAATAGCCACATCAATGGCGGATCGGTGCATTAGCTGTACTGTTGGGAGGATGAACCAGGGTAAGCCATTGGCAATCCATTCGAAGATAATAGCGCGACTTAAGATTTAAGATATCAGCTTCTTTTTTATGGTTGTTCTAAATTGATTGCGTTCCATGCTATGCAACATACAACAGACGTAGGCCTAATAGCCTAATGAGCTACCAACGGGGTCAAAAAGTACTACCGCTAACAGTCATCCCACTACGAGTACCCCGCCAAGGGTTCCTGCAAAATTCCCCACCATTGAAGACAAAATAAGGTACATAGAATCATATTTAAAATAAACTGTGGTGCACTATATGTTCCAGTAGGTGGACTATGTGGGATCATCACCACTTGGTGGTCAGGCTCCCAACTATAGTATTCACTTGGGTCCATTACAGATAGAGAGCTGTTGAGTGAACTTATTAAAATTGTTACCTGTAAGCGATGCCCAACTCTTTTCTCCCAGCATTTTATATCTACAATCTATATTATGTTATTAATTAATATTTGCTCATTCTTGGCAACCTTTTATGCCTCACCTATCCTATGTGATACTGCAATGATGGCAGCCCAGGATAATCTAAAAATGGCAAGCAAGTCTCCACAAATACCACTTTGCTGCGGTGGTACGTCAGTCACAACCTTGTTCCGGACTGGTGAAGTCAAGATCATTGGTGCTTGATTTGAGCATATCTGATTAATAAAGTTCACCAATAGAACAAAAACACCGGTGTCATCACAGACAGCACAAACTGCTTTTTCCTAGGTGACATAGCAACAACAACTGTGTGATTATCACATATATGCCTCCTCATTCTTCACAACTATGAGTAATAGGGCAGGAGCATCTGCAACGCCATCAATTTATGACGTGGCTTCAGTGTAAGGAATAAACAAGGCTTTAGCTTGCATTGCATTTAATTGAACTTTGTTTTTAGTCACATAGAGTATCACCTGTTTCTAAGGCATACCAAGTAGTAAATAATGCCCTCAACTTGACTCTGCATATCCTGATGCTTTGATACTGCTGACAAAATTTCATCAAACACACATATTACGTATTCTTCATATATTTTTTTGAATGCATCAACATATACTTCAGGAGATGGCAATGTGATGAATATAGAACTGACTGTATCCAGTGTAATTGTGACAAAGAGCAGCGTGGTAGTATTGTAACATTTATTCTGCAGCAAACATGTGCATCAGCCAGTCACCTTCATATGCAGCACAAGAGAAAGCTATCATAATTATTACTGGTTTGAACACATTTTGACTGTCCGGCTGCAATTGGCAAGCTTGTCTGATTCTAACATGATGCAAGTAGCCTACATAAAGAACAATCTGCATCTTGAATCACAAGTTAAGCATCTTTTCAACCAACATACACTGTGCTCAAAAGTTTTTGGGGATACTTTTTCCTACTGGGCGTTTTGTCAAGTCTTATAAATTTACCAGCAAGGACTTCTAGCAGACCACTTCCAGCCAAAAGTATGGCGATGACATTAACATGTTCATTAACATGTATTCCCTCTACAATAGGAGCTAAATATTTGAAATTTGTTGGGTTGTAGAAAAGGATATCAATTATCGCCTTATACAAATACTGATCACAAGTGAAAATTTGCATTGTTGTGCAGATTTTTTGTAAGAGACAAACCCTTGTTACTAGGATTTCTAGCATTATCAGGGTACCAATGAGGGGGGGGGGGGGACATCTGTCATTGACAAAGGCAGTATCCCTGCTTGGCTACACCATCTCGTGACTCGTGTTGTAACCATTTACTCGGAACAGTTTGAATTAGTATTTACTTCCTAAAAAATCAATTGATGAATGTATCGGTTTCAAAAGTGCTGCAATTATTAAATAATCTGGAACATTTTTAACTAAAAATAATAAATGGTGTTTTAAAATAAAGGACTGTAGGATTACATTTTAACTCCTTCTGTGTGTTTATTGACTTCAAACACATAGTTTGGTGCGAAATCAAGACTTTATGTCAAATTATTGACTGGAGTATGGCAACAAAACGATTTTCTGGTTATGGGAAGGCGGCCATTCTGAATTTCGTCAATTTGTTACAAAATTTCGCCAAAGGATGCGAACATATTGTGCCAGGTTGTTGTTCATTAGTATTATAATGTCACATACATTCTAACACAAACAATAAAAACCCCATCTGTTATGGCACAAAACAGGACTAGGCCATACCTAATCAATACCTTGAAGGGGCTACGTCGTCGCGTGCCTCTGGTCATAATATATACACTAATTGATCCCACCCTACATGTATCTCCTGTCAGGTGGACCGACAACTTAGCATGCATACTCCCAGTCGCCCTAGTAGCATTTACAAATTAAATGTTTCAAGATTATTTGGTAATCAAAATGTCACCAATCAATTTCCTCATTGTCAGGTATTCATATTAAATGCTCTGTTCATAGCTTTGTTGATATACTAGTAACTGATGCGGAGGCGAATCTTGTGAAATACAACAAGGGCTGCTTAATAACACTCAAACTAACCTGTTAGTTATCTAATTTAAATTTCCACTCACTTGAAGTTGTCTCGCTACCGCGATCCACAACTTTAAGTGGGTAAAAATTACTCATATTTGTTAGATTTGAAAACAAATAACGTCTCCCCTCTCCGATGCAGCAAGTACTAATATTCCTCCTATGAAACCTCATATTTTGCTTTAGAGTAATGGTCTAGCCATCTAGCTAGCACAGTATGCCAGATATCAGCAATATTAAAGCAAATAATGGCTGATAGTCGGCCATTTTGAATTTGATCGAGTCAAAATTTTCAGGTCACATCCCTCCCTTAAACCTCACATTTTTAAGTTTACACGTAGTCGTCCAAACTTATTGTAATCCTAAAGCAACTATCTTCATCTATTATTTAAATGTCAGACAAACGCCTGCGATGCTAGTGCAACATTAAATCAACATTGGTTGTGTGCCGTGTTTGCTGTGAAAGCCCACAAATGGCACAAAAGTCGCAAATGTTGCAAAAGTCACAAAAATCGCAAATGTTGTAAAAAAAGTTTAAAATGTACGTCCGAACTTTATTACTATTACTTGTCACAGTTGTCTCTAGTTCTTTATAGCACTGGTCTAGCTTTCTAGTGCTCGATGTTTGCCAGATATCAGGCATATTAAAGTAAATAGTCAGCCATTATAAATTTGATTAAAGATCCAGTCAACTGCCAAATCGGCATGCAAAGGACGGTTACGTGTCACGTGTAGGCCTACAATATAGAGTACAGGTTGACGACATTCATCTCAGTAACTGAACTGATTACAAGACTACGGATACCACTCCAACGAGACATTGACCCAATGCAGTTTTAATGTTAGACTAACGTCTGTGACGCTAGCCCAACATTAAACAAACATTGGTCGAGTGTGCCGTGTTTGCTGGGAAAGCCCTCTTGTCAATACATGCGGGGGTGTCATCTGTTTTGAGGTCCCCACAGTAATAGATATATATTTATTGATCAAAGTAATACAAACAGTTAGCTTTCGAACCCAACACCCCGGTTAAGAGCATTGTTAAATCATAGATATTGCTCAAGAATATAGACTTGCTATGATTTTGGAACTTGCTATTAATGCGGTATGGGTATGAAATTCATAGTATTATTATAGTATACCCACTGGTATTCTGGGGGACCCATATCCCGTGTTTTTTAGCAGTTGACTATACCTTTAAGGTGAAATTTTGCAGGGTGTATTCTTCCGACCATGATACACATTTTGTTTTACATAGTAATGTTCTAGCTATCTAGAGCGGTTTTCATTATATTCTGCAAAATATACTACTATTAAGTAGACCAAAGTGCTGGTCAAAGTAATTGTAATTTACGAAGTTTTACAAATAAAAAATAACCAAACATGAATAAAAATCTAAATACATTCCTTTCACGAATTAGTTTTATCCGCTAGTCTAGTCATGGCTGATCATAATTTTGATCTGAATTTCTGTTCTTTTGAATATATATATTCTAAGGTAGGCCTACTCCAAAACAGCAACATCAACCATGAAATTTTAAATCTTATTTTTTAGTATATTCTACAGCAGCACCATTTATAATAAAGGAAACTGTCCTGTGTATAGGCCTGTAAATCCATAAAAAATTACCAGCTAGTGGACGATTATAGGTGAATTAAATTTCCTTCACGGTCAAATCAGTCAGCTAGACATCTCGCCATCTTTAAATGTGACATGTGAAATAAATATGGGGGATGATTAACCCACAAATTTTTTCATATATATTGCATATATTACAGGTGATGATTTTTCTACTAAAAAAGTCTAAAATTCATTTTACAACATGGTATATAGCAGGGGGGAATATAAAACTAAGCGAACATAAAGCTTCAAACTAGCTCTGTTTGAAACCCAGGATTTTATTGTATGTGAAATAGTCCAGGTATTAAAATACTGTAGCCTATATATACATGTATAATGTTTTGAAATTATCAGAACTTGCAAAATTGCAAGAAAATCTGTTGGTAATTGACTACTATATAGCAGTGAAGCGTTGGCCAATATGAGCGAGTGTGAGATGGGATGTTTTGGCACTCATGCTGGGGACACCAGATATAGTGTTTCGAAGTTCCCACGTTCCGAAGTACTCAAGTTTCAACGTTTCCGGAACTAAGAGTTCCCACGTTCCGAAGTTCCCACGTTTACGTTTCAAGTTAGCGGTTGAAAAAATGTGGCCCCTGTTAAATCACAACATCAAACCAATAGTGGTCAACGTGTGCATGCATAAAGTGTTTAGGCCATATCTGGCCGAGATATCGGCAAACACAAGCTTTTAAGCCTTCGTTGATTCAATGTTTGGCCAGTGACTGAAGACGGTATGCCAGTGCAAAAAGCAGCCAGGACTTTGGGGTCACCAAAGATGCCACCGAAAGATAGAATAAAGGGTCGAGTGGATTTAAAAGCAGCGCCAGGCCAGTTGTATTAATTAGTGATGTCAATGAACAGGCTTTAGTGAAGTATATTACGTTTATGACACATCAAAGAAGGAAAAAATACAATGTTTCAATGATACAGGCTCCTCATTGAGGAGAGGATTTAGAAAAAGACACCAACATTTGTCTTTACGAAAACCAGAATATATAGATAGGGGGCGCATTGTAAATGATACAACATCCATAAGCACTGATTACTTTGAAGTAGGCCTACTAGACAGCACTATGAAGGAGAATGGTCTTGATAGGGAGCCACATCAAGCTGCAATTGAGATGAGGCGGCAATATTTTTCAACAAGTCTTCACAAAAGGCATTGGTTCCTGTAAAATCTAAACATTGTCACACTGTATCACGAGGCACAAATGAACACATATCTGTTTTTTGTTGCATAAATGCATCGGGAGGATATATAGCGCCACTCACAATATTAATTTGAGGTGTTCCTAGAAGTCTACCCCTAATATAATTACAAGGATGAGGCTCCCATCAATGGTAGCCTACATGTATGTATCGCATCATCGCCAAGTCGTTTCATAGACAGAGAAATTTATTGTGAATGGTTCCAAAATAAGTTTTAGGAGTACCATTCGAAAGACCCCTCTTGTTACTACATGATGGGGCAGAAGCATATATCCTCGCAACTAATCGATCTCGCGATCGATCTCGCGATTGGTAATGAACAAAGAATTAGAGAAAGTTGGATATAGGGTATTTGGTAATGAAGTTATATTGCTTTATTACACTGAAAATTAATACAGTATTGGACATTTGCTTAGATACAGCAGAGAAAGCGGTGATGATTCACTTTAAACAATATAGGTTCTTTAAAAAGAACCCTTAAGTACTATTACCATGCAACCCCAGGAGAAGACTGAACCCTACAAGGGTTCTCCAGGGGTTACATGGTAATAGTACTGAAGTGTTCCTTCTAAAGAACCTATATTGTTTAGAGTGCTCGGTAACACAAACTTGCCCACCAAAACTTGCTTTAGCAGCTTTAGAAACTGCATTAACACTGAGAAAGAAAATGCAATACTTAAAACAGTATCTGGTATTGTCGCTAATAATCATGATACTGTATATACTACATGACACATACTCAAAGAAAAGAATGACTTGGAGAAAGTATCAACTAATGTCAACAAATGTCACACCTGCAAAAAAAATGTAAAACATTTAACGATATAGCCAAAGAAAACGCAGAGAGAAACAAAGTTAAATGAAAAGAAAAAAAGACATAACCCACAATTTTTTTTAAAAAGAACACAAAAGAAGATTAAGTGAAATAAAAGCTAAACGACAAGAGATGTTTAACAACATGTAACGTATCTATGTTTTCAAAACTGTATTACGGAGGTAAAACATTGACACCCAAAGAGGTCCAGAACATCTACGAGACAGAAGTGAGAAAATGATCAACACAGGCTCATGTATGGGGATAATATTATGGCAAATGTGACAAAAACAAAGAATATGATATTCTCCCGTGGAAAAATAAGGAATTTACCGGATTTAATGTTTGGAAACTCTTAAATAGGGGTTGTACTTGAATATAATTATCTGGGGATATGTTTTAACTATAATGGCAATTTTACTAAAGCTATAAAGAGTTTATATGATAAAGGTTCGAAAGCGATGTTTTCCTTACTGCGTAAGTAGTTTACAATTACCTATTGATTTACAACTACATTCATTTGACAAGGTGGTTACTCATTTTATTACGTCTGCGAAGTATGGGGTTTTAAATCATGTAAAATACTGGACAAACTAGAATTAAAATTCTGCAAATATATCCTGAAATTAAACAAGAGCATCTGTTCTAATATGATTTATGGAGAGCTAGGTGTAATTCCTATATCTGTCCAAGCCGAATGCCGTTTATTAATTTTTTGGGCTAAGCTGGTGAATGGCACTGAATGCAAGTTAAGCAATATATTTTGTTTTAAGAATGAAGTACAGTTAAGAACAAAAGATCAATTCAGACAGAATTGGGCATCAGAAGTATTTGACAGCTCGAAGTGCCTCAATTATCGAATGTTTAAAACGAATTTTAAATACGAAAATTATTTAAGTATTTTAGAAGATAGTCAAAGAATTGTATTTACAAAATGTGAGCCTATATTGACTCGATATTTGAATCAAGCGGGCCTATTTGCACAGTTTTAGCAACACCATAATGGCCATGATTGCATTACCTGTACCATGTATTCTTCATTTATTTAAAAAAAAAATAGAAAAACAAACACAAACTAGTTATTACCCACACGCATGCCTGGCCCCCGTCTTCAATATTGAAGTTTGGCCAGTATTGGAAGAAGAAGAAGAAATCAACACAATTTTCAGCACTTAAATAGCTAAAGCCAGTCAGTCTGTGGCAACGGCGACCGATAGATACCGTCTTTTTGACCGAGTTCACTTGGGCCAGTTGACGAACCCCCGCTTCCGTTAGGACTAGCCGACGCGACGTCTGGTCTGCGGTTCGTTGAACCGGCCAGGCCTGGCCGTCACTCTCTGTCGCAAGGTAGCACACACGTTATTTGACACTGCCTGAAATCTGCAATAAAGAAAGAAAGACAGAACTCATTCTTCTTGTGAACTTCATTTAATTGACTTCTGCTGACCAGAGTTGGGCACAGTGGAATTTTCCCCATCGACCCCGCAGGCAGCTGTTAAACCCAGTAACAGTTACCCCTGTACCACGACCCGATAATGGTGACCACCTGACGTTGAAACGAACACAAAACTTCTGACAGTCAGATCTGCAATTGACTCGCAATAGTCTATTTGGAAGCTTTAAACTTTTTAGGGGACGAAAAATGAAACTTCATTTTTCGACAGGTACGTTAGGATTTTGGGTCCAATGTACACGTAATGCCAATAGGTTAGTTAGAAGAGAAGAGGTTTCCGCGCTCCACTGAAATAGCAGAACAAATTCATTAACTCGGGCAGAAACTCACGTGATCTTGATATTTTCAAGATGGCGGAGTTCGGAACAAATTCAACGGACAGTCTAAAAACAGACGAAATAGTCTAATTCCGCAAATCATATTTGATTTCAAAATTTATTTGCCTAATTACCTTATAGGGGTGACTCGATTTTTATGAGAAACGGCCGCCAGAATTTTTTCACAGAAATATTTTCCACATGTACAATTCTGATTTTGAAATTGATAAAACAATATCTCGACTCGTACAACTTTTATAGGATTTAGAGCCACTTAAAATTGTTGGCCTTTATGCATGAATAAAAGGTCCTAATTGGTCTCTTAGTACATTAATGTTAGGACAATAGGTCATATGTCACTGAAAATAATCATATTTTTCATTCCAGCGCAGCAGTACTGTTCTAATACTATGTGTTGGTAAGACGTCGCCACCTGGGGGCGATACGAGTCCTTAGTTTAGCTCCATTTGGCTGCCGTGGCCATGTGCGATCCCGCCTGACTGACGCGTCTAGTGCTCATAATCCGATATTTCAGCTCATTAACATTCACATAAATTAGCCAGCTATACTTTTCCACGGCGCCCTGGGAGATTCCACCCACGTGTTTTGGCAGCCATATTGAATCGTCTGCGTTTTTCCACACAGCCAACGATAAATACAGCAAATTATAAATTCCTTTCGGACAATCATCGAATTTGAATTTCTCTTTTTAAGCCAATTTTCTCTCCCCCTCCCCCCCCGGTTCGTGCAAATACACTGATCAGCGTTTTAACAAATTTTGTGACAATAAAATAATTTTATACACGAAGTCAGCAGACCCGCGCGGCCATTTTGCAGAGTGGCAGCACGCTCTGACTGTGATCACCTGGACCTGTGATATGTTAATGAGCTGTCAGATTACTACCGTCACACATCTACCGACATCACACATCTCCGTGCTCGACGCAACAGGAGCTAAAGTGAATCAATATAAAACAAACGATTATGACGATGTTGCACAATTTTTCTCAGAGAGGATATGTTCTTTGTGAGAGTATTTGCCATTGAAATGCATACTATGCCGTCCCAGTGGGATACTGTCAAAGATAAAAAAAAAAATTATCTTTTGAAAAAAATATTTTTAAAATTGGGTTGAACTGTCAATTACTGGTACAGTCACACCTAGATTATCGTCATTAGAACGACTCCCATCACGAGAATTGGGACGTAGCAATTTTGAAACTTTCCATTTGTAAAATATACGGCTCGACAGTTGTTTCAACCTGGGTATTTCCCTATGTATTGTTTTTCAATCTCCGGGGAAGAATACTTCCTCGCAGATCGGATTGCTTACTATATCTCAAATAGTAGTTTAGAATAGTATAATAGCAATTATTTTTGCATTTGTACATGACGAATATTGACCCAAATCCTCACGCATTACATGTATTACTGTGTTACGTGTCAGAAAAAGGACACCCTCACTTCATCATAGCATGGTGTTAGATAAACAAATTAGGTGTTCTTAATAATCTTGCTCGGCAACTCCGCAGCCTACAACGCATCGCGTAGTTTTACTTCAAGAATTTCCCACTTCCGACCTACCATACTACTTCAGACATGTGTCAAATCTTCACTGTGCTACTGCTGCTCGTCAACAGAGTGATTGCCAACAACAGCCTGGCATGGTTAAAATGCATGCCATTTCAGGCACTCTTAAGTGCTACATAGCTAGCCAATAGGCCTGTAGACTAGTTAAATAATTTTACATAAACAATTTGAAGATGGCCGAAAAAGGCGAAAGCGAGGGTTTTGTTTCGTCACCCCCAGATCACTATCAGTGGCGGATCCAGCATAAGGCGTACCCGGCATACGCCCCCCCCTTTTTGGTGAAAATATTGCATTTTCATGCATTTTTTGGAATAAAGTGAAGCTAACACCCCTTTTTTCAGCCAAAATGTGGCTTACGCCCCCTCCTCTTGCACTTTCTGGATCTGCCACTGACTACGGTGCTCGAAGCAAAAGACTCTTATTTTCCACTCAGTGACACCAATACGTCAGGACTTAGAGAAAACGAAGCAGAATATAAAAGGGTGAAATCAGACTTTTTACGAGTCGCCAGACAAAACAGACGAAGGAGTGAACTTTCAAAAAGCGAGTCTTCAAGAAGCCCCTCTCCAATTCCCCGCCAATCATCCCGAAGATTGAGAAACCTACCTAAGTTTAAAATAGCGAAATTCTATCCGACCGATGTTGAGCTGTGGTTCAATCAGATAGAAACTCAATTTGACCTTCACGACATCACAGACGATGACGAACGTTATCGGTTAACCTGTGCTGCCCTATTGGGCGAGGTTGCATCAGAAATGCGAGATGTTTCATTACAACCTTTTCCAAACCATAAATACAGTATACCTTAAAGAAGTTCTGATCTAGCGCAGGGGACTGACGACTCCTGAGCGTCGCACTAAGGTCATTTCATGCGAGAAATTAGAATCAGATATTCCATGCCGTTTTCTCAGACGTCTTCAGAAGACGGACGGTTTTGGCGCGTCAGCAGTTGTTGGCAAGGCTGTCATACGCCAGGCCTTTATCCGACAAATGCAAGCGTCCATCCGGGCCCACCTGGCTACGACACCGGACAGCACGTCATTGGAGAGTTTAGCTACTTTGGTTGACTGATCTTTGGCCTCAGAGAACGACGCGAAGGACAGTAGCGTGGGAGTTGCCGAGATTCAAATGAACGACAGCACAAGAGAATAATTGGGCGCCTTCAACAACTAGAAACTGCAGGCACAAAGAAAAAAAAAATTTCAACAACAAGCCGCAAACAGAGCAAGCAGAACTTTGCCAAACGCAAATGCCAAACTTTTTATTCCTCGCATTTCTAAAAATAATGATAACGGGCAGAATGTTTTACCTGCAAGTCAATCAGTCTCTCGTCCGACCGCTCCGCCGCCGAATATAAAACAAAGTAATGTCGCACAGCCAATTGCTACGGACGATGTACCGGTCTGCTATTATCATCAAAGATTCGGTGATAAGGCTCGCTCGTGCAGAGACCCTTGCGCGTATGCTTCAAACTGATCGGTAGCGTATGCTTCAAACTGGTAGCGACTCTTGCGTCTGGCGAGCCGAACGAGAAGCGGCATGACTACAAGGAAGTTACCCTTCCTAAGTTATCTCCCTTTAGGCTATTATACGTCGCAGACAAACGAGATAAATGTAACAACTTGATTGACACGGGGGCAGCTGTCAGTGTTTCACCTCGGTCTTGCACTAACAGGACTGCGGACACTGATAGTTTACCTATAGTTGCAGCCAGCAACTCGATGATTACAACCTACGGTACATGTAAACGAACATGATGTGGGACTGAAAAGAAAATACTCATGGACATTTATTGTCGCTGACATTAAGCAACCCATATTAGGAGCTGATTTCTTGATACATTACAATTTACAAGGTAGATGTTTGAGAGACATGAGAGCCGGCTTGGCTATACAGGCCACTTTATCTTCGATTAGGCCGTTGTCACTCAATTGTATAGACAGTGTTCATAACAAGTACAAAGAACTACTTGATCAATTCCCGGAGCTGATCACCCTACCGCAAAGGGCGAGACTGTAAAACATGGCATTACACATAGTATCGAGCCTACAACAGTGAATGGTCATCAGCGCTTCAGATGGTTCCTATAAAGAACAGTGACTGGAGGCCATGTGGAGATTAAATGCTCAGAAGGTGCCCGATAGGTACCCCATCCCACACATACAAGATTTTACACAACGTCTGGCTGGGGCTAAAGTTTTCTCTAAGATGGATTTAGTTCGGGCGTATTATCAAATTCCTGTCGAACCGTCCGACATGCATAAAACCGCTGTTACAACGCCTTTCGGCCTTTTCAATTTTACCCGGACGCTGTTTGGTTACGAAATTCCAGTCAAACGTTTGAAGATTTATAGACCATGTGACACGCGGTCTCGATTTCGTTTTCGTATACTTAGATGACTTGCTAGTGACAAGTCCTGATTATAAGACCCACAGGAAACATTTACAAATTTTATTTACAAGCCTTGCGGAATACGGAATTATAATCGGTCCTGAGAAACGCAAATTTAGAACGACAGAACTGAGTTTCTTAGGGCATTATGTTTGCTCCGAGGACATCTCCCCTTTACCTACCGCTGTCGACGCGATCATACATTTTGTTAAACCGGAGAAGCAAAGAGCACTGCGCAGATATTTGGGCATGGTGAACTATTACCATAGGTTTATTCCCCATTGTGCAGCGAAATTGACGCCTTTGAACACTTTACTGACAGCAGCCAACGAAGGACAGACCAGGTTATCGCCTAAATCGAATTTCGACCTTGATTGGACCGAGAGTGCAAATTTAGTATTTATAGAATCCAAGCAAATGCTGGCAAACGCGACTTTATTAGTCCATCTGAACCCATCGGCACCGTTGACGCTAGTGATTTCGCCGTTAGGGGAGTGTTGCAACAGTGCATAGATAATGTTTTGCAACCTCTGTCATATTTCAGTAAAAAGTTATCACCAGCCGAGACACGTTACAGCGCCTTCGACAGAGAACTCTTAGCAGTTTACGCCACAATTAGACATTTCAGACATAACTTAGAAGGCCGCGATTTTTTGTTAATACCGATCATAAGCCTTTGACTTATGTAATGAACTCAATGACCTAACGCTCGTCACTTCATCAAACTAGGCATCTAGCCTATATCGCACGACCGACATTAGATACGTGAAAGGAGAAACAAATTTTGTAGCCGACGCTCTGTTGCGACCTCTGCATCAGCCATCGGCAGTGCTTCAGTAATCAATTATAGATAATTAGGCGAAGATCAGGCCCTAGCCACCAAATTCATATGTTTGCGACATTCAACGTCCTCTACCTTGTATATTTTCAATTGCTCAAAACCTTCGATGACGTATTGGTATGGTGTGATATATCTACGGGACACACTACACCATACGTAACTAAGAAATTTTTACAACACTCCACGGCCTAGGCCACCCATCTCACAGAACCACGAATAGAAACCTCTCATAAATTCACGCTTTGTGTGGCACGGAATGAATATTGATATCGCGAATTGGTGCAGATCTTGCACAGGTTGTCAAACCGCTAAGGTCTCTCTCATAATAAACCAGTTTTTGGAACATTTGCTGAACCAACTGAGCGGTTCGACCACATACATGCTGACATAGTCGGGCCTTTACCATATTCTGCCGGTTTCAATATTTGTTGACCTGTGTCGACAGTTTCACATGTTGGCCCGAAGCCATACCAATAGTTGACATCAGGGCCGAAACGGTTGTAGATGCTTTCTTCAGCCGGTGGGTGGCTCGTTTCGGGACCCCTGCCACAATCACTGCGGACAGAGGTGCCCAGTTCGAATCCCGACTGTGGGACACTTTGTGTAATCAATTTGGTATCATCAGAAACCGTACAACGAGCTACTACCCCCCAGTCGAACGGCATGGTTGAACATTTTCATCGTCAGCTTAAAACTGCAATTATGGCACACGAATCACGAACCCGTGGACAACTACGCTACCGGCAGTGTTACTCGGCATCCGATCGGCCGTCAAGGAAACGTTAGGCAGATCGGCCGCCGAGATGATTTATGGAGCGACGCTCTGTTTGCCCGCTGACTTTACAGAGAATTATACAGTTGACACTAATACGGACTTAGAAAATTATTCAGATAAGTTGCAGGTAGCCATGTCGTGTCTCCGGCTTACAGCACACAGCAGCACCAAGCGATAATTAAGTCTCGGAGGGCCGTACTACGCGCACGCAGCACTGCTACTCCGAAGCCCTCCAGGATTGGAGATAACACGGACAAGAATTCGCATGCACGGTCTACGACAAAGACACAGGAAATGGTTCCAGCGATTGCTCCACGATCCGACACGGCTGAGGCACAGTCGCTTAAACCGCCGGCACTTTACAGAGCGCCACATGCCAGGACAAACATTACTGCTTACGGTAACGGGAAGAATGGTAGTTTCCGAACATACTCACGCATACCTTTACAGCGATGTGCCTGTTCGAATTCCACAAAGAACATGTATTAATACAAATAATAACGGTAAAGTAGCAGCGAAGAAGCCATTTACGCAAACACGTGTTGGACGAAAAATCCACTTCTGCCCGATTCGTGCAGCTGGTTCACGCGGTTGTAGCACCTAATGAGATCTACGGCGGATCCAGCTGCAAGCATCGCAATAATTAATTTGTAAATATGAATTCCACCAGGCCTGGCATAATTAAATTATACATGATGTAATTCAATGAAACGTTTTGTAATGTAATTCTAGTGAATACTTTGAACCTGTATAATTAAACAGATAAGACAGTTGGACGAGACACGATGAGTTGTTTGCTAAGAGGATCGGAAATACATAAACTCAGAGAGTTTGGTCATTGTTGCACTCAACGACGTCCGCCAACACCCCACGCTGTAATTTTTACCACGACACCCAGATCGTTCATGTTCTGTTGTTACATTGTTCATACAAATTGTACGATTCGGTGCTACCCGGATGGTCTCGTAGAATAACAGACTTTAGTGACTTCTACCTGTCACCATAACCACAAGCATAGTTTTTTCGATACACGTTGTCACTAATAGCCTGGGGGTAATGTGGCGACGGCGACAGATAGATACCGGCTTCTCGACCGAGTTCACTTGGGCCTGTTTCGGGATGAACAGAATCAGGGGTTGAGGAAGCCCCGCTTCCGTTAGGCCTAGCCGACCAAATTCGTGCTTTTTTGATCACTCTTCGTTGAGGGCAGACGTCTGGTCTGCTGTTCGCTGAACCGGCTAAATATGGCACACGCGTTATTTGACACTGACTGAAATCTTCAATAAAGACAGAAAGAAAGAACTCATCCTTGTTGTGAACTTCATTTAATCGACTCCTGCTGATCAGGCAGGACTTTGAAAATATAGAGAAAGACTCAGTGGAATTTTCCCCATCGACCACGGCGGGCAGCTGTTAAACCCAGTAACAGTTACCCCCCGTACCACGGCCCGATAAGTCAATTCTCAAGCGATTGTCACGAAATTTTGTAACCATGATTAGCATAATCTAGTCATTTGGCAACAACCCTGAAAATTTCGCGAAATTCCATTTAGCATTTCAAAACTTTAAAGTTACACCAATTGACATGTAGTCTAGGCTAGATCTACTGTAGGAACGCAATTCTGAGAATAAACCGGATATGAAGGCCTAATGGGTTTATACATGTTATATGCTAGAGTATAGCGTCATAAATAGACATTCATGAAACGAGGCTAAGACTGGGCTAACTAAGCATCTGAGATAACCTCGAGGCTAACGCTAAAACATATTCACGAAGCAGGGTTATGCCTAACACGGTGTTAGCCTGAGCAAGTTAGCGACGAAAAATTAGCCCTGCTTAGGGGGTAGTCTAAACACCGGGCTAGCATCACAAGCCTCTTTGCTTCAGCGATATTAACTACATTTTATAAACAAATCGAGGTAGTTTTTTTTTTTTTTGGGGGGGGGGCTTAATACATGATAGCAGTCTATAATATCATATCCCAAGCTGCATGTTGGAACTTTTCTATTTTGTTTATCTACAAAGTATAAAAATGTATATTATCTTATGCGTTTTGATGTAAAAAATAACTGATATTAGCCCGAGCTTGATGTTGCTGAATTGGTGTTTTGCGTTTCCTTCTGCATAGCTATTGAAATATTGCTGACAAACAAAACCCGCAGCCGGGAGGGAAGCCCCTACTCTTTTCAATATAGACTCCCAAATATTTTTTTTAGGTGCACCCAAGTATAGACAGTTGTACTCACCATCACGACTTTGATAAACCAGTTAGCACCACTGGACTCAAACCCATGACCTTATGGTCACCATGCCGACATCCTACCTATAGATAGTAAGCTACGGCGCCACTCCCAGTCCCCCACCACCCCCTTACAAATTATCACAAAATGTTACTTTTGCCAGAACGTTGTTTTATACTTACAAAAAACGACAATTTATTACACATTTATTAACAAAATATTACCAAACTGTACATTATGTCAGAGAAAACATGTTAAACATATTAGATCCATACAATTTGCAACAAGAGGCCAGCCGGCCACCATAATCTCCTGTCGTGCCCGCATGCATCCTTCTCTCAACTCTCCCATTTTGTTTTACAGTAATGGTTCACATATTCATCACAGTTTGCCATGTATATTACAGATATCAAAGTCAATGATGGTCACAAACTCACAAGTCCATTTGTTAATTGGATCAAGTTGGACATTTTTCAAGGAATATCCCTCCCTGAAACTACACATTTTGTTTTATAGTAACGGTCTAGCTATTTGGGTCAAAATTAGCTAAGGTGTAATAAAGTGTAACAAACACAGCTAAATTATAACCTATTTTTTTAAGAAAAAACACTATTTCCCATAAAAGTGATTGATGAGAGCTAACATTATCAACCATTAAAAAGATAAAAAAATATTACATATTTGGCCAGCATCACATTTAAGATGTAGTTTTATCGCTTACGCATGTTACTTTTTGACAGACAAAAAGTGGAATTATATTACCGATAAAATATATTTCTACGGTGCTGATGATGAAAGTATGTGTTTTAAATATGTTAAAGGGACTCCTAACCCAGCGCCATCATAAGTATAGCAAATCACTTGAATCCTACAGAGAAAGGCTATATATAAACAATCTTGTTGTGAACAGAGAAAAAACATATTGGTATCGACATCTTTATTATTTTATTTTTTTGAGTAAAAAATAAAGTACATTTTCAAGATTGCAACACACACATGTTAAATGTCAGTTATCACTTACTTCTTTATAAAAATTGAAGTGAGAATTGGACAGTGTTAAATATGCAATTACGCATGTTACATTGACAGATTAACATTTTGCATTTGAGAATGTTATCGAAATGTACTTGTAGCATTAAAAATCCTTATGAGAATATGCCTCGGACCTGTGTATAAAATGTTCGTAACGGTAAAACACCACCATAATGAATAAGGAAATAACAGGTGCCTAAAATATATCAGGCCATTTGAATCGAAATGCAAACAATTGTATAACTAACAATAAAATAATGCCAAAACTGAGTTTAAAAGGACATGCCCATGCTAAAATCATAAAAAGATCGGTGATTTTACTTTGGCTTCTTAATAAAACCATATAATGTAAACATGTCCATAAACTAGAACTGCAAAAGTTTTTAATTTTTTCTGCTGCGCATTCACCAGTTAGGCTAGATATAGAGACGAAATTCCCGTATTTCCTATTTTTGACACGGTTGTCAAAAATTAGAAATCAGGAATTTTGTCTCTATATCTAGCCTAACTGATAAATGCGCAGCACAAAAATTACAAAAAATTGCAGTTCTAGTCTATGGACATGTTTACATCATATGGTCATATAGAGAAGCCAAAATAAAATCACCGATTTTTTGATGATTCTAGCGTGGGCATGTCCCTTAAAAACGATCATCAGTTAATTAATATTGAGTAACATACTGTTTATCGAACAGTTTTCTTTATTTCTAAATATTTCTCATTTATTTTTTTAAAGTCTGCTGAATGGATTGAAAAAATGTGATGACCAATCAGATTAATAGGCCCATGAAATATATATATGGGGTCTACGACTTCTTTGTCAGGAGTCTTGGGCCTTGCAAAATTGTTGCTGCCGCCCTTCTGTTGGAAAAATGACATATGCACTCCTTTGGCAGTCGGTGGTTCGATGACTCTTCCCAGGTAACATTTGGGTGGCTTAGTGTACACAACAGAATAGTCTTTATTGATTTCTACTGGTATCTGAAAAATTAAATATTATTCAATGCTTAGCAAACTTTTTTGTCATAGTCAGAAAATCTTATTGTCACTAAAAATAAATTTACAGTAATTAGAGCTGGTTTAGAATAGCTGCAAAGTAAGATACATAAAGAGTAAAGAATACGAATTTCCCTTTGCGGACACTAACAAATACTACTACTACTAATAATAATAATAATAATATCTGTATTTACAGAGGATAAACCAAATGAGCATTCACTCAACTTCCTTGAGGCTCTCAATAATCTGTGGTTCAAATATTAAACAGGTTCAAGATTATTCATCTTCAATATCATATTGTTTTAGAGATTTGAAGTATAATACATGGTTCAATTATCTGATCCGAAAACATTTAGGGGTTATCCACAAGAAAAGCTTAGTATAAACTTAAGCCTTTAATGTCACATAAGGGTCGCCTATCTATGACCTCGCTGCCGGCAGTCACTCAAGACATTACAATTTTAAAGTTATAAATAACAACTGATAAAGCTTCCTCTCACCCCCTTCAGGTTATCTTTAGTGTGCAAAGATGGCGCCACCGCTGTTGTACTATTAGCCGGCAGATCTAAAAAACACAAATGAATGACAGTGAGAGAAACGATAACTATCATAACATACTTTATTTGAAGTAGCATGCTCTGAATTAATGTTAAAGTGAAATTGTTTTTTACTGCACTGTATATTTAATGTAGGCCATACACACCTAGTGATGAGATTAGTGAGGTGATACAATCCTTGTCTTCATCATCGTCACTATTATGGACACTTGAAGATGTTGGAGCTGTGAAATTCTATTTTTTTTTTTTTTAAACAGTATCATGGCTTAATTCCTTACAAAAAGTTAGAAATAAGAGAAGAAGTGTGAAGCTATTAAAAAATATCTTTTATCTTTCGCAGCAAGGATATTTCTTGTAAATTAATTAACAACTGAATGATCAATTAATTAATTGTATAGACATATTCAAGATAGCCTGATTGATGTTTTTATGACAAATATACATGTTTCTAAGCTTCCTTCTTAATGCATGTTGTACTACATTGTTATCTCACCTTCATTTGTTAATTTCATCCAAATGTCATTGATATTTTCTAATGGTTCATCATTTTCAGCTGGATTTAATACATGTTCTTGTTGATCTTCATGTGGGGACGACACAGGTATGTCGTTGACCATAACTGAATGAAGAAGACGAGTGCCAACAAGAGCTGATCTTACTTGACTTAACTCACGGTCTCTCTTTATATCCCCACGCTTGACAAGAAAAAAAGTACATCTCTGTTCATCACAGCTATCCTTTGTTAGCTTTAATTGACAAAAATTATACATATCCTCTGCATTGTTTACAGTCACATTACGTGACATAACTGACCGGCGAACAGCAGACTTCACCACACCAGATACACCATCACTGGGGCCTTTACCATGTCGTGAACCAAAGTAGTTTCTCTCTATGGATACTCTATCATGGTTTAGATCATCAGATAAAAAAACTAATGCCTCCTGAACAACATGACTATGAGTGGGATGTTGGCATTTATAGTAACAGACCAATGGGTGTACAGTGACTTGTTGGATTGCCCAGTGAGCGGATTGAATCTCATCTTGTGACATACAAGAATAGTTTTCTGCGAAATCTAAGACGAAAGTTGTCCAATTATTTGGCAGATTTTCTCGTATATATTTAAATTGGTCATGTTGCCAATTTGCAGTGAACAGGTGTTTTGCCAGAAAATCTGTTTCGATGCACAGCTCATCAATCAAGCTTTTACATGTTCCAGTCTGTGTTAGCTGTACCTTCTTACTTTTTTGCTTGTCGTCTTGGGTGTAGACCTTGGTCTCCCACTTCAGCCATGACACAGTTTTGTCACCCAATGTATCTTCGAGTGGTTTGAGTCTTTCTTCTAATAAAGCAATTCCACACTCTGAGCAAGATCTTTCAATACATTTACGCTCTTGATATTTGTTGTCGTCAGATTTAGGACACATTGATAAATTTAATAATTCATACTTGTCCTTTATTTTCAGTTCTTTTAAATTGCTGTCATCTGTAGCCTGGATAATACGATTTAGGCTCTGTAGCTTCAGTAAACAACCTGTGCAGTATTCGCACAAGCACTGGCTCAATTTAGTTTGGTGCGACAACAAAACATTAAAAGGACTAAGTTTTGAAAACACAGAATGAGACACACATTTTTGATTAGGATTATCCACCTTTCACAAATCATATGCACTCTCAACAGATGTCTTTAGTAAATATTTCTGCTCCTGTTTCAGAACTGTTTTCATATAGGGGAGTTCACGTGAAACTTTAGGATTCTTGTAGAATTCTCTGATATTGTTAACTACATCGATGCATGTTGCATCAGCCCTTCGTTTGCTTCGTAATGCAACTTCTGTGGATGATTTGTGTAGTTTACCTAAATATCCTGGCCGCAGGTTTAATCTCCGGGCTAGAAGACTTTGCATTTTGTAGCGCTTAGCTACCATCACACTTCCTACAATAAGGCGTCGTTTCTCCAAAGAGGCTGTGTCTTTTTTTTCAGTTTCGTAATGACTGTACGTAGATGTTTTTCTGATGTACTGTTGAAAAGGTTTCTCCGACAACAAACCACTCCTCAGGCTACCACGGCTGCTCTCTTTCGAGGTGTAGTGCGCACGCCGTTCACAAAGTCGAATACAATGCCAGCGAATTTTTCAAGATCCTTTGGAACCTTGGTCCACATCCTGGATACAGCCATACGCTTTGATGCCGCTGTCTTGAAACCTGAATTAACCTCAGTACGGTCATCTGGTTGTAGTGGACGTTCTTTTATTTTGTTTCCCTTGTTTCTTTTCTCTCTTTTACGAGCTGCATCCTTTTCTCTTATTCGTCGTCGCTTCTGTGCACTCATTTTCTCTCTCTCCTCTCTTTTCTTCTGTTTATTATATTCACGTTTTTGTGTCCACTCATTTCTCGTTAGAATCTTAACACTTTCTTTTTTTCTTTTTACCATGGTTACATTTCCCTCAACATCTTTTTTCTTTGCCTGAAATCGTCTCTGCCTCTCTCTATTATTTTCTTTATCATGTTCTTTCTGTATGGCATTTTTATTGTTCCTGTATTCTTTTGCCCGAGCAGCTTCTGCAAGCCTAAATTCAGCTAATTTGACTTCATCATTCTTTAATCTTTCTCGCCATACTTTAATATTCTTCACGTTGTTTCTCTGACGTTGTGGTGATTCTGTGTCTGACGTTGAGTTTACGGCAAAAGGCGAACACCTTAATTTTATTTTCAGAGACATCCTGAAATAAGGGAAATATAGTTATCTACTTTGCATGCGTTTAACTATCACCAACTGCTTCGGAAATCATTTATGATAGAACGAATTCAGATAAAAAAATGTAAAGCCTTTTTTTAGTTACAGTGACACAATAAGGCTTAAATCATAAAAAAACAGTATTTTTTATTTTGTCTTGTTAATATGGCCATGAGATGTGAGCATGACCATAGATTAAAATTGCATAAGTTTTTTAAATTTGTGTTGCGCATTTACCCGTTAACCGGGAAATAAGGATGAAATTTAATTTCGGACATGCATGTCCAAAATAAGAAATACGAGAATAACCAAGAATATATTAATATATTCTTGGAGTAACTGATAAATGGGGCTTTTGGCACATTTACCACGTTGTCACAGCAACCCAAAACTTCAAAAGACTTCCGTAGTTATAGTCTATGGACATCTTATGGCCGTATTATGATATCCCGGATCCACCCACGGTCCAATGAATGTTTATTTATTAAAATACATGGACAGGACGTCACTACGTTTAAACGTTTAAACCAACGTGGCTTACTAGTTACATACACAGCAAACACGAGACATTGACCCAATGCTGATTAATATTTGCGTTGACCCAACAATAACCAACATTTGGTGTTTGCTGGGTAACACCACCCAGCACACGAGACGTTGAACCAATGTTGGATTAATGTTGGCCTCCATCTTCGACGTTGATCCAACATCAAACCAGCATTGGCTCAACGTCTTGTGTTTTAGGGGCAGAGCACATCCCTCACAGAACCGCACACGCTATAACCCGATAACAAGGTAAGGCAACATGCAGGTGTGACATTTTAGTGCCACGGGCCGCAAATTATTTACCATGGCATTTAATCTTTGAATGGCCTTATGCATGTTATGTGAGCACGGCATTTAGATAAAATTGTCATTTTATTTAGACACATTTGAATGATAGAATTGAGTTGATGAAATATTTGATTAAATTACCCATGTTACTGGTAGGCTAAATTTCATAACGATGCCATCTGCATGCTGCTGATGTTGGAATTGTAGGCGTATTCAAACGCTGATTTGGCAACACCCCCTCCCAACACCCCCTCCCATCTCATTTGTCTGTCTGTATGATTGACAGGTATCGTATGATTTCACGTTGTGAGTGGCATTTCACGTGATTTTGACAAGCACACATTTCCGTACCTTCAAAATGATGACGTTATTAAACAGTGCACATGACATGGCCTCGTAGGCCTATACACAGTCGCACTCGGGTCCCGTATTGGCTGATTAAACTAATTGTACCTCTACTGTTTACATCAGATAAATTCAACCAATTCACATTTGTATTATTTACAAATATAATTAGACTAATATAACTTCTAAACCCCGATATTTGTCTAGTAAGTAACGTTATGCTATAAGCTATTGTATAGTGCACCCTGTGTCAGCTATTTATATTAACGTATCCCGAGTATCTCCAGTTATTCGACACTGGCCCAACATTAGCCCAATGTTTTAGCCCAACATTGGGCCAATGCCTCGTGTAGTACTAGATCAAACCAGGTCATCCTACTATTGGACCCCATCAATCGTGCTATAGCGAATAACTACTGTACCGGTACTACAGACATGTGTAGGCCTACATGCTCTATAATAGGCCACGTCAACTCGTAAATCATTATCTGGTCTCTGAGATCGGCCGTTAAAGGGACTGGCCCAGGCTAAAATCATCAAAAAATCGGTGATTTTATTTTGGCTTCTATATATGACCATATGATGTAAACATGTGCATAGACTAGAACTGCAGAAGTTTTTTAATATTAAGAAGCCAAAATAAAATCACCGATTTTTTGATGATTTTAGACCTGGGCCAGTCCCTTTAATAATAGGCTATAGGGCCTACCCCAGCCTGTTTTCAATTATTGTGAGATACAGTGACGAATGTTGGCATGAAACAGATAATTTTACTAGACTAAGTAACTTCTTGATCAGATTTCAATTTATTACCAATTTATAGCTCTGGGACGCAACATGTTATGTCTCATTGCTGCGGTGTTGTGAGTGGACCAAAGATCGGCGGCGGAGGACGCGGGCTATCCAGCATAGCAGCCAGGGGTAGTCAAACCAGCAGTTGTTGGTTGATTTACCACGTTGTGGGCTATAGGCCTACTCCGGAGCGGACAATAGAAAATACGGTAGCTGGATTGCAAGTAGGTCATGTTGTGAACGAATAAATGAGACTAACTTTTAAGTTGTGAATGGTGTCTCTAAGTGACTAAAAATGTTCATAGGCCCTATTTGATAAAAAGGAGGTCAACAATTTTCAAATCTTGCTGCCTGCTATCCCGTATTATATTCACCATGTAACCGACAAGTTATTTAAATTTGTAACGTTACTCCCCGTTATATATTTACTCACCTGAAGTTGTGGCTCGCTGACGCCTTTTTACAACTTCAGGTGAGTGGAAATTGTTGAATAATAAATAAATAAAATAATAATAGTAAAAAAACACGAATATAATCGGCACCGACAGTATAAGGGTTAAAATGAACTAGGCCTACTTTCCAATTAAAAAAAACCGCGTTACTCAATCCCCCCAACCAAAAAATAGTAAAAATAATAAAAAAAACAAGTTCAAAAACTTTTTTAAAGATGTAATGAAAATAATAAAAGAACGACTAGATCGCTACATGGTAGAATGCTAATAAGCCTATAAGACTCTATACTATGTTATAATATTATGTTATTATACTAAAGCGACACAATTAGATCGTCCAAAGGCCAACATTTTAATCTTGCTCCTTCATATAGATCTAATTAGGCCTATGTCCATAGTAGCCTATGGGAACATGCCCATATAGGCCTAGGCCTATTATACTATGTTATAATATTATGTTATTATACTAAAGCGACACAATTAGATCGTCCAAAGGCCAACATTTTAATCTTGCTCCTTCATATAATCAGGCCTATGTCCATAGTAGCCTATGGGAACATGCCCATATAGGCCTAGACCTATTAGAATTGTCAAATAGTAACACACGAATCATTGTCTGTCAAATTTATAACGTACGGAATCATTGTCTGTCAAATTTTCAACGTGCGGAATTATTGTCTGTCAAATTTATACGTGCGGAAGCATTGTCCGTCAAATGGTAACGTGCGAATTGGCCGTTTTTTTAATTTTGACCTTCATGACCAAACTCTTTGAGTCCTGTGCGTCCTCGATGTCGTAATCGGGTGTTTTTATACAGTTTCAAGGCTGTGACCATGTCAATTAAGTTTGTGATGGTTCCTATCTATCTTAGCAAGGTTATTTACATGTAACTGATGTTGATGCTTACGCACGTTACTAAATTATGTACGTTATTAAGGACGACAGAATAGGCAAGACTTACCTTCACGCCGACATTGTTCCCGGTACACACAATAAGTGATGACGTCCTCAGTACTTTTCCATGAAGTCCAAGCTGAGCACGTGGCGATTTGCAGGAGTTGTTGAGCGGCGGAAATTACGCACGTTACTTTTTGACGGACTCATTGCAGATTATTTTCAATCCGGTATTTCACCTGGCGAATCTGGTTTTTAGTTTGATTCCTCTACACGCTGCTACAGTAAATCGATAGCGGGAGCAATAACACATAAGGGGCCGACCATTTAATACCAGGGGGGGGGGGGGGTATGGTTTTTTCGTAAAAAAATAATTTGTTCACCAAATTGACAAAAAAAAATAGTTTGCTCTATAGAGTGTGGGAAAAAAATAAATTGTTCAGTTATATGTAAGAAAAAATAGATTGTTGACAGCCAGCAGATCTTCCCAAATCTGCCGGAAACTGCCAAAGAAAGGCGAAAATTCCATCGCTCCTCTGAGGTCAAACATCTAATGGGTAGTCTATAGGTATTATACCCGCACACTAGAATGGGATTAAAGGTCAACTGTTAAAATTTACAGGACATGGGTCCCCCAGAATGCAATATTGCCTGTGGGTAGGCCTAGGCCCTATATCATAATAATACTAAAATATGTGTTTCATACCCACCACCACATTAAGAGCGAGTTCCCAAATCATAGCAAGTCCATATATACTTGAGCGACATCTATGAGTTAATAATTCCACCAAAGCTCTTAGCCCCGGCTCCAAGCTGAGCGTTGGAGTTGCAAGCTAACTGCTTTATTACTGCAGGGATTGCGAAACAGCTGACCTCGAATGTGTATTGACAGGACATCTTTTCCTCAAACATTGTACACTCCGCCAATGTTGGTTCAATGTTGGGCCAGCGTTGCAGACGTTGGACTAGCATTAAGACAGCATTGGCTCAATGTCTCAATGTTTGAGTAGTATCTTGTAATCAGTCTAGTTGCTGATATTACTGCCGTCAGCCTGTACTCTACAGGCTACTGTACGCCTACACGTGACCGTCCCATGCATGCCCGTTTCGCAGTTGAATGGATTTTCAAACATGTCCTGGAAAAAAAAAGTTTGTCTGTGACATCTCAGGAAAAAAATTGTTTGTTTTTGATCAGGGAGAAAAAAATGTTATGTTTTCTTGTTGGAAGGAAAAAAATAATTTGGTTAAGAAAAAAAACCATACCCTCCCCCCTGGTATTAAATGGTCCGCCCCTAAGGTGACATCATGGAATTGTCTTTTAAGCCGTACTGAAGAAGTTTTTGACGGACACATATAACGTGCGTAAGCACTATTTCATATATCATTTGAACATATTATAAACAATATTACTACACATTTACCAGCTTTTCAAGAACTATGGGGCATGATCTTTATCGAACACTTTTCTTTTTTTTAATTTGGAATCACATAATATACTTACCAGCAGTCCAAAAATATGCTTGTCAAAATGTTACGCTGCACTGTTATAAAATATCGCCATATTGACCACATATTCTACTCCTATTCTTTTAAAAGTAAATCGTACCCCATGAAGTTATTTTTTTTTATGCAACGATATGTTTAACTTGATGATGGTATCAAAAAAATATATATTTAGATATATTAATGGTCCACATGGGAATATTTCAATCACCTTAATCAATATAACACCTTAGCTAATTATGACACATTTAGCACAGTATTTCAGATACCACCCAAACTCAAGTCAATCATGGCATCATGCAGGTCGGCCATTTGAAGTTGATTGAGTTGACATTCTCCAGAGAATATCCCTCACTGAAACTGCACATTTTGTTTTATAGTGATGGTCTAGCTATCTGGCATAGCTTGTCAGATATCACACGTATTAAATCTATTTAGGTCGAAGCTCATAAGCCGCAAAATGCATATCTCTACACCCCCTAACTGATGATGGGTTTCCGAGATCTGCTTCGAAACAAAATGCTACCAGATATCAGGCATATTAAAGTTAATTATGGTTGATGGTCGGCCATATAGGTAGGGCAAAGTTTATTAACCACTTTGCAATATGAAGGAAATTCTCCCATGGGTTTGCGAGATCTGCTCCGTAAACGAAACGCGGACAAACGGCCGGACGGACCTACGGCCGGACATTCGAGGCAACGCCAATATAATAACCCCGCACCAACTTCGTCCAACAAGACATCGCTGCACAGCACATTTATATTGACAGGTCGGGTGTGTCCAAATATGAAAGTAGGCTCAACTGATATCAGCAGTGTCAACTCAAAAATACTTTAAAATCAAATGTCGCTTTCGGCAAGACGTTGTAGTAGACCTATATTACAAAACGACATTTATTAGACCTACATGTAACGCTTTCAAACAATATATTATTACCAAACTGTTGAACAATGTCGTCGCACAATACTGATATATTTTGCACAAACTATTGTCTAGTCATGGGGCGACTACGCTGAAAATTTCGCTAAGTTCTAATGTTAAAAGCTATTTCAGAAGTTAGTGACCTATCACCCCATATATAGTAGATCTATGAATAATTATGTGACAAATAAATCAAAGTTGCCACTAGATCGGGCACAATTGTTTCCTTATATGGGGTGATTGGCTATCATGTGACCCTCACATGAGTCACATGATAGCCCTCTAATCATCATGGGTCACATGATAGCCAATCAGTATCACCCCATATAAGGAAACAATTGTGCCCCATCTTGTGGCAACTTTGATTTGTTTGTCACAAATTTATTCATACTATATAAAGGGGGATATGTCACCTTTAACATACATCTGAAGCGAAGCTAGTAATAGGTTTATAGAGGGCGACAAGTTTGTTTATTTACTAGGGCCTAGGCTATATAATATGCTTTCAAACTGATACAATATATACATTCTCGACAGCTGTTCAACATTACTCATTAGTCCAATTTTGTACCACGTTTTTCCCCAGCGGATAGGCTAGCCTACCTACCATAATTTACTTTACATGTGTGCGCCCTAAACTTGGTCTATCAGTATATAATATGCCCCGTGTACAGTTTAAATAGGGGGAATCTCCGTACCTTCCGCACAAGAATGTCGGATTAATTTCTTTAACCTGCAGTTGATAAAGTGTAGCCTGAAGGTTGGTAACCCAGCGCTAGCCTCCCTTTCTTGACGAATACGGGCTAACGTTTGTGCTAGCCTCCGTGTTACCAACCTCCGTGTTTAATAGCAACAATTTATTAAGGTTATTAAATTATTGGTGTTAGCCATATTCTGCAGGCTGTGTAGCCCACGTTCATGAATACGGTTACAGGTCGTTGGTCCTACGGGCCATTGGTCCCACGGGCCATTGGTCCTACGGGCCATTGGTCCTACGGGTCATTGGTCCTACTTGCCATTAGTCCTACGGCAGGGAATAATTTATCTGGTCAGTTGAATCAATGTTGGGTTGATGTTGAACCGACGTCGTAAACAATTGACAAGCATTATATTCTCCCACCTATCCCCACCCTTGTAAAACAACCCTCAAAAGCCAGAATGTATAATGATTTGTAGTCAATTATTCATTATCATCCTTATGCGCAAATTATTGAAACTAAATGTGCTTCATTATCAGAGTTATTGCATAGTTATTTCAAGCTAAGACTCAAGCTCAAATTGTAGAAACACCAAAAATAAAATAATATTTGCAAATTAAACAATTCCTGACATTTTTACTGGACAATCATCTAAAAGCGTTAAAATAAATTTTCTATCAGTCATATATTTTATGTCATCACTAATACCACATAAATAGATTCAGATTATATTTTCCTTGCGGAAAGACAATAAACCATTGTGTCTATTCTATTAAACATAATATTAAAGGGACTCCTTGGGATGAGACATTTTCAATGTTGTCAATTTTGAAAATTTATTTTATATGAAGCTATATAGCCTACTGATCTTAACTAAAAATACAAAAAAGTCGAAAAACAATTTTAAAGCACAGAAAAAGAGTGAAATAGTTGTATTTCCAGGTCGTATATTGCCATGTAAACAAAACAAATATTCAGCACTTTACATCACATATTCCCACGTATCAGACGGTAAGATCAGAGCAGTCGCCGCTAATTGGTGTCTTATAGTCAGGACACAGGAGGACACACCTGCAGCACTGATTGTCTACCCAACGCTGGGGCGATGCCATCAGCATGTGGCCCAACATTCAATCGTCCTTCAGGTATACAAATAGTTTGTTTGGGTTACTTCTGGTTTCACAGAAATGTTGATTAAAAATATTTGTAAAAATATGAAAATTCTGAAAGAAATAAAACATGATCTGTGGGATACACTACTTCAGTACGGTATTAAAAACGAAAATTGATGTCATGTCAAGGAACTGCTTTAATAATCACAATCTAAGGCAACATCCCAATGCCCCGGTGAGATGATCATGAACTGTTCATGAACATTCATTAATTGTTCATCAATGTTCGTGAACAAAAAACTAGGAACCGTTCATGAACGTTCATCAACGTGTTCATGAACAGTTCATGTATATTCTTGAACAACAAATGAGACTTTCATTAAAGTTCATGAGATCATCAACTTATTCTGTTCATGAAAGAACAGAACTCTCACTTTGTTCATGAGCATGGGCTGTTCATAAACGGTCATGAACTCAATTAATTCATGAACCAGGGCTAGTTCATGAACGAGCATAAACTCATGAACCAGATAGTCATGGACGTGCATTAAATGTGTTCATAAACTATTCTTGAATGTTCCTGAACAACAAATGAGACATTCATGAAATTCATGAACTGTCAACCTAGTTCATGAACGGTCATAAACTAAAATAATTCCTGAACCAGATAGTCCAAGAACATTCATGAAAGCTCAATAAATGTGTTCATGAAATATTCACGAATTTTCCTGAACAACAAATGAGACGTTCACGAAATTGAGGTTGTTCATGAACGACCAGGAACTCGGGTGGTTCAATAATGAACCAGATAACCCAGGTGAGATGATCATAAACTGTTCATGAACATTCATGAATAGTTCAAGAATGTTCGTGAACAAAAAACTATGAGCGTTCATTAACGTTCATCAACGTGTTCATGAACGGTTCATGGATATTCTTGAACAACAAATGGGACTTCAATGAAAGTTCATGAGTTATTCTGTTCATGAACTCTCACTGTGTTCGTTCATGAATATGGGTTGTTCATGAACGGTCATGACTCAGATAATTCATGAACCAAGGCTAGTTCACGAACTACCATGAACTCAACAAATTCATGAACCAGATAGTTAATGAACATTCATGAACGTTCATTAAATGTGTTCATGAACTATTTATGAATGTTCCTGAACAACAAATGAGACATTCATGAAATTCATGAACTATCAACCTAGTTCATTAACGGCCAAAAACTAAAATAATTCACGAACCAGATAGTTCATGTATATTCATGAACGCTCATTAAATGTGTTCATGAACTGTTCATGAACTGTCAACCTGACGTGTTTATAAAATTGGGTTGTTTATGAACGAACAGGAACTGAGGTTGTTCAATAATGAACCAGATCAGCCAGCAACACTTAAACTAAGTTCATGATGTTCACAAACTAAGTTCGTGCTGATTTTCATGAATGTTCACGAATTAATTATGAAGATTCATTAACTTTCCAGTCTTTTGACCTGTAAAATACATATTGTATTTTGATCTGTGAATAGATTTTTATGAGATTACTTCTTACCTAATCACAGAAAGCTAATTAAGCTTCATTTTGTTAATTGAAAAAGAGATCGCCTCTCTGACAGTTTTACACAGAACTGAACAGAAAACTGAGAAACTAATTATTTTTCAATAATATGTATTCTATGGTTGATAATTTAACTTAAATTGTCTCAATTTGCTAATTAATTAGTTAATTAGCCATTGAGTAGTTTACACCATACTCGCCAGGGTTTTTAGGCTGTCATTCATCACATATTATGAACTTTCATGAACAAACCATGAACTAAATTGAGATTTTATGCTCATAAAAAATCATCAAAGTTCATGAAACTGTCCCTCATGAACTTTCATGAACTAGCCATGAACTGAATTGATCCCAACAAGTTCATAAAATTTAATGACTGTTCATGAAACTCTCCATATAAAATTCATGAACTAAATCATGAACAACATTACTTCATCAAGTGTTCATTAATATTCATGATTTGTCATGAACTGTTTTTGATGAACAGTTCATGAACTGGGTTGATGAACCATTGATAAATGTTCTTGAATGTTCATGTGGTCAACGTTCATCACTTGATGAACTTCATCTTACCGGGGGAATAAGTCAATGAATGTATTAAAATAGCAAAGGTGGGTTGATCCAACATTGTCTCAAGGAACTGTTTTAGCAAATAACACCAGATTAAATCTATTGTTTCCAACATGTTGATTATTCACAACTTCTACTATACACACAGAATTAGTTTATTATCATGTAATAGAAGTACGTCTAGTACGCTACTGATACACAACACTGACGCTATACAAACGCTATGTCATACGTTGGAACACGTTACTACACGTTACACACACGTTACGGGTAAGTTAAAACGTACGTCAACGTAGACCTATGCCGACGTGTTAGCCGATTATTTTTACACGTCGGCATACGCAGCTGCCCCATACGCTGTAGTGTAACAGCTCCATACCATACAGCGACGTGTAATCGCTATTGAGACACCCAAGTTTTCCCTCGGTCGTTATCACATTATTTTTTGTAAAAAATGGTTTGTCTTGAGGAGTTGGCTCGAAGTGATATCATTGTTGTGATAAATTAGAATACCCAGCAATCATAAGGGGTTGACCTAATGCTGTTTTAGTGCCGATTCGCCGTCTGCGACGCCTGTCCAACATCAAAACAACGCTGGCCCAGCATATTGTGCTGACTAATTAGTGTTATGCATATCGAAAAGCTGGAAGCAAAATGTCATAATTCGAGACGTTGAACCAATGTTGGCTTAATGCTGGCCCAGCTTCGAAACTCAACAATCCAGCAAACGGGAGGGGAGGGGGGGCGTGATGATGGCCAAATGCCTCCAGATTAGCGAACATATTGTGAGCAACAGGCTATCTAGAGACAACCATTTATCAGTGTTGGATTAATCACAACACTAGATGGCACCCAGCTCTGCTAACATGGATAACTTTAAAAATGGTTACAGAATATGCTAAGATCATTTATTGGGTAAACCATTCAGCTTTTTACTGTGTCAATATTAAATTGTTGTTTTTCGTGTTACACGCATAGCAAATTAAATAATACACATTACTAGTAATAAAACAGACACAAAATTACGTCGTTCACAACAACCTCGTTTATATTAGTCACGTTGTAGCTAGGCCCTATATATATGTTCTCAATAAGTAAACATTTTGGTTTAGTTTACAAAATTGTTACCATGGCTATTAACAATAACGTTTTATTTTGAAAACGTGCGAGGTAATATGTCATGTAGGGGGCTGCTCTATGTTCCGAAGGTTCAATGTTCCGAAGGTCCCATATTCCGAAGGTTCTATATTCCGAAGGTTCTAAGTACCGAAGGTTCTATATTTCGAAGGTTCTATGTTCCGAAGGTTCTATATTCCGAAAGTTCTATGTTCCGAAAATCCATTTCCAGCAGCGTTTTTTTCTATCTACCAAACAAATAGACATGGACCAAGCATAGTTTAAAACGCATATATTTATACCAATATAACCTTGTATGTTGTTCCGAATCATAGAGAGTAGTGGTCATTACGAAATCACATAAATCATCGTTATATAATCACATACATGACAAATAGGTCACAATATGTAAACAGAAGTTGTGTTAATTTTGATCTAAAAAAAAATCACTGTGTAGAAAAGTGAGTTTACATACAGGGGTCAGATATTACTTTTGTTTTTATCACTTGTGAGATGGGCAAAATCATTTAATCAAATTTATTTTTAAAATGTAGGTCAAAGCCGCCATCTTGAATTTTCGTTTTTTTCGAATTGCTCGAAATATACTAAATAAGCCTAAAATATTGAATTATATATTAATTATCATTTAAGTTTCAGAGCACATGAGTCCAATCAAAATAACATTTTTTATCTACAGTGTAATGGCGGCCATATTGTATTTGTCCATTTTTTTAACATATATGTTTAAGTTGTTAAAATGATTATATTTTCTACAGAATTTCATTCTACTAATAAAAATTTTAAATAAAACACATCACCCCATGTTATTTAGAATGTATAGGGCCTACCGTATGTTTTTTATACTGCATGGAGAAAACAAAGTGAATTGTCATTATCATATCAATATTATATAGTAAGCTACCAAACACCACTAATGATCACGTAACGCACAGAGATGTGATTACATAACGTTGTTATTTATTTATAGGATTATAGGATCATTGTTAGCAATTTTGTTAAAAAAAGTGCTTTTCGTATTCTACAATAGATTATAGGACCTAAAATGTTCCTAATTTCTTTCATGTTTCAGCTGTTTTTTAATCTAAAATACAACAAATTGATACGCTTCCATTTCCATATGATTATGTCAGATTTTGTTACTCCTTTATGGGCAATGAAACTGGTTGATGCATGCTGTGGCATTGTTGAAAAATGTAATATATTGTTATACGTGTAGACTATATGAACAAAGACACATAGTAATGCATTCGCGCAGTGTGAGTTGAAATTATGAAAAATGTGTTAAACTCGTGATTACGTAACGCTGGAATTCACGAAGTGTTACAATCCTAATTAAATTGAAATGGGTGTGAAGTGGAAAATTACGGAAGTGAAACCGCAGAATGACTGTTATCTCTCACAAATCATTAAAAAAATGATTGTCGGAGCAATGATTGTCGGAGTAATGATCGTCGCAGCAATGATTGTCGCAGCAATGATTGTCGGAGTAATGAGGCTGTCCCGGCAGTGCATGGCCATGGGGCCTAAACCCTTCATAGTAATATTTGGAAATTTGATGATATTGACTATTTTCATTCACCTAAAGCTAAAAATTGTTAGTTTTTTATTAAATGAATGTCGACTTATTTTGCTAATCCTGTCAGCAATCGAACTGAACTCAAATAATGAGTAATTTAAAGAGTGTCAGTGATTAATATGATGATTATGATAATCAGATATATAAAGTGATCATTAGAGAAATAGGACTGCTACACGAAAAACATCTCAACTGATGTTTTCCTACAAATAATTCTTATTATCAATTCATCAGGGGCAATGGATCATAGGACCAATGGGCATTCGGAACATAGAACCTTCGGAGCATAGAACCTTCGGAACATAGAACAATCGAGATATAGAACCTTCGGAATATAGAACCTTCGGAACATAGAACCTTTGGAACATAGACTGGGAACCGTCATGTAAGACGTTGATTTTCAGTTGCGAGTCACCGCGAATTGCACAAATTATTTCTACCTTCCCCGCATCACATATATATGTCCTGTAAAATATATATTGAACAATATCTGATACGTTCATGAAGAAAAGGTAGGCTACATTTTTCTCAATGTTGGTGTTTGCTTGATTATGGTATATTTTTGTCTTTACAAAATAATTTATAATAATGTAGACTAATTGACATTTTTCCAAAGCCACTAAATATATTATAGATCTAGACCCCTATAACAAGCTAGCCAGTGAAATTGGAGTTGTTTCAAAAGCTGATTTACCAGATAAAATTAGGGTTATGTCACAAGCAGTAGGACCAATGGCCCGTAGAACCAATGGTCTAAACGTAGGACTAATGGCCCGTAGGACCAATGGCCCGTACGACCGATGAACCGTAGGACCAATGACCCGTAGGACTAGAGAGCCGTCCCCCATGAATACGAGTCTGCAAGTGATTTATCTAAAAAGAGGCTAGCCTATAGGGCCTAGGCCTAGACTACAGGCTACATGTCAAATGGTCCAACTTTTTAACTGTAGTGTGGGCTACAATATTTTTACGGGATTCTCAGAATCGTTGCCAAATCACAAATGACTAGAAAATCGGGTTGACAAAATTTCATGAAAATCGCTTGAGAATTGACTGACTGGAGACCGATACCGAAAAGCGAACTTTCATTTTGGACCATCATTCACCACCTGTCCACTGTCCACCATCGAACAGACCGTACTGTAGTCTGTGGACTAAGTCTAAGACAGTAAGAGTAAGACAGTAAGACTAAGAGTAGGCCTATATGAACTTCACTTCAGTCGTTCAGTGGAAGTTCAGACTTCAGAAGTATAGTTCAGTCATTGACTAACGTTAGCCTAGTAGGGCCTACTAGGCTAGATCTAGCCCAGGCTACATAGACAGGTGGCCAAATCTCAAAATGGGCCAAATAAGCAGTGCGGTATGGACGGAATGTTAGGGGATGGTAATCACATCTGCCACTATCTACTAGGTCTACCTATACTATTACTAAACACTTTTTAAGTGGATGACAAACAAATAAATCGATTATCATTATTATTCATTATTACAGAAATACAGAAAAAATGGCGGCCATTTTCAGCCCTAACACTAACAGCTTAGCTATAGTCAGGTCGCCGAGGGTGGAACCTTGCAAATGGGTATATAAAATACAAACTTTTTTGCGGATTATTGAGGCATGATATGTCTCGATTGATATGAGTAAGCATGCCAGATTGGCACCTTTGAGCATTTTTACATATCACTGAAAATTCAAAATGGTCGCCGTCAACTCATGAAAAATCGACGTGTATACTGATTGTGGGGTAGAAATTTGGGTGTCAGAGCTGAAAATTGGCCTGAGTATCCCCAAATAGTCATACATCGCTCTCCTAAAATTTCACATGAATCCTATGTCGCGTTGGCAAAAAAAAACGGCAAATAATTCAAGATGGCCGCCAGCAGATATTTTGGATTTTTAGTAAGATGTTTTTTTGGACTAGTTGATTAGTACCATGCCACACAGCATGCAACGACTCCCTAGTGAGCTGCCAAGGTGGTAAAAAAAGTGATAACAACCATCTCAGTATAAGGCCTACCCCAATAGTGAATAGATATTGACTTAAACATGGAGTAATTATGTTGGCGTGGAGAATGTCGTTTCTCATATCAATACATTTGTAACCATTCATCAATGGGAAATACATGTAACTTTATGTTATGTGTAATTTAGAAGATGTGTTTCTGCCCAACTAGTTTTCAATTGCATATGTTGCCTCGATATTGACTATACTTCTCGTCTATTATATTACAAGAACGGAACATCATATGTCATGGTTATGCAGACCACCTTGCCATTGATGAATAAACATCATGATATTTGTTTGTGCAAGCATAGGTCTTGACCAAACAGTTATCCAAAGAGTATTTAAATTTTAATTAATCTGCTGGAAGCGCTTCTGGAAAACACACAAAGTTGAATCAATGTTGGTTTACTGCTGTCCCAGCGTCGCAACTTTAAGGGGAACACGATACGAGGGAACGTTATGATGGTACATATTCCAATTATATTTTATGTCCAATAAATTCATCTAAAATGACAGATGACTACTCATTTTTATAGATAACTGATGCCTAAAATGATAAGATTGATGCCAGAAATTGGTTCAGCGTCACAAAGTTAGTCAGAAGCCATATATTACACAACTACTGGACTACTTATGAAAATAAGGTTTGTAAGGTCACTGATGCCTAGAATGACCTACCAGAAATGGATTCCGCGCCCAAAGCTGGTCAGAAACGGGAAATCACATGAATTTTGCGTCGCAAAGTTAGTCAGAAACGACATAGTCTAAGGGCCTACATACAGTCTGTTTCACCAGAACCTGGGAGTAGCCTTTTTCTAATTTGCGTGGACGCTCTTTACAATTTTTCAACAAATTTTTTCTCGGATCATTTTTTCATGCTCCCCTAATATCCCTGAAACGTAGACCTATGCCGACGTGTTAGCCGATTATTTTTACACGTCGGCATACGCAGCTGCCCCATACGCTGTAGTGTAACAGCTCCATACCATACAGCGACGTGTAATCGCTATTGAGACACCCAAGTTTTCCCTCGGTCGTTATCACATTATTTTTTGTAAAAAATGGTTTGTCTTGAGGAGTTGGCTCGAAGTGATATCATTGTTGTGATAAATTAGAATACCCAGCAATCATAAGGGGTTGACCTAATGCTGTTTTAGTGCCGATTCGCCGTCTGCGACGCCTGTCCAACATCAAAACAACGCTGGCCCAGCATATTGTGCTGACTAATTAGTGTTATGCATATCGAAAAGCTGGAAGCAAAATGTCATAATTCGAGACGTTGAACCAATGTTGGCTTAATGCTGGCCCAGCTTCGAAACTCAACAATCCAGCAAACGGGAGGGGAGGGGGGGCGTGATGATGGCCAAATGCCTCCAGATTAGCGAACATATTGTGAGCAACAGGCTATCTAGAGACAACCATTTATCAGTGTTGGATTAATCACAACACTAGATGGCACCCAGCTCTGCTAACATGGATAACTTTAAAAATGGTTACAGAATATGCTAAGATCATTTATTGGGTAAACCATTCAGCTTTTTACTGTGTCAATATTAAATTGTTGTTTTTCGTGTTACACGCATAGCAAATTAAATAATACACATTACTAGTAATAAAACAGACACAAAATTACGTCGTTCACAACAACCTCGTTTATATTAGTCACGTTGTAGCTAGGCCCTATATATATGTTCTCAATAAGTAAACATTTTGGTTTAGTTTACAAAATTGTTACCATGGCTATTAACAATAACGTTTTATTTTGAAAACGTGCGAGGTAATATGTCATGTAGGGGGCTGCTCTATGTTCCGAAGGTTCAATGTTCCGAAGGTCCCATATTCCGAAGGTTCTATATTCCGAAGGTTCTAAGTACCGAAGGTTCTATATTTCGAAGGTTCTATGTTCCGAAGGTTCTATATTCCGAAAGTTCTATGTTCCGAAAATCCATTTCCAGCAGCGTTTTTTTCTATCTACCAAACAAATAGACATGGACCAAGCATAGTTTAAAACGCATATATTTATACCAATATAACCTTGTATGTTGTTCCGAATCATAGAGAGTAGTGGTCATTACGAAATCACATAAATCATCGTTATATAATCACATACATGACAAATAGGTCACAATATGTAAACAGAAGTTGTGTTAATTTTGATCTAAAAAAAAATCACTGTGTAGAAAAGTGAGTTTACATACAGGGGTCAGATATTACTTTTGTTTTTATCACTTGTGAGATGGGCAAAATCATTTAATCAAATTTATTTTTAAAATGTAGGTCAAAGCCGCCATCTTGAATTTTCGTTTTTTTCGAATTGCTCGAAATATACTAAATAAGCCTAAAATATTGAATTATATATTAATTATCATTTAAGTTTCAGAGCACATGAGTCCAATCAAAATAACATTTTTTATCTACAGTGTAATGGCGGCCATATTGTATTTGTCCATTTTTTTAACATATATGTTTAAGTTGTTAAAATGATTATATTTTCTACAGAATTTCATTCTACTAATAAAAATTTTAAATAAAACACATCACCCCATGTTATTTAGAATGTATAGGGCCTACCGTATGTTTTTTATACTGCATGGAGAAAACAAAGTGAATTGTCATTATCATATCAATATTATATAGTAAGCTACCAAACACCACTAATGATCACGTAACGCACAGAGATGTGATTACATAACGTTGTTATTTATTTATAGGATTATAGGATCATTGTTAGCAATTTTGTTAAAAAAAGTGCTTTTCGTATTCTACAATAGATTATAGGACCTAAAATGTTCCTAATTTCTTTCATGTTTCAGCTGTTTTTTAATCTAAAATACAACAAATTGATACGCTTCCATTTCCATATGATTATGTCAGATTTTGTTACTCCTTTATGGGCAATGAAACTGGTTGATGCATGCTGTGGCATTGTTGAAAAATGTAATATATTGTTATACGTGTAGACTATATGAACAAAGACACATAGTAATGCATTCGCGCAGTGTGAGTTGAAATTATGAAAAATGTGTTAAACTCGTGATTACGTAACGCTGGAATTCACGAAGTGTTACAATCCTAATTAAATTGAAATGGGTGTGAAGTGGAAAATTACGAAAAAAAATGATTGTCGGAGCAATGATTGTCGGAGTAATGATCGTCGCAGCAATGATTGTCGCAGCAATGATTGTCGGAGTAATGAGGCTGTCCCGGCAGTGCATGGCCATGGGGCCTAAACCCTTCATAGTAATATTTGGAAATTTGATGATATTGACTATTTTCATTCACCTAAAGCTAAAAATTGTTAGTTTTTTATTAAATGAATGTCGACTTATTTTGCTAATCCTGTCAGCAATCGAACTGAACTCAAATAATGAGTAATTTAAAGAGTGTCAGTGATTAATATGATGATTATGATAATCAGATATATAAAGTGATCATTAGAGAAATAGGACTGCTACACGAAAAACATCTCAACTGATGTTTTCCTACAAATAATTCTTATTATCAATTCATCAGGGGCAATGGATCATAGGACCAATGGGCATTCGGAACATAGAACCTTCGGAGCATAGAACCTTCGGAACATAGAACAATCGAGATATAGAACCTTCGGAATATAGAACCTTCGGAACATAGAACCTTTGGAACATAGACTGGGAACCGTCATGTAAGACGTTGATTTTCAGTTGCGAGTCACCGCGAATTGCACAAATTATTTCTACCTTCCCCGCATCACATATATATGTCCTGTAAAATATATATTGAACAATATCTGATACGTTCATGAAGAAAAGGTAGGCTACATTTTTCTCAATGTTGGTGTTTGCTTGATTATGGTATATTTTTGTCTTTACAAAATAATTTATAATAATGTAGACTAATTGACATTTTTCCAAAGCCACTAAATATATTATAGATCTAGACCCCTATAACAAGCTAGCCAGTGAAATTGGAGTTGTTTCAAAAGCTGATTTACCAGATAAAATTAGGGTTATGTCACAAGCAGTAGGACCAATGGCCCGTAGAACCAATGGTCTAAACGTAGGACTAATGGCCCGTAGGACCAATGGCCCGTACGACCGATGAACCGTAGGACCAATGACCCGTAGGACTAGAGAGCCGTCCCCCATGAATACGAGTCTGCAAGTGATTTATCTAAAAAGAGGCTAGCCTATAGGGCCTAGGCCTAGACTACAGGCTACATGTCAAATGGTCCAACTTTTTAACTGTAGTGTGGGCTACAATATTTTTACGGGATTCTCAGAATCGTTGCCAAATCACAAATGACTAGAAAATCGGGTTGACAAAATTTCATGAAAATCGCTTGAGAATTGACTGACTGGAGACCGATACCGAAAAGCGAACTTTCATTTTGGACCATCATTCACCACCTGTCCACTGTCCACCATCGAACAGACCGTACTGTAGTCTGTGGACTAAGTCTAAGACAGTAAGAGTAAGACAGTAAGACTAAGAGTAGGCCTATATGAACTTCACTTCAGTCGTTCAGTGGAAGTTCAGACTTCAGAAGTATAGTTCAGTCATTGACTAACGTTAGCCTAGTAGGGCCTACTAGGCTAGATCTAGCCCAGGCTACATAGACAGGTGGCCAAATCTCAAAATGGGCCAAATAAGCAGTGCGGTATGGACGGAATGTTAGGGGATGGTAATCACATCTGCCACTATCTACTAGGTCTACCTATACTATTACTAAACACTTTTTAAGTGGATGACAAACAAATAAATCGATTATCATTATTATTCATTATTACAGAAATACAGAAAAAATGGCGGCCATTTTCAGCCCTAACACTAACAGCTTAGCTATAGTCAGGTCGCCGAGGGTGGAACCTTGCAAATGGGTATATAAAATACAAACTTTTTTGCGGATTATTGAGGCATGATATGTCTCGATTGATATGAGTAAGCATGCCAGATTGGCACCTTTGAGCATTTTTACATATCACTGAAAATTCAAAATGGTCGCCGTCAACTCATGAAAAATCGACGTGTATACTGATTGTGGGGTAGAAATTTGGGTGTCAGAGCTGAAAATTGGCCTGAGTATCCCCAAATAGTCATACATCGCTCTCCTAAAATTTCACATGAATCCTATGTCGCGTTGGCAAAAAAAAACGGCAAATAATTCAAGATGGCCGCCAGCAGATATTTTGGATTTTTAGTAAGATGTTTTTTTGGACTAGTTGATTAGTACCATGCCACACAGCATGCAACGACTCCCTAGTGAGCTGCCAAGGTGGTAAAAAAAGTGATAACAACCATCTCAGTATAAGGCCTACCCCAATAGTGAATAGATATTGACTTAAACATGGAGTAATTATGTTGGCGTGGAGAATGTCGTTTCTCATATCAATACATTTGTAACCATTCATCAATGGGAAATACATGTAACTTTATGTTATGTGTAATTTAGAAGATGTGTTTCTGCCCAACTAGTTTTCAATTGCATATGTTGCCTCGATATTGACTATACTTCTCGTCTATTATATTACAAGAACGGAACATCATATGTCATGGTTATGCAGACCACCTTGCCATTGATGAATAAACATCATGATATTTGTTTGTGCAAGCATAGGTCTTGACCAAACAGTTATCCAAAGAGTATTTAAATTTTAATTAATCTGCTGGAAGCGCTTCTGGAAAACACACAAAGTTGAATCAATGTTGGTTTACTGCTGTCCCAGCGTCGCAACTTTAAGGGGAACACGATACGAGGGAACGTTATGATGGTACATATTCCAATTATATTTTATGTCCAATAAATTCATCTAAAATGACAGATGACTACTCATTTTTATAGATAACTGATGCCTAAAATGATAAGATTGATGCCAGAAATTGGTTCAGCGTCACAAAGTTAGTCAGAAGCCATATATTACACAACTACTGGACTACTTATGAAAATAAGGTTTGTAAGGTCACTGATGCCTAGAATGACCTACCAGAAATGGATTCCGCGCCCAAAGCTGGTCAGAAACGGGAAATCACATGAATTTTGCGTCGCAAAGTTAGTCAGAAACGACATAGTCTAAGGGCCTACATACAGTCTGTTTCACCAGAACCTGGGAGTAGCCTTTTTCTAATTTGCGTGGACGCTCTTTACAATTTTTCAACAAATTTTTTCTCGGATCATTTTTTCATGCTCCCCTAATATCCCTGAAAATTTGGTGCAATTTTGCTGTGTATTTTGGAAGTTAGACCATTTAACATGTAATAGGATTCTTGTTTCACGGCAATGGTGTTAAAGAGAGCTGTAATTTTGAAAATGTATTAGGGGGGCCTACATGCCAAATGGTCTAACTTCGCTAATACACGAACAAAATCCACGAAATTTTCAGGGATGTTGGAGGAAGATAATGTGTTAAAAAAATTTAAAGAGCGACCCAGCAAACTGGAAAAAGGCTACTCCCAGGTTCTGGTGAAACAGACTGTAAGTCTACTGTAGATCTGGCAATTTTTGCGTGTTTGAATATTCGCGAATTTCAGATTTTGTAACTTTTCGCGAAGTGTAGTCTATAGACTAATTCACAAAATTTCAAAATATTATATTCTGCACTTTAATTATAATCATCTGTAGACCTACAGATAATAGGTCAATAGGTCTACCAATGTAATTTAAAATATAAAAGGTCATTATGAAATCTTATTTTCATTGATGGGTTATCAACCATACGAAAAATACGTAACTTTTCGCAATGGCGGCCATTTAGTTTTTGCTCTAACATCAAAATAAAGCAAAAAATTGTTTGTCATCCGCCTGATGTGTTCACTAGCCTGACTAGGTAGTAACTAGACCCTATGTCAAAAAACGTGCATGACAATCCCTAACATTTTGTCCACCCTGCATGATAAATGTGAAATTTTGCCACCTGTCTAACTGTTATTGTTAACAGTCCATGCAGTCACTCACATCAATCATGCACAGTATGATTATTGTACAAAAAAAAGTGTAGCCTGTAGGATACATAACATGATAATATGCATTGACATGATGTACCTTTACTTTAGGCCTAGTTACTAAACTTACTCCCTGCTTTAGGTTAGAGTTAGACGTCCTGACGTCATGCCAGTCTAGTTTGTACAAGCTCTTGCTTCAACTAGGCCAAGCGTTATAACATTAACACGTGCGCGGCCTAGACTATACCATGCCCATGGATACTAAAACATGTGGGCCTATCCCTGGCCATGTTAGAAAGTGTACACTTCAAAACTGGATCATGTACACACCATATGCCCCATTTGCATAAGCCTACGTGCATGAATTGAGTGCTACAGCCAGTGAACTATATACAGTATATAGTTCACTGGCTACAGCCTACAGGCATGACAGGGTTATAAATAGGTTGGAGTCTCAGATGATATACTGGCCCATACAAACCTAAATAATGATAAATTCCACAAAGCCCCTATAAAGATTTAGACTAGTCTATGGAAAATAGACTAAATTACAAAATAATTTTGTATTAGGCCTAGGCTAGAGTCTAAAATATTTTCAATATAGCCTCCTATAAAAAGTGATACACTAAAACACGTTCACAAGCTCCTGGAACTTCAAGTTCCCAACTTCAAGTTCCGGGAACTTCAAGTTCCGAAATTCCAAATTAATAAAAAAAATAGACTATATAGACTATAGATCTAATCCAAGATGGCCGCCATTTTTAATATGGCCTCCAAGTTTAGAAAAACATCAATACGTTTTATTGTAATGATAAAAAATGATTTTAACTTGAATGTAGGCTACTGGTATTAAGTGTAGGCCCATATTGCATAGTCTCCATAGAGACACATAAAATACATGTAGGGGAGGACGGGGTATGTTCGAAACCTTAAGACATAATACATAGAGAGGGTTCGGGTATTTCCGAACGGGGAGGGGGGGGGGGGTATTTCCGAACATTGCTTACCGTTGCTGGCTAGACATGAATAAATTGTGGAATTATTATTTATATGGGCAAATGTAGGCCTACCTTGCAATGTAGACTACCTCTTAGATATTAGAACATCAAAAAAACAATTTTTGGTCATGATAGCCTCATCATTTGGAACGTGTTCGGAAAGAGACCCATCAATTAATTTGTCTTTGTCTAATTACGAACACTAGGCCTATACACCACAGTTTCACAGCGAATGCGTCATTGCGAAAGGAAGTACCGCAATGGAGCAATTTGTAGGCCTGCCAACGGTTGTAACGTTACTATGTGGGCTTGTAAAGAAATATGAAAGAAACTATGGAAAAACAATCTCAGATTTCAACAGATTCGGGTAATCTCGAACAGTGGCATTTCCAAATATTTTTTTGTTTCATATTTTTTTTTTTGTGGACGAATTACAATGCGCATTGATTCTATTTGTATCATATTGAGTATACTGCGCATGTTCCTGCTTCTAAACTGGTTATTTTCTCTTTAGATTTAAAAATCGGTGGGTGTTCGATTATACCCACCGTTACCTTGGGTACTACAACTTCCTGTACAACTTTCAGATTCATGAATGGCCGTGCACTTGGTTCATTACGTCATCAATCATAGTTTCATTCATCAACTGATGTCACGTGGGGAGCTGATAGACAAATGGGGACACCAGAAATCAAGTGCAGAGGTTTAGGTGTTCGGAAATACCCGAACCCGCTCTACCTGCTCAATAGCTATTTACCTAAATCACTCATTATTGCATACATATAGTGCTTCCACATGTATGATGCACGACTAAAATTTATAGTTAGTTGTCTTGTATATTTAAAAAATATAGCGCAAAATGTGATTACAACCAGACTGGTCGGACATGCCCCAGAGGCGGGGCATGTCCGACCAGTCTGGTTGTAATCACATTTTGCAGTACCGTTCGAACATGCCCCGGTTATTAAAGTGCAATACAACAATGACAATAATTGGCAATCCTTTGCATTTTATTATTGCATTTTGCATAAATAGCAGCAGTGTGATGTTGCCCTTACAAGGTAGCAGCACATTGTCAGTCTCCCATAATGTTGCCAGCAGTGGGCAATGGCAGTTTGTCCATCAGGCAACCGGCGCACCACTGGCGGCAGTTATCACGGTTATCCACCAACCGCCGGGTTAGGGCCTACCTGACAAAACAGCTTGTGTTGTATGAAAAAGTGTGATAATGTGTGGCTGAGTGAGTGCCAGCATGTATGGGTGAGTGTGGACATGTGTGAATAAGATAAACTATGTTGCAATTATGACCATTGGTTGGGAGGCTAGTTCAGGGCAAGTTCACACCCTTTGCGGGGCATATCCTAACGCGTTTGAACGTGCCCCGTAAAGCCATTTCAGCTTCAACCTCTATTATTGCCCGTACCCCTTGTGATGGTTCAAAAATACTTTCCCAGTATGTTGTATACCTCTGTGTTCTATTTATAGAACAACAAATGGTTACTTAACTACTAGTACTAAAACTGTAGTTCACATAGTATTTAGAAAAATTAACCTAAATAACATAAAATGAGACGAAAATCACGTATTTGAATCGAGAGCAAAACAAAAAAACTGTAGCTGATGCATTTTGGGAGAAACAGGGACTTAGGGGAGAGGTACATCATGAATTATATTTTTAATTCACCGGGTGGCCCTCAATTCTGAGTTACCAGCAGGGTACGAATGTGCCCCGATGTTCGAACATGCCCCGTCTTCCCCTGGCCATATTATCAAAAAGGTGGAATCCAGTGTGGCCGCCATTTTCAAGATGGCGAAATTCAGATTTTTTATTATAATGATAGAAATGACTTCAACTTGAATGTAGGCTATAGGAACAAATACATGTGTTGTAGGCAAATTATCGAAATATCCGAGTTCTTAATGTCATCATTGAAAAAATGACAATAACTTAAATGTATCAGGTTTATCTTGCATATGGACACATAAGAATATATGTAGTCAAATAATCTAAATGACCGAATTCAAGATTACCGCTATTTTCAGGATGGCGACTACTTGACAAAAAAAATTATGATTATTAAAACAATGATATCTGCTGTAGTGTGTATACTTTGTTTGACTTCAGGTCTTCATAGAATACATTTAGTTAAGTAAATCACTTTTTGCCATTGCAAGCAAGCAAGCAACAGGGCCAACAGGGATACACAACAATACCACGAGAGAGACACCCCTTCCAATGTAGGCCTATGTTGAATTGCTTTTACACGGTGTATGTTCGTTGATAAACTTTACGAATTTGGCTTATGATGTTATATTGATATAGGAAATCGTGTCTCAGAAATTTACAAATCAGAAGGTGCGGTATGCCATACTATATTTCGCATTGGAGTTTTTACAACAGCTGCATATATGACAACATAGATCATAACCCATCATCCATCCCTTGGAGTTCTTTGTGGAACTAGCATATCATCATTCCAGCATCCATGTCACACGAATTCTGGCTAGTTAAGACAAATTGAGTTTTTTTTGTTTCCACTATGCCGTGCAGGAGTTATGTTGATATCTCATCATTGCGTCATTTGTTTGAAGAACACGTTGCAGAGCACGTTATTAGCCATGTCCAATGGCTGCAATCTCAAAGGCAGTTTACTATAAACTCTGGAAAAACACCAGTCATGGCATATGTGATGAGTAAGTGTTTGCTATCACAAAGTAAATACAGTGGGTCAGTCCCACCAGTTATGCACATGATTTATGTTATGATACTCAGAGGGACTCAGAAACGACAGCTTGGAAAATGGTTGGACAGCCGTAGGTGGACAGCAGCTCTTGTTCGAGCTGGCTTAACAACTCCTGAAATGACTGATTATTTCTTGAATGTGTCGTGTGTATCCAGAACAAAACATGCACACCAGGTCACAGCTTCAGTATTGTAAACTCTGTTGCAACATGCTTACTCGTCATAATTTTATGTTAAAGAACATAACGATCATGCTTCTGTTTTTTTAATTAGTGACATGTGAGGAAGATGAAAATCCACAATTTAAGTTCTGAAGTTTGAAACTGAATATTGAATTATCAGTTCTGCAGTTATCAGGTACTGCAGTAGATGCCTTTCCCGGAATATCACTTGATCATGCTCACGAAAAAAACGACAAGCTGGTTGAGGGTGATGGTGAAGCAATGGGACTCCTCTCGTCTACTTTGATGGATAGTGTCTTGTTCAGAAGTAGCTAATGAGTTTGGGTGTTCATTGAAAATAACGATCAAAGAGTGACCAAGGTAAGAACCAGACATACTGTCATCATCGGAATCAAAGAAAATAAGTGAAAATGTCCAGTGAAATATTTTCTTGAAAATTTCCAGCAGCTGTTTTTTCCCATTATGAAATCTCTGTTGGATATGGTGTACAGACTAGATATTGTGTGAAATGTTTATATTGGACAAATTCACTGTACATAAAGAACAGGGAACAAGAACAAGCCTACGTGAGCAAAAGATTGTGTCCACACTTGTCACCATATAAGCATTACTGCTGCATGCACTTGACGCTAGTAAACATGGCCAAAGAAAGCTAATGATTACGTACAGTTGACTCAGATGTTGCATTATGTAATGAGCTCAAGCCGAACAACTTTGTTGAGGTTAGGGGGTCGGGTAAGACAGACTCTGCAGTCGTCCCCAGTGTGACTCTAACTACTCGAACTTGTTCTTACTTCTTGTACCCGCCTGTTCGGCGGTGAAAGGAAAGATCAAATATAATAACCAGATGATGTTCACTTGTCCATTTTATTGAAGATAGATAGCACTATCCATAACTCGTGGCAGGGGACGAAGATCAGACAAACATAGCTCTTCTCGCTCCTTTGAGCAACTCGCTCAACACATGCGCTCGGTTTGTTTGCCGGGATCTGAATGGTCAAGAAATGGCGGGAGGCCGCAGAGAGCGGCGGTCCTGGCGGGAGTAGAACTCGTCAGTCCTGATCTCGCACAGGTCCGCTTGGCTCAAACTGGGGTCGTTCGAGATCAAGATTCTAGCTGTTACAATTGCCACATTACCCCCGGGCTAAGTGGCAACGTATATCGAAAACTTACTGATTGTGGATCCAGTAATAGGTAGAGATCTGATTATCGTACCATCTGATCAACTCAACCGCCCCGAGCTATGACAAATGATACAACTTTTCGTACTCGAACAATTCAACAATTCAACACGAACAAATCAAGTCGTCATGTGTGGAAAAATACAGTGTGGGTAGTTAGCGGTCCGCAGCTGGTGCAGCAATGACCATCCTCTCCAAGTCCAATTAACCCTATCTTTGGTAGTAAATATCACGGATAAAGTAGTGCGGTCTTGCTGTCAACCCGTCGTCCCTCATCTAACTGAATTATCTGATTTCTTTAATTCCAAAAAATTCACTTTCTTAAATTACATATTACATAATTTAATTATGCCGGGTCCAGCAAAATTCATATGTACAATTTAATTATTACGATGCGTGGTGCAGCTGGTCCCGCCGTATATATCATTAGGCGCTATAACCGCATGAACCAGCTGCAAGAATCGAGCAGGTGTGTGTATGGTACGTCCAACACGTGTTTGTGTAACAATTTTATCTGCATTCGCTTTATCGTTATTGACAATACTAGTACTGCTTTGAACTTCCGTTCGTGAGGTCGGTGTTGTAACAATGTTAAGTAATAAGTGTCTAAATGGGGGCTTCAGTAATTAAGTGGTGTAATAAACATGCTGTCCTGGGCTGTTTACATGGGAACCACCCGGTGGAGACGGTACTGTTGGCAAGTACTGATGATCACATCGGAGGTACCCGTGTGGCGGATGCCTGTGTGAGTCGGCTCCAAGAAACAGCCCAGGAATGTCAAATTATACAGAAGTAAGGATTCTGATTGGTGTAGGCGACATTGCACAACAGGAAGTGACCGCACCCGTCAGGATCCACTATGAAGTCGAGGGCGCGCTCAGCCTTCGAGGAGAAATTGGTAGACATTCTAAATTCTAAATGTTTTGAATTTGGCTAACTTTAGTGGGAGTTGCTTCGGTATCTAACACATTGTAGATCACTGAAGCAACAGCGAAATTATCTAACAAATTACACAACGAGAGAGAGTACTAACAAAAGAGTACTGAGAAATTGAACGTTTTTATGCTTAATATATATTATATATATATATATATATATATATATTTAAGACTTTACATATCCTATCCACATGTGTTGTGTTTGCCGTGCCACAGATAACATTTGGACACACTACGATAGTTGGTGAGCGTGTCAACGTCGGGACATCAGTAACATTTAACAAGAGTCGTTGCATTGGTACAGTGGTGTGCGTGACCAAGGTTTGCGTCACGTATACTCCTGTTACATTGGTACTGTGACCAGGATTTCTTGTCACGGATAAGACCAGTTACAGTGTTTTTGTATCGTTACGTCTTTTCTTAAATGCAATGGTACCCGACCCCATTCTCCCCGTTAGAGCGAGAAGTAATGTTCGTCCTGGTATGCTGCACTTTATAAAGTGTTGGCGAGTTGAGCAACCGTGCTCCTTTCGTATTTGACCGTGGAGCAATTGCTGGACCTGATCCAACTCCAAGCGTCGGAGACTGTGTATTGGTTGTCCCACCCGATTTTCCTCCAGTTTGTAAAGGCTGCGGAGTAATCATGCTACGTGATCGTGCTTGGGCCGTACGAGGCTTACGAGCTTATTAGCCGTCGGTAATGACTTGGGTTGCATTTGACGCTTTTGTGTGATCCCTGGCTCAGGCTCACCCTCGATATGCGCTTGTTTCAACCTTGCCTTTCTGCAGGATTTTGAAATCTCGGCCACTCATTGATACGACCTTGTAAGAGCAGTCAGTGGTTGTGAAATTGTGATGCGTCGCAAAAATGTATGTGAACATGTTTCGAGTTCCTTGAATTGGAATGTGTCTTTATGTGATGTGTCACGCGGGGGACATAAACTGAGCCGCAAAATGGCTACCCATAACTTGTCTGAAGAATTGTCTACGTCTGTATGTGCGTCAACTGTATAATTATTTGTAAATTCACCAGGCAACCTAAGTGTCGTGCCTTAAATCATCTCGGCAGCCGATCTGCCCAAAAGTTCTTTTACGGCAGATCGGATGCCGAGTAATACTGCTGGCAACGTAGTTGTCCACGGGTTCGGTGATTCATGTGCCATAATGGCGGCCTTCAGCTGACGGTGAAAACGTTCAACCATGCCATTCGACTGAGGGTGGTAGCTCGTTGTACGATTTCTGATAATGCCAAACTGGTCACACAAATTTTCCCACAATCCGGATTCGAACTGGGCTACATCTTTATTCATACCGTGCCATATGAAGCATGTATTAATGAGAGGTTTCGTAGCCCTATGCGACGAATGGCCTAAGCCATGTAAGCTCTAAAAACCTGTCTGCAAAATTTAGGTGTGACGTACGGTCTGGTACGTCCCGTCGACACGTCGCACCATACCAGAATATTGTCGAAGGTTTTGATCAACTGAAAATCTAACGTAGTAGACGGCGAATATCTTAACCTCGTGAATTCAGCGTCGAGGGCCTGATCTTTGCTAAATTCTTTGTAATTAATCACTAAAGCACTGCCAATAGCTGACACGGACGGCCGCGAGAATGCGTCGGCTACGAAATTCTGCAATATAGGCCATGTGCCTTGTTTGGCGAAGCGATGGGCGTTCAGTCGTTGAACTCATTACATAAGTTAAAGGCTGGTGTTCAGTATTGACGAAAAAATCGCGGCCTTCTAAGTTATGTCTAAAATGTTTGACTGTAGCGTAAACTGCCAGAAATTCTCGGTCAAAAGCACTATAACGTGTTTCTGCTGGAGATAATTTCTTACTAAAGAGTGACAGAGGTTGCCAAATGTTATTAACACACTGTTGCAATACGCCCCGATAACAAAATCACTAGCGTGGCATGTGACGTTCAATGGTGCCGAAGGGTTCGGGTGACCCAGCAGGGTCGCGTTAGCAAGCATTTGCTTAGACTCAACAAAAGCTGAATTTGAACTTTCAGAACAACTCAAATCGAAATGTGATTTAGGCAACAACCTTGTCTGTCCTTGCTGCTGTCAGTAATGTAGGCCTATTCAGAGGCGGTAATTTTGCCGCACAATGAGGTATAAATCTGTGGAAATAATTGACCATGCCCAGATATCTACGCAACGCCCATTGTTCCTCCGGTTTCACGAAATTCACGATCGCGTCTACTGTGGTGGGCAAGGGGGGGGGGGATGGCTTCCGAACAAACGTGATGTCCTAAGAAACTTAATTCTGACGTGCCAAACTGGCATATCTCAGGCCCGATAATTATTACGTATTCGGCAAGACGCGTGAATAAGATAGTCAAATGCTCCTTGCGCCTGGCATGGTCTGAACTTGTCACAAGCAAGTCGTCTAGATAAACAAAAACAAAATCCAGACCGCGTGTTACATCGTAGATGAACCTTTGAAATGTTTGACCCGAATTACGTAAGCCGAAGGGAGTTTTGGTAAAACTGAAAAGGCCAAAGGGCGTCGTCACGGCGGTTTTGTGGACGTCTGATGGCTGAACTGAGATTTGATATAATATGCCCGTAATAAATCAATTTTTGAGAAAACTTTGGCCCCAGCGAGACGCTGTGTGAAACCTTGTATATGAGGAATAGGGTATCTGTCAGGCACATTCTGCGCATTTAAACTTCTATAGTCGCCACAAGGCCTCCAATCTCCATTCTTTTTAGGGACCATGTGGAACGCCGACGACCATACACTGTTGCTGGGTTCAATAACTCCAAATTTAATCATATTATCGAACTAATCATCTTGTCGAGCTAATCTGCGTGGACGCGCAAAAACAGGGTGGCCTTTTGTCACGATTTTGTGAGTTATTCCATGCTTTACTGTCTCGCCCTTTGTAGTAGGGTGCGTCAGTTCTGGAAATTGAGAAAGTAACTCTGTGTATTCGTTTCGAATAGAATCTGTGCGTTTAAGTAATGAAATGAAATGAATCGGGCTTTAGGCCACCTTTGTGCACATATAGGCTAAACCGGGCAGGAGAACCTCCTGAGGATGGTGAGATGATTGAGATGACACTGTCCTCCAGACACAGGAATCGAAATTCGAGCCCTGGAGGTTTGAGGCCGAGCACGCTACCTCTCGGTCACGGAGGCTCCCCACAATACTGACTTCCACACGTGGATGAGGAAGAAACATTTTGTTTCTTTCAAACCGCCGAGACCGGGAACCGAACCCCGAACTCTGGCGTGAAAGGCAGCGGTGCTAACCACTACCCTAGAGCCCCCGCTCATGCCGTTAAGTAACAGCGGTTTGATTGACGATAGAGTTGGGTGGATAGCCAAACCAGTAGTCATGTCTCTCAAGCATCTACCTTGTAAATCAACAAGTAGATTATAATGGATCAAAAAATCTGCCCCTAATATAGGTTGCTTAATATCAGCGACAATAAACGTCCAAGTATAATCTCTTTTGAGACCAACGTTAACTAGGCCTACTCATTTGCATGTACCGTGGGTAGTAATAGTTGTGTTGTTTGCTGCGACAAGGGGTGTAGTCATGTCGCGTCTTCACCGGCTCACCAGCCACAAGAGTTGCTACCTTGCGCTGGCCAATCAGTTTAAAGTAAACACAAGGTTCTCTGCACATACGTTCTTTATCACCGAATATTTGGTGGTAATAGCAGACCTGTGAATTATCAGTGTGAAATAATGTAGAAGCTTTATTGTGCTGTCTGTCTGGCGGCGGTGCGGTAGGATGGGCGACCTTTTGGTTTACAGGAAAAACACATTGTCTTCTATCTTGATTTTTAGGAGCATTAGGTACAAAAGGTTTTGCGTTAACATCTGGAAAAGCTGGCGATTTAACAAATGTTCTGTGGTCTCTGCTGGCTGCAGACTGCTTATTGTTAAAATGTTTCTTTTTCGCACCTGATGTTTCTAGGCGCTCCAGACGTTTCAAAATGTCTTCTATGACTCCGATTATTTTTGTGCTCTCTTTAACATTGATCTCAGATACTCCCACAATTGTCTCTTTCTCATCGTTTTCTGAAGCAAAGGCTCGGTCTGCCAGGTTGGCTAGACTCTCCAACAATGTGCTGTTTGGTTGTGTAGCTAAATGAGTTCTAATGGATGTCAACATCTGTCGGATGAAAGCCTGGCGTATGACGGCTGTGCCGACAACTGCCGATGCCTCGAAACCGAAAGTCTTCGGAAGGCGTCTGAGGAAACGAGACGGAATGTCGGTTGAGGAAACGAGACGGAATGTCGGTTCCTGATTTCTCTCCCGAAAAAAACTTTGTTCACCCGTTCCGACGTTGTCAGACCTCTTCTTTCAATTAGTACCTCCTTGAGGTTGAGATATTTTTTAGTGCGAAATGGTTGCAATAATACGTCACACACATCCGATGCCACCTCACCTGATAAAACAGCACAAGTCAGCCGAGAACTTTCGTCGACGTCAGTTATACCATGTAAATCGAACTGTGTTTCGATTTGGTTTAACCAGATCTCGACGTCAGTTGAGTAAAAGTTTACTATTTTAAACTTAGGAAGGTTCTTTGATCGCCTTGACGACCGATGATAAGCCGGGGATGGGCTTCTTGAAGAATCAATTCCTAATAACTCACTCTGTCTTCTACCATCCCTGGCAATTCTCAAAAAATCGGATTTCACCTCTTGTAGTCCGCCTCCGTTTCTTTCAGCATTGATGTATTATCGTCACCGAGACGATAATAAGAATCTTTCCGGCGAACACCGTTATGCTGTGGTGGTTTCAAACCAAATCTTTCACTATCGCCTCTTTTGGCCATTTTGTAGTTTTAGTTTTTTAAATGTATCTATCTATTGAAGCACTTAGTCTGCGGTCCTATTTAAGGCTAACTAGGCATGATCTAAGTGTGTTTGAAATGACATGCTATTTAGCCATGCTAGTTACTTGTTTGCCTTACACCCCGCGTCTGAGGGTGTGCGGATCTTCACTCCCCGCCGTGAGCGCAATTGACGTGCATAGCTATCATTTATTTATTTATTGATGTGGGAAGATTGCTGTTCGCTTAAGTTAGGACCACATGAAGTGGAATGGGAAAATGAAGTGTAGATTAGTGGGATTGCTGATCACAAATATCTGTAATGTCAAATCTGCTTATCTACTACGCTTCTGTAGCGTAGTAGAGTGTAATCATTTCTTATACATAATTCATATAAAACGTAAGGATCTGGGTCAACGCCAAATATATTTTTTCTTAATAGTTGTCTTGTATATATTGTGATTATCTGTTTTATTTCTTTTTTTTTGGAGAGCCCCTCGACTAGCGCTAATAGTGCTGTTTTGGTTATCCAATGGAAATAAATAATGTTCACAATTTTACTGCCGGGTTTGAGAATGTCCACCCTCGCTAAAAATGTGCCCCAGGTGGTCTACTATCAAAAGCAGGTGGTTTGATTTCGGGGCCATTTTTGTACGCAAACACCTCTTGGCTCCAGGACTATTTTGCTGGTGATACCTTATCATGGTATGGCTCTACAAGAATAGTAATATGGATATAAAATGTCTTACCTACATTGGGGTCATTAGCAAAATCGACGTCTAAATATAATGGAGAAGGAATAGTAGGCTACAATGCTTAGGTTTGTTAGACTGTCCATCTAAATTTTTGGAAATACTCTATGATAATAGTCAGCCTTAGCTTTTTTAATTAAATGGGTGTAGCATAGTTTTTCCAGTATTTGTAATCGTCATTTTTGGAAATACTCTATGATAATAGTCAGCCTTAGCTTTTTTAATTAAATGGGTATAGCATAGTTTTTCCAGTATTTGTAATCGTCATGATAGTTCTTAGCTTTAGCATTGTCACGAATACTCAGTGCATGCTTCAGGGGTTATCCAACCAGGTTGATACATAAAAACTCAAATTCAAATGAAGAAACAATTGACGACGTTTCTTGATCATTTGAGCTATTAATATCAAGTAGCTGTTAATAAATCATTAGTAAGGTTGAGAGAAGGTTTTTGTATACAAGGTAACGAGGTAATTTATTCAGGATCCCGTAGGACATGAGAATACGATGCACGATTGATTTATGTTGGCCAACCTTCGAGCTCATATAACAGTGTAATATCTTGTCGATGCCAGCAAATGGAGTAAAATGACCGCTCTTTACTGTTCATTTGTTACATATGTATGCTCTATGAAAACTATATATTCGGGTTTTGTGTGCATCTAGTGTATTCGTTTACAATAATATGTTCAAGATGAAAGTTACCTGGTACAATCATTTTTAATGTTCGTTTTATATTTACGATAAGTTGACAAGTCAATGTTAAGGTCCCCCATTAAAATAATTGGTTTACTTTCTGGATACACAAGTGTTAGGCTGTAAAGTGTAAAGTAGGTAGCTCGACATGCTTCGCTGTGTAAACATTGTGAGCGCCCACGCATGCGCATCATGGTCCGCATCCACAGAAGTGAGATCAGCCGCAATGTAAATATGTATCATGGCTCAGTGAAGGGGCGTGGCGCTTTGGTAGAGCGCCTGACTGCCTCGCCAATCATGCATGCGTCCCGGGTTCGAACCCCGCTGTCCCTGCGTGGTTTTTTTTCCAGAGACATATCCTTCTTGCTCCCTTCTCAATGTGACGACGCGTTCACGTTAATGGCGGCCTCGTCAAGTTAAGGTTGAAACCAGTGTATCGACATTAATTTCGCGCAAGGCCACACGCTACGCGCTCCTTCACGTGGTTGGCGCAGTGGCTGCGTACAATCCTGTGTTGGTTGACTATTTTGACGGCGTTTTAGTAAACATTCTGCGATATACCGTCATTAGGGCAGTGTTTTGCCGACATTTCATAATATATATTGCGGCGTATAACGTCCGTCTGTCATAACAGTCAGCTCTTACTGCATTAGAGCTAACCCTTGTGGTCCCGTCATGCATTCATTCAAACGACCACATTTTCCGCGTTGAATTCCAACCTTTGTGTGATTACTCACGCTTTGCCTGGAGGCTTTACTAGATGTCTTTTGTTTATATACACGTACAACAGGATATGACATTTTTCAACAATACCACAGGATCTGTTTTTAATGCAAATTTTCTGGTAAAATATAATTTTGTAGAAAATATAATAATTTGAACAAATTAAAAAATGGGCAGATCCAACATGGCCGCCATTACACTGTAGATAAAAATGTTTTTTCGATTGGACACAGGCAGCATGCTCCCGAACTTCCATAATATAATTCTATATTTTGGGTTTCTTTCAGTATATTTAAAAAAAATCGAAAATTCCAGATGACCGCTTTGACCTAATTTTTATTCATACATTCAATTAAATGCCTTATCCGTCTCACAAGTGATAAAAAACAAAAGTCACACCAGACCTCTGTGGGTAAACGTATTTTATTACATATTAATTTAATTTTAGATCTTTTACATATTGGGACCTATTTGTCATGTATATGATTACATATCGGTGATTTTCGTGATTTTGCAATGATTACATAACGGTGATTTTGCAATTTCGCTCTGTCTGATTCAAAGCAAAGTACGCAATGTATACTGGTATAAATATAGGCTATGAACAGCATTAATATTTCACCTTATGCAGCTCTTTGTGCTTATTACTGCAACACACAACGAATAATATTGGAAATTGTCATGCGTGTGTCGCGGACCTTCCGCCGTATCGGCCCTTAACATGTTGAGGGCCGGTCCTATACATGTAGTAGTCACTAGGTGATATCTAAGTCAGCCGTTACAACGAGAATTGACCATTTTACGGTCTCATTACACACATATAAAAATGTTCAGTTAACATAAAAGAGATTTCTATAAAGAGCAATAACAATCAACTTTTTTTAATTTAAAAATTATATTTGAAAACGTATGTAATTCGTTATGTTTAGTAACATGCATATTTTATCAATTCCACCGTGATTCTACATACATATTATGTACATACTGAAATTTTGAAAGGGCCCATATATGAAATTATTGTAAGTGTGTGGATATATAAACAAAAATTGCGCTATATTGGAGGGAGGGAGGGGTGGGTGTGGAGTGCCTATGATTTGACCTTTAAATCTTCCATGGGGGTTCCGAGTAACATGGCTATAGGGTTCAATTTATGCATAAGCCATGGAGGCCGGTCCCGATGGCTCATTCGTATCGACTGCACGGGGCTTGTAACCTGGAGGTACCAGGCTCGAATCCCGGTCGGGCCGGATAATTGTCATCGTGGTTTTGCATATACAGTGCTCCAAACTGTTCAGAGGCATGGAGTGTATACAGTGCTGCTTATGCTACTGTGTACTATAAAGAACCCTTGAAGTCATTCGAAATAAAAGTAGGGCATAGTTCGAATCAAGTTCTTTTTGAACAGCAGGTATCTCGGATCATCTTGCATTCATATCAGAAATTGACTGTTGTAAGACGAAATGGAACAAAGAAAAAATATCGTTTCGAAAAATAAACAAAGTTTATTATGAATCGTTTCATTCAGATATTCTCAATTCGGATCTAATAAAGAAACCAGAGAAAGATCTCTCGGCACTATTTCAACAGTATGATTCTGTTCTTAGCTCTATTTTAGACAAACACGCTCTTGTAAGTACAAAGACTCTGCCCAGAATACACCAACTCTATCAATGACTCCGGAAATAATGAAGGCTAAAACCCTTCGCCACAATCTCGAACGAACATGGAGCAGATCTCGCACACATCTAGATCGTTCTCGTTACAAACTTCAATGCCACTTGTGTAATAGAATGATGACAAAAGCTGAATAAAAATATTTAGCTGATGTTATTTCAGAAAATTCGGACAATCCCCTTAGCACTAATCCGTAAAAATTAAAGACACTCTGTCAGATAAAGTCATACTCTCATATGAAGTTCCACGGGGCACTGTGCTATTACCAGTACTTTTTACTTTATACACTACACCACTCAGCGGCGCTATAATCTCTAGTTTTGACATAAACCACCATATCTATGCCGATGATACTCAAATTTACATGTCTATCAGTTTCAAACGCTAAGGAGTCTCTTGCAAAGTTGCAACATTGTTTAATGGGTGTGTCGGTCTGGATGACAGGGTCTAAGCTGAAGCTTAATCCTAGCAAGACAGAATTTCGTCTTATTGGGACCAAACTTCAACGAGAAAAATTCTCGAATTATTTCCCATGCTTAATTCTAGGTCAAGACACAAATCCATCTACATCAGCTAAAAATCTTGGTGTAGTATTCGACAGTAGCCTGAATTTCCGAAAACACATATCCCAAACATGTATGGCATGCTTCTATCATATCCGTGACCTGTGTCAAATTCGAAAAAGACTATCCTTAGATCTTGCCAAGCAAATAGCAGTGGCACTCGTCAGTAGTAAGTTAGATTATTGTAACTCACTTTTTCACAATATGCCAGGAAAGGATATCGCTAGATAACAACGTGTTCAGAACTGCCTTGCAAGAGTGGTAAACAAGGCCCCCCACGATTTAGTCGTTCCGTTCCAATTGTAAAACGATCACATTGGCTCCTGTCAACTTTCCCATTCATTTTAAAATATGCGCAATAACTTTCCGAACCCTAAAAGACAACCAACCTGTCTATCTGGCTGACTTACTTGTTCGGCCAAAATGCTCAAAATATCTATGCTCCACAAATTCAAATAGATTTGTTGTTTCTCGTATAAAGACTAAGACTTGGTTAAGCGCTTTCTCTGTATCTGGTCCAGCCTTATGGACCAAAACGTAATGCCAAAACAATCTTAACATTCTGAAAATTACTTAAATCTCACCTATTTGACCTGGCTTTCCCACCCTAGCCCCTCAGCAGCCCGGCTCCCTGTTGACGAACCTGCTTTGGCCTCGATTATGACACATGATCACGCTAAGGATGTATGCGCCTCTGAGCTCGGTCCGCTGATGATATAGGCGCTATAGAAGTTTGATTGATTGATTGATTGATTGATTGATTGATTGATTGATTGATTGATTGCTTGATTGATTGATTGATTGGTTGATTGATTGATTGATTGATTGATTGATTGATTGATTGATTGATTGATTGATTGATTGATTGATTGATTGATTGATAGTCCCGGCCTCTGGCTTCCTTCTGTCGCGATATTACTATGATTGTGCAGAAAGCGACGTGAAGCAATATTCACTCACTCAGTCACGCATAAGCCATGGGCGGATTCAGAATATGAAAAAAGGGGTGTGCCGGGACTGCAGATTATTTTGGCATATTTTGGCCAGATTGGGGGACTTTTGAAATAATTTAGCAAAAAAGGGGAGCCAATTTTGGCTTTGTGACCCCTAAAACGGGAGTAATTACATACAATTTTAAAGAAACTTATTTCATGTAAAATATTAAGGCAAATAATGACCAGAAGAAATGACCGAACGCATACAAAACAGTTATTCTTTGAAGTCATTGAAACAAAACGTATTATTACATTTTATTTTAAGATGTATATCTCATGTAAAAAAACAATGAAATGTAGAATTTTCAATTATTATAAAATGGGGACAGATTATACTAGAAAAAAAACGTTGAAGGGGCAACAAATATTTAAATCGATACTAAAAACAGAAAAATGGAAGTAACTAGAAAGAGTTGTTCGGAAACGAACACGAAAGCAGCCCTCCGTTCTCGCTCGGCCACTATTTTAAAATTGTTTGCTCCCAAAAGTTAATCAGGTTATTGGCTGACATTGCTGTGCATATTTGCCAAATAAGAAGAAGATCTGTTGGAAACTTTTTCCTGAAACGCGTTAACAAGTATTCCTTTGTTAGTGGCCCTAGTAATTGAAGGGTTGATTATATGAGGATCAAAATGTCAAAACAAATCCCCAGTGGTATATGATGGCTATGTGAAGTATGAGGAAACAGAAATTCGTAGATCAGCTATCAATCAAGATTTCCGATATAGTGAAAAAAAAAAAAAAAGGCCGACTGGCGTCCATTTTCGATTTTTTAGTGTGAAATTTGTCATGGGTTAATTATCCTTGTGTGAAACATTACATTTTGTTTTATGCTCATGGTCCAATCATTTTGCATTTCTTGAGTTAAGTAAATATTACCAAATTCAAAATGCATTTTGAAATTGTTTGATTCAAAAGTGGGTCAGGTCATTGGCTGACATAGCTGAACATATTTGCCATATTAAAAGAAGATCTGATGGCAACTTTTTCCTAAAATGCGCTAACGAGCATTTCTTCGTTAGTGGCCATAATAAATAAAGGGTTGATGATATGGGGATCAAAATGTCACCAAAACAATTCCCCAGTGGTATGTGATGGCTATGTGAAGTATGAGGAAGCAGAAGTTGATAGATTAGTAGCTATCTTGAAAACAAATAACTGCGGCGGTGGTAAATAAATTAAAATTACAGTCGAATTGAGTCGGAAATGATTAGATTGCAAAATACGGTTGAGGGGGCAAGGGAAATTGAATAGTCAATAACAGCTATTTTCATTCTAAAATAAAAGACGAAAAAACTAAAATAATGAGATATAATTGCAAAGGCTCTCAGTTCATGTAAAATAGTAAGCAAAATTAAAATTACCAGAGTAACCGATGAAATTAGAAATAAAAGGTAAACATGGTAAAGGGGCATGTTAACTCTTAGGTGTCATTAAAATACCTTTTATTAAAAGAAACAGAAAGCAAACTTATGGAAATGTTGCATTTAATTTTAACCTGATCAACAAAATATATATTTTTAAATTATTATGAACTGAGTATTAATTGTATGACAAAATACAGCTCAAAAGGCAAGGGATTTAAAAAAATTCAATAACAGCTATTTTCGAACAAAATAGAATAAAACGAAAGTAATTAGATATAATTGCAAATGCCCTTATTTCATAAAAAATTTTGAAAAATGTGAAATACAAGGTAAAAATTAGAGAGACGCTGAAATTGGCACAGATTGCATCAGAAAATACGGCTGAAGGGGCAAGTAAATGTAAAATCACCAATATAAGCGATTTGCATGTTAAGAACATATGCCCTAATTAGATATAATTGCAAAAGCCGTTAGTTTACGTAAATTTACCTGTTTACGTTAAATAGGAAATGAAGTTTCAAAATTACATAGAGACTGAAACGGGTATTGATTGCATAAGCAATTATGGCTGATGGGGAAAGGGAATTTAAATCCTAAATAAAAGCCTTTTTCGGACTAAAACCAGCAAGTAATTAGACATGATTGCGTAGTTCACGTAAAATTTTGTAAGACATTAAATAAATGTTACCAGAGGAACTGAACGAATCAGAAAGAAACAGCTGAAGGGGCAAGATAGTTATCAGGCATCATTAAAATATAGCTTTAGTTAAAAAAAAATAATGAAAACCTGTGTAATCATTACACTTAATTTTAAGAGATATATCTCATGTAAGGTATCAATAAAATACAGACATTAAATTATTATGAAGTGGGAATATAGTGCATGACAAAATACGGCTTAAGGGGCAAGGGAAATTAAAAGTGCGAATTAAAGCTGTTTTCATGCTAGAATAACACGGAGGTAATTAGGTATAATTGCAAATGCCCTTATTTCATATAAAACTACGTAAAAATAGGAAATACATTATACAGATTACAGAGGTACAGAAATGGGTATAAATTGCACGAGGAAATATATTTGGAGGGACAAGGAAATATCAAGGCGTCAACAGAAGGGATTTGCATTCTAAAAACTGCAAAATCTGAATCTTAATCATTAATAAAAAATGAGAGAGACACTGAAATTGGCATAAATTGCATCAGCAAAATTAAATGAATCGGGCTTTAGGCCACCTTTGTGCACATATAGGCTAAACTGGGCCAGGAGAACCTCCTGAGGATGGTGAGATGATTGGGATGACACTGTCCTCCAGACACAGGATTCGAAATTCGAGCCTTGGCGGTCTGAGGCCGAGCACGCCACCTCTCGGTCACGGAGGCTCCCCACAATACTGACTTTCACACGTGGATGGGGAAGAAACTTTTTTTGTTTCTTTCAAACCGCCGAGACCGGGAACCGAATCTCGAACTCTGGCGTGAAAGGCAGCGGTGCTAACCACTACCCTAGGGCCCCCGCCCAAATTGCATAAGCAAATACGGCTGAAGGGGCAAGGTGATCGCGAATAAAGGCGATTTGCAAGTTGAGAACATATCCCGTAATTAGATATAATTGCAAAAGACGTTAGTTTACGTAAATTTACGTCAAATAGGAAATAAAGCATACATAACTGAAACTGATATTGATTGCATGGGAAAATATGGCGGATGGGGAAAGGGAAAATAAATCGGACTAAAAACAGCAAGTAATTATATATAATAGCGAAGTTCACGTAAATTTGTGTAAGACACTAAATAAAAGTTTCCAGAGGAACTGAACGAATGAGAAAGAAACGGGTGAAGGGGCAAGACCTTGAGTCATAAAAATAGTAGAAGAAATGGATTTCCCAGTCAAAATCACATGAAAATAAGGTATTACACTTGTTCCTGGCTTCATTTGTTGAGAAATCATAGTTGACCTTGAAATATCTGACAGCCATTTTGTCTTTGACCTTTAAATGACCTCTTGACCTTGAAGATTACCTTGGATTAACAAAATATCACCATAAATGGATTTTTCAGACAAAATCCCATGAAAAAGAGATATTACACATGTTCCTAGCTTTATTTGTTAAAATTGGTATTTTGCTTATTTGACCTTGAAGATGACCTTAAAAACAATACAATAAATAGATTGCCTAGTCAAAATTACATGAAAATGACGTATTACAATTGTCCCTGGCGCTTCATTTGGTAAAATCATATTTGACCTTGAGATATAGGGCCTATGGTGGCCATTTAGTTTTTGCCCTTAAAAAATTCCGCCCAAGGATGCCAAAGTGGCACCCGGCTGATTTTTTATGGGGACATCTCATGCTATCAAAATCAATCATAAAACATCGTCCATACCGCGAAACACGCTTTTGTCAAAATCTACTGGACTAGTTTATGTGAACAAGCCATAGGCCTAAACTAGAATTGTCTTTTAAATTTTCGTTCGCTGTGGTAGGCCATTGTATATAGGCCTATAAAAAAAATAGTCTAGCACCTGTGTCGAAAACCCTATTTATTTTAGGTCATTTTCTTATTTTGGACATGCATGTCTAAAAATAAAATTGTCCTTATTTCTCGTTTAGCTGGTAGACGCATAATACAAGATGTTAACAAGAGGACTAAAATCCTATATCATCCCCCGCCATAAATTAGGTTAGACTTTTTGCGGTCACAAATATTGAAAAAGTTGAATCGTGGTGGCCATTTTAAATTTTAGTAAAATCACATGCACATTTCCAGATGGTGGGTAATGTGATTGTACAATGTGAATTATTACTGATTTCAATTTTTTAGCTTTTGCGCCCACAAGAAAATATGAAGTTTATCCATGGCGGCCATTTTGAATTTCAGTAAAACCTTAAAAAAATCACTTGCACATCTCCATATCGTGGGAATTGTGATAGTAGAATTTGAATAATTTCTTTCTTTAAGTTTTGTAGTTTTTGCGCCCACAAAAAATTTTGGGGTTGATCTCTGGCGGCCATTTTGAAATTTTGTAGCATCTTTAAAAAATCACTTGCACATCCCCATGTTGCTAGGAATGTGATGTTAAAATTTAAATAAAAAAATTACCAAACAAATTTCGAGTTTTTACACCCCCAAAAAATTAAAGTTGATCTGTGGCGGCCATTTTGAATTTCAGTAAAACTTTGAAAAAGTCACCTGCACATCTCCATATCATGGGGAATGTGATAGTGAAATTTGAATAATTTCTGACTTTAAGTTTTAGAATTTTTGCACCCACAAAAAAATTTAGAGTTGCCCTCTGGCGGCCATTTTGATTTTTGGTACCATCTCTAAAAAATCACTTGCACATCCCCATGTTGCTACGAATGTCATGTTGAAATTTCAAAAAGATTTGACCAGCAGTTTTTGAGTTTTTGCGCCCACAAGAAAACGTGACGCCGGACGCCAGACGCCGGACAGAATCCTGGCGGGACTAAAATCCCCCTTCCCCCTACGGGCGGGGGATAAAAAACTGATGTAATTCTAGTCGATTCATGCACATGTTGACATATATTGTCATATCAAGAAACAAAAAAATTATGATAATTTTGGCTTCATTCTGTCACTTTAATATAATTATTTCAATAAACAGATAATTTTAAATCATAGTCCGGCAGCCACTAGGGTTGACCTTGCAATATGGTCTATAGTTTTTTTCTTGATGGATTATGCTGGTGGAGATGACAAAGATTGAATATTCGGTTGCTGACTCTGCAGAAGTCTTGAGCATTTGATTATATGAGGCCTACCGTAGTATTTAAAATATCAATATGGAACTCACATAATCCTGCTTGTAACAAGACGCTTTGTTAATAGTATAATTGCATTCTGAAACTATGTTTTGGTCACTGATCACGTTTTGACATCGTCTGCATCACTTTCCCATATCTCGGGATACTATAGGCCTACACTAAGTAACTACAAAAGAAAGATTTGATAACTAGTATCTTGCCGGGTATTTATTGTGAAAATGTGTGGCTCCCTGACATTAATCCCTCAAAAAGGCAACTTGTTTGTGTTTCAGGTGATATTTTTCGATGAAAAACGGGGTGAATATGAATGCATTGTTGTGGCGCACCAACAAGATACTGCGCCACTACAAACCGGTCCGTTGAAACAATGCATAACAAATCGGCGCAGTTACATTTTAAAGCCTTGTTAGCAGCTTCCATTCTTTCTGCTGTTCGTTTCTAGTCACCCCACCGTTCCTATTCATCCTATTCTATTTTATTATGAAGATTCCATATTTTTGTGGGAAATGTGTAGTTTTTTTTTTAATATACTTGTTTGTTTCTGTTCACCCCATGTTTGGGTTATGCCCATAAGGGACTGCGGTGGACAAAAAGTTAATGTTCCTATTTACCCCGTTTTGGGGATGACTCGGAACATCGCAGTCGTTTTTTCTAAAATACCACTATAAGACACCCCATGTGTATGGGCATAAATCTCCCGTAAAATATTTTGAGGAAAATAGCTAAAACTCTTTTTTGTTCAAATTCCCCACAAAGACATACCCCTGGAACATGAGTTTATTTAACAAAAATCGTAATGTAATATTTCAAGTAGACCCTCATAAGCAACCATTAGAAGCGGCTTCATAAAACTTGGCACACAGCTGTATAACCCTCAGAGTTTAAATGTGGCATAGATGTAAGATGACACCAAGGTCATTTCAATATCATTTCAAGTCAAATAAACTTATTTTTTAAAGTATTGAGAACATGGCCGGCTAAATCCTCATATCTGAATTATGCTTAAAACAAACGTTCCTATAGTGTAGGCTCATATGTCACATATAACACTTTCGTGCAATTTGTCTGTTAAAATTGATTTTTCACTTGATTCTGAATCAAAATATCATGAAAATCAAGAAAAAAAGGGATTGCATTTTTTTATAGGTCGATAAAAGGTCTCAAATGGCGAAATGAAAGATGGCCGCCAAAGTATATAAAATTAAACATATTTACGAATAATTTTGCAACTACATACGCTAGAGACATAAATAATATGTCTATTCTTATGTTTTCAGAAAGCCAATTCTTTCATTAGTTTTTAGAAAAAAATATTGTAAAGTCTATATTTATGCAAATATGAACAAAAACAAGCGGATATCGCAGTGAAACTGCGGCTAACATTGTTTTGGCTGATAGTTTTTTTTCTGTTTTGATCATGCTTGGCTGGTTCCCCTATGGAGATATATGGGCGGATGTGGAGCTCTTATCCTTGTTGATGTTTTTTTGTAAAACATGAAATTCAAAATGGCTGCCATGAAATCAATAAAGTCATATTTTCCATAATATTTTTTATCAGGAACTACAATAAAACAAATCCTACCATCATTCGACATCATTATATTGCCTAAAATGCTACGATAAGCTTTATTATATATATTCCCAAGTAAATTACATACCGGCACATCTATTCATTATATGCGTGTAGTAAGCCTACACATCACCCATAAACATAACTAACTGCATGATAGGTTAGAATATGAACCAAGCGTCATTGTTCAGATACACTGAGGGTCCCTTTCCCGATGAGTGCTTTATAATGTCATTTCAATTCCAAATCAAAAGAAATCTTAAGAAATTAATTCCAATCTGGTATATTCTGCGCATAATTCTGAATTGCAAGACGTCAAATGCGCAACTAACACTTCTGGAGGCCAAAAATGCTAAATGATGTCATGTGTTACATACTAAATTGGAAAAGTAGAAGAATAACTGATCTGAACTATTTGTCATATTTAGATATTTACACAGGTCAACATATGCCTATAGGTATTATTAACTCGGTGTTATATATAGATTATTAGCAAAAGGTCAAGAACAAGGTCATATCATACTGTTTTCACACCCGTCCTCAAGCACTTGCACAATTTGACGTAAAAATGTAATGTTTTACACATTAATGGAAAGGGGTATGCTAAAGAAAATAAAGATTTATATCGGTTAGGGTTGCAGGTTTGGCCTTTACAGTAGCAAACAAATATCATACAAAGGACAACCTAAGGTCATTGTAAAGTCCAATAATAGTTCTTCGTACATAAAACAAATATTACGCAATCCTGGCATTTAGTTGTCATGGAATCTAAATTATCCTCCGCAAAAGATATTTTATTCATTTGTAGCATCAATTCATTCTTGCAGCTAGGCCTATATTTTTCTTCCAATTTGGGATAGTTGAAACTAACATTGGTCATAATATTATGGTGATGGCAAAAGGCGGCAGTACCATCTGGATCTTGCATTGCTGTTGTTAAATTCATGGAATGTAAGTTGAAAAATTTACTCAACATTTAGTGTGTTTGAAGTTAAGATGACCTTAACCGTGTATGGTCTGGCCTTGAGTTACTTAGCGTTAGAGTTACTGCCCTACTACGATAAATCATATTAATTTATTGCAGAATAATTTTCATAATAAATAAATGTACGGTACATTATACAATTTGAATGAGAATTAAATGAGTTAATCTGAAATGAAAGAAAATTAAGCTGAAATGAAAGAAAATTATTATCTAAAGAGCTATTATAGCTATCATGATTGTGTAAAGTCGTTATCCATCAATTTATTTTTGTCATATAATTATGTGATATACGTTATGTTAATAACCTTATGAAAACTGTTATCGGTACATTTAATTCAATGATACCTCAATATTACACTAACAAATAATACAAGATAGATATAGAGATGCAGTTATTTATGTAATGGCAAAACGTGTGTGAAACGTGAATCCAAAGTCGAAGCCTTTTTTAAGAGTTGGGCCAGAGAACCACTCTCAGAAACACAACTTTGTTTTTAATTGACTACTTCTTCCATATATATTTAGAGAAAGGATAGTTCCGAAAATATAAGCAGCAATATATTAATAATTCTGACTGGTATTGTTATATCAGATAAATGAATGCAATGCACATGTATAATGATGCTAGTAACATAAAATAAATCAAGTTACATGTTTTAGAAGTGGTGAGCATAACAGTTTAATAAGTTTTGTCATATTGCATTCTTTGACTGCTAAAATTAAAACCAAAATTGTAACCTTTACGTGTTTTTTTTGTGGCAGCATTCTTAATAATATGATTATATAACTTCATGTTTGAGGTCCCGACTCGAGTGGAGGTTCAAAAATGTGATATTGACGTTTAAATCACAGATTTTTTTAAACTTGCACACTATCGTTATATATTGTCATAAAAAACGCATTTATTTTGCGAACCGAAGTTTACTCTGTGCCAGAATGTAATTTTAGTAACTGCCTTTGGTATTTCCTTGCATTGAAGAGAATGTTTAGGTAATATTAAAAAAATGGTAATTACTTAATAATATTTCAGACATTCGTTGATAATATATATCATCTGGGGGGGGGGGATAAATGGGCGAATAAGAGAACGAATGATTGGGGTATTCGGATACTTTTTTGCACATATAATGTATGTCTAAACTGGACCAGGATAACTTTCCGTGTACATGGTGTACATGGTGTATTAGTGCTGTACAGATTTCTGTATTTTCAAGAGGTGACAATTGTGGCATATCTAAGGGTATGAAAATCACACGTACTGCATATTCAAGGGTCAATAAAATTACCCAGCTGTATTATGTGTTCATTCAAAGGCGGCTTTGTGTGTCGAACATTGGGCCTAGATTAGTGTGCTGTGCAAAAAGAAGGTTTTCGTGTTTTTGACAGTGACAGATAGTTTGTTAAAACTTTTTGGCTATCTCGAGCATTGTGTCTATTCAGAAAGGATGTGTTATTGTCCAAATCTGTATAGCCCTATTAAATGGTATGTTTAAGCCAGATACTAGGCCTATATATGGGGCCTAGTTATTTTCGGCAAAATGAAATCACGCGACGGATAAAATATTATTTATGGGCTTAGGCCTACATCCAGGAATAATCTGTTGTCTCAGAATACTTATTTATTTCTACATCAAAATGTACAAATTATTATACAAAGGATAGGCCCTATACTTTATATACAGTAGGCCTATATATAGTAGAACGGTAGGCTTTCACTAAGACAGAATAGTCGCTGGCGTTGATTTTGGTAGGGAAATGGCATATTGACGACACCACGGAAACATATAAACTTGCTACATCGGCCTACTACTGCAATTTGGAAATCCTAATAAATATGTTGAATCGGTACCGCACAATATCCTAAAAATAAATCGTAGGCCTACTGTGTGGACTCGGCTTTAGTTGCCAGTGAGTGTCTGATGATGAATCAACATTTCATGCTCTACAGACACGGCTGGTCTTGATACTATAAGTGTTGTGCCACGCTTCAAATTCTGACGTCTTAAGTCTATCCCGGCACTGAGAAAAAAATAAAAAGTATAATGGCCGTATACCCTTTAACGTAGGTATTGAAATGAAGCGGAAAGACCTCTAAACTAAGACATTTAAAATGGTTTCAAAGTGAAAATCCCCGTGATCTCTTATTTTGAATATAAATATTCCAGCGCTTCAAGGGTTAAATAGAAAAAGGGAGAAACGATAATTTATTTCAGCATGTGATTTTAGGTTTCCAGACCTGAACACACCTTTTGGTATGATATTGCTTGGAAACATGAGTATAATATAATTATATTACCTCGAGTATACCATGTAGACTCTATACTGTATCCATGATGAATAACAATAATGGCCGTGTTGCATGGTTTCTGTAGTCGCATGATCACAGTCTTGCTATGTGCAGTTATATTGTGTTAGGCCTACCGGTACTTGTTATGTGGCCTACCAATTAACCCCAATTTTTGTGACAATTTATTACAAACTGAAACTAGACTGTGGGAAATCTTTATTTTAGTGTTGTTGAGCATGAGATATAAATTCTTGAAAAGAAACAGTATTCAGCTACTAACGTTAGTCTTATTCAACTCATACCGGTAGACTATTGTGTGTGCGTGTTACATAGGCCTAGATATGCCCCACCCAACAAACAGATCATTTTGTATAACATTTGTAGGCATACAATGTTGCACAAATGTCAAAGTTGTACAAATGTTATACAAATGTCCACATACAAGATTTGCAATATTGTGGGCTATCGTGTCTCTGTTATTCAATTCACGAAAAAGTGACGTTGCGGCCATGCTGTTGTGATACAGATGTAGGCCTACGTTATATTTATTGGTAGGCCTATAGGATCACGTGCATATCGTACATGAAACTAGGCGTTTTACGGTGGTCTGTTTCAAATAAAAAATGACCTGGCATCGTGTATATTCTCATAGTGCACATGCTGACAATATTTGACAGAAAATGACAAAATGTAGTAGGCCTACATGAAAACGTGACGTCACAAATGTACGTTTATTGCACAACTCGACCACGTGTCGTAAAAATGAAATATATGACGCGAAACTACAGAACTATACATTTCCAATGCAGGGTTCTAACCAGCCTGAAATGTCAGCGTATCGGGCGAGGCGCCAGCCCAGACCTGAAAAATCGGCGAGGGGTCAGGGGGCCGCCTAGGCCCCCGGAAAATTTGTAGGGGAGGACGGGGCATGTTCGAACCCTTAAGACATAATGCATACCTGTTCACTAGCTATTTACTTAAATCACTCATTATTGCATACATATAGTGCTTCCACATGTATGATGCCCCACTAAAATTTATAGTTAGTTGTTTTGTATATTTTAAAAAATATAGCGCAAAATGTGATTACAACCAGACTGGTCGGACATGCCCCGCCTCTGGGGCATGTCCGACCAGTAGACCGTTCGAACATGCCCCGGTTATTAAAGTGCAATACAACAATGACAATAATTGGCCATCCTTTGTATTTTATTATTGCATTTTGCATGACTAGCAACAGTGTGATGTTGCCCTTCACAAGGTAGCAGCACATTGTCAGTCTCCCATAACGTTGTCAGCAGTGGGCAGTGGCAGTTTGTCCATCAGGCCACCGGCGCACCACTGGCGTCATTTATCACAGTTATCCACCAACTGCCGGGTTACCAGACAAAACAGCATGTGTTGTATGAAAAAGTGTGGTAATGTGTGGCTGAGTGAGTGCCAGCATGTATGGATGAGTGTGGATATGTGTGAATAAGATAAACTATGTTTCAATTATGACCATTGGTTGAGAGGCTAGTTTGGGGCATGTTCAAACCCTTTCCGGGGCATATCCGAACGCGTTTGAACGTGCCCCGTAATGCCATTTCAGCTTCAACCCCAAGTATTGCCCGTACCCCTTGTGATGGTTCAAAAATACTTTCCCTGTATGTTGTATACCTCTGTGTTCTATTTCTAGAACAACAAATAGTTACTTAACTACTAAAACTGTAGTTCACACAGTATTTAGGAAAATTACCCTAAAAAATAATTAACGAAAATCACGTAATTGAATCGAGAGCAAAACAAAAAAACTGTAGCTGATGAATTTGGGAGAAAGAGTGACTTAGGGCAGAGGTACATAATGAATTATATTTTTAATTCACCAGGTGGCCCTCAATTCTGAGTTACCAGCAGGGGGCGAACGTGCCCCGGTGTTCGAACATGCCCCGTCCTCCCCTAGATACTAGACTAGCTGCTCTGAGATGCATCCTAAAGCATTTCTATACACTTTGATACATGGCTCTCACGGGTCCTTGAAAACGGGGAAAGTCCGTGAATAGGAAAAAATGAAGTATGGGACTTGAAAATTCCTTTATTTTTTTGTTAAAATATAAAAAATCCATGACAAATCTGGGTTTTTACATCAACCTGTGATGTTTTGCTGTTGATCGCGACAAACGTCACTCGGTGGCAACAGTGATTAAATAAAGGAAAAAAAACACTTGAAAAATCTTGACATCTGTCTCATCTAGGCTATAGATTCAATGTTTTTTTATAGACTTACTTTGCAGACAAACCACGGCACAGCTGCTATTAATTATAAATCCATAATCGCCAGATACACGGCAATGGCTTGTGTGTGCATGCACCTTTCGTTTTTCTACTTATACATTTTATAGCATATAAAGCTAGTAATAGGGGCCTATGCCTACATGTATATTTTTACACATCTCCATATCAGTATTTAGAGATACACTGTCTAGGTTGTATCATATAGAGGATGTGGTAGATAAATTTTATTATCATGATTATGGTGCAAATAGTTCACGCAATATATAAACCTCAATAGGCAAAGCATCGTAGATGTTATTATGCCAGCTCGCTTCAACCCACGTATAAGCCTATGTTGCATCTGAAATTTGGCAATCAGCCAATGGCGGTCGCGGTATTCAGCGCTGCTAAACAGCCCCAGCGTGGCTGAAGGTTTCAGCCACAGATTGACTCCGTACAAAATCGGGGGACATTTCTTTGGTCAGTCATATCTAAGATTTAGCCTTGAATAATCAGGTCGAAAATAATGTTTTTTTAAAATCAGTAGCATTTCAGCAACGAGATCGCATGCTGGACTTATTTTTCGCACAGTTAATAAAACGTTATGGGCATTTTTCGGGGCTTGGGGTCGAGATCGCTCTCAGTCCCCGCCATGTTGAAAAAACGTTGATTTTTTCGGGTGAAACAAGTACAGTAATCCACGGCCTCAATGAGGACGTCACAGCTACTGCTTAACCAACAAACATGAGTCGCTGCACAATTGATGTGTTAATGCTGGCCGGCTCTCTGCGAAGTCGGGGGATCATCAGGCAAGCATTGCATCAGCGCCTCGTGTTTTCTGGGATACGGCAGCCCCGTATTTTTCAAAATATCGGCAGCGTGTCGCTCTTTATTCAGCATATCGGCAGCGTGTCGGCGATACTAGTAGCGTAGCCGCAGCGAAACTCAGCGTGTCGGCCCGACACGCTAAAAGGGCTTGGTTAGAACCCTGCAATGATATATTATTTATCTCTGGGGAAAAAGGAAAATGCTCTAATAATACAAATAAAAAAATATATAATAATGTTGAACCTATTTTATTAAAAAAATATTAGACCATATAAAATAAAAGCTCACGACTGTTGCATAAAATCAAGTGATGTCATGTGTACAAAGCATGTATGTCATTTTTGTGTGACTACCTAGGCCAATTCTCTATAATTTATACAAATGCTGGATATTGAACGGCATCTACATGTGTATATCGCAGCTCATAAATGATCCACCTTAATAAATATCCAGTAGAAATTGGTGAACAAGTGACGTCAAAACCATCACGACATGACGTCACAGATGCACGTTTATGAAAAACTCGACCACTTGCCACAAAAACCGTTCACGCTACGTGAAACTAGACGTTCATATCTTTCCAGCGATATAATATTTGTCTCTAGGAATTTAAGTGTCAGCTAACTCCTTAAATAACGTCAATTTTCAGATTTCCTCCTCTACTACTTCTGCGTAGTTGAAAACATATATTTTGAGCCCCAATCATCCAAATCGGTCAAATGAGTCAAATTTAATGGTGAAAAATAGTTTTTGTGGACCGCTAATGGCGGCCATCTTGAAAAAAATGGCGGCCATCTTAAATTTGTGGGTGGTTAACGGTTTCTCAAATGTGGCCCCTGGGGAATGTTCGTGCCAAGTTTAGTGCTTGTATCACCATTTGAAAGATTTCATAATAATGCAATGTATGTATTTTATTTAGTTTTTACTCTTTGAATTACATACAGTAGGGCCTAATTAGGTCTACAATAGTTTTCATGCATGTTTTTTACGCGGGTGTTTTTAAAGTAAAATTATATTTTAATGACTTTTATTGACACTTTTTAAATTACTTTCCTTTTCACCCGAATTTTCTCCTGCAATAGCGATAGGCAGTATTTGTTCACTTGTAAAGTAAGCAGAAAATGCCTTTTGGCTTTGCACGGCAGCATAGGCTACCCAGCTCGTAATAATTGAAATTCTATATTTTATTGATTTTTTCATGATTTATATTTCTTTATATGTCAAAATTATATACAATAATCGCATAGCTTAGGTTTTGATGCACGTTTTTGGGTGTTAAGTTGGGAAAGACACGATGTTTGTTAGCTGTTTGGCATAGCTAGCCCTAAAACCAGGGTGCTCGAGCCTTTCGATAATTGTTTCTTTGTTTGTTTGTAAATAAATATAATTAGTCAGTGAGACCATGCTGATTTCGAAAGAGAAAAAAGACTTGGCTGAAACTGGTTTGAGTGGAGAGAAGTGGTGTACCACCTAGCGTGTAACGGCGGACGGCCCAATACGGCGAAAGGTCCGCGACATGCGTGATACTCTTCCCAACATGGTGTCCTGCTTTCTAATGAGTCATCAAACGCATATGACTACCAGTAATTCAGAGTTTTCACATATTTATCTATTACAAGAGTGTTATATTTTTCGTTCAAGTCTTCTATGAATAGCTGTAACATATGTACGAGTGTGTACCTAAAGTGTAACTGGGTAAAACCAAAAATTTTGGTAATTTTATGTATAATTAGTAGTGTCCCAAGGACTTGAAAGGTCCGCATTGTAAATTTAAAAAAAAAATATTAAAAATAAAAGGTTCAACTTCACTTTCAAGCATTATAACTTAATAATGTTTAGAGTGTTTGTAAAAATATATGGTTTTATAAGAGCTCTATGTCATGGAAAAGTGGAAAACGGCATGTCCCCAGAGAAAATTCCACTATTTGAAACTTCACTGTAGGATACAAATACACAATATAATTCTAATAATTATTTTTCATGGCTAGACATTGTCTGAAACTAATCAATGATCAAAATTCGACTTAAAATTGATATTGATAAATAAAATTTTGCTGAATATACATGTTCCCACATTTGCACATACTCCGCTACATTCATTGTAGCATGTCCCATCAAGTGAATAATCATGAACTAAAATTATATCTAGTGTAGTTTGACACACTGAAGGGCCTTATACGAGTTTTTCACCATGAAAGAATCAATATTGTTGAGTGACAAGTTATTCGAGACAGGTATTAACAAAACGTTAGAAAATATGCTTTTGTTTTTACTACTCCGTTCCTAGCATTGTGGGTCTAAAAACGATTTGGTTGTATGCTTGCATGTCTAGAACAGTTGCTATGGGAACCATTTCCACCCGTATGATATATCTTTGAATTATTGCCCATATATTTTTAATAATCCCAAAAATACTTTTAATTTTACTACTTCGTTCCACTCTACTCCGTTACAAAGAAAAAGGAACGGAGTAGTCGATGGCCAATTTTTTCGGGTTTTACAGTCATAATGATTGACGATATAGTCTTTCAAAACAGGGCTCGTTGTCCCCATATAAATAGAGCACCCATTTATGATCGATGTTATGATAACAGAAGATACAGTTTATATTTATGTTGAGCCAAACATTTGGTAGCGGACTTGAGTATTTGTTGGCTTGGTAACGGAGTTGAAATAAGGATTTTTGTTTATTCCGTGAAATTTTCTTAAATTTCTAGCAGTTTTGAGATCGTTTAGTATTATGCTTCAATAAGGATATCACTTTTAAAAGTGTGATGTGAAGCTAAACAAAGTAACATCAATTTTGAAATGGTTTAGATTTGGTAACGGAGTAGTAAGTGGAATGTTACAACTTTTTTTAAATTACGTTTTCGAAGCAAAAAAATCATTTTCTAGCGCAGCCAGTGAATTTTTTATGCTCTTTTGGAATCAGTGCACCAAACCCATTAAGTGGTTTTCCTCCCCTTTGATGGTCACCTCACTGGCAATTTTGATGCTACAAAATTATCCCAATGTTTGGTTTTACCCAAAGTTCTGAAGATGTCTGCTCACGAAATATCGGCATGATAATGGACAATTTGATGATTTTATTTTAACGTTGATAAACCTAACGTGTCAAAGAAATATGTTGATAAAATCAATTATTTCATATCAAATAATGGCATTAAAATCTACGATATTCATCAAAGTATTTTGAAAAAGTTTCCTGATTTCCAGAAATTATATTTTAGGGATGTCCAGCTTTCTAAGAAAAAGAAGAGAAAGTTAGAAAGCAGGACGGTTTCTCAATATACTTTGTTGGATATCATGAAGATACTATTTGAGCAGGTGAAATAACTATTTCATGTATTGGACAATAATGTATATTTAGAAATAAAATTGACGCAGCAGGTTTATCGATGTTAAAATAAATTCAACAAATGTTTCAATTTTCAAGCGATATTTCGTGAGCAGCCATCTATTTAACTTTAGGTACACACCATACCTGTGTTTTCAAGGTGGTGTGACAGCTATTCATATAATATCTAAGCAAACAATAGAATACTTGGCATAGTTAAATATGCGGAAACTGCGCTTGTTCATTAAAAAGCAGGACACCATGTTAGAAGGAGTATCATGCATGACATCATGTTAGAAAGAGTTCCTCATTCTGCAAGACAAGTCTACGGAGGGTGGTGTCGTATTTTTTGGTAAATATTAGCCGATTTATGGGAATTTTAAAAGTATCTGGCGAAAATAAGCCCATCCTCCTGGATCCGCGCATGCTAAGCGTTCACGGCTACAATATAAAACATTTAACATAGCATTATTGATCAAATGGGGGGGGGGGGGTGGATCGATCAAGTTGCTGACATGAATATGTTGAAGTGTTACGTTCCACCACTTTCCATCAACTCCTCCGTCGGGACGACAGGATTAAACAATTCTTTTTAAATCTTTCTTCAGGTATTTCTCACTTTCACATTCACACGATACACACAGCTCCCAAGCGGAGCGTGGCGATCGCTGCCATGCGGCTAAGCCCCTGAGCTCACGACGGGACGTCCGTCTGCTTCAGTGGCAACGAGTTAACTGGAGGCGCGCTTGGCTGAAGGCGCGCTCGATTCGTGGCGTGGGCTAATCAGAACGAGGCTTGGCGGTCCCTGGCCACTCGTCAGTGGTCGGGGAACGCCGAGCATTCCCGAACGGTGAGACGCTAACCCCACATTACCCCGGGGTTAAATGTAAACGAATAAACCAAGCCAACTTGTGGTGGTAGCGTCTGGGAAACGCACAAAACCAAAATACAGTAATCAAACAGTAAAACAGTCAGTTCTGAAAATACAGCGTTGGTGGTTGGTAACATCGCAGGCGATGTTGATATGTTAGTAATTTAATTAATAAGTTAATATGTAGTAATAATATCTTAGTTCCCATCCTCTTAACACCATTGTTCCAATCCTCTCAACACCAATGTTCCAATCCTCTTAACACCATTGTTCCAATCCTCGTAACACCATTGTTCCTTGTTTACGAATTATGCTGCTGCGCTACGGGTAACGGCCAACCTTTATAAATCTAATTATTACATTTGTACTTAATAATAAAATTACTTCTATAAGTAAGTTAATTAAGTAACATTTCACATTATTATTTTAATTATGCCAGGCCTGGCAAACTTTATATTTACAAATTATGGTCGTTACGGCTCATGCAGTTGGTCTAGCAGAAGATGTCGTTAGGCGCTACGAAAGCGTGGACCATCTGTACGAAACGTGCGGGAGTGTGGATTTTTCGTCCAACTCTGGTTTGTTTTGCGGTTGCGTCTGGTACAATTTGGTCGCCGTTGGCGATATATGAAATGTTTTTATCATTCGGTGGTTTGGTCGTTTCGTTTGAACTAGGGGTTTTATCCCGTAAGTGTTAAGGTACACGTGAATACGTTCGCAAACCGCCGCCGTTCCCGTTAGCGCGGGAAACGGCGGGGGTTCGCAAATGCGGCGCTACATAAAAGGTGAATTGTTTAGGCAAATCTACTCTATTAGCATTCTGCTGTGAAGTAGTGGCTAAATTCGTACCATTTTGAATCGCCACAGACCGTGTCTGTGTTTTTGCTTTCGGTTCAGCTCTCTTCTTTTCGGAATTCTGTTTGAGAGCTGGTGCCCTTCGAACTGCCGCAGTATTTTTCGACCATTTCAGCTCTTATATCCACTAGCGGTATGGCTTCTGGCCAACGTGTGAAACGATCTACACAAGTCAGTAGATATCTGAAACCATCGGCATACGGCAGGGGTTCGACTATATCTATATTTATGTGGTCAAATCTCTCGGTAGGTTCGTCGAATTTGCCGAAAACTGGCTTATTATGGCGAGATATTTTAGTGGTCTGGCAACCTTTTCAAGAACGGCACCATTTAGCAATATCTATATTCATTCCGTTCCAGACAAATCTTGTATTGATCAACGGCTTTGTAGCCCTATGCGATGGATGACCTAATCCGTGTAAGTTCGAGAAAACCTGTTTTCGAAATTTTGCTGTAACGTCGGCGACGCAATTTGTCTCTCCTTTCACATATCTTATGTCTGTTGTGAACTCGGCGATAAAAGCCAACTGCCTTGTTTGTCGCAGTGACGGGCGTTCAGTGAAAATGAAATGAATCGGGCTTTAGGCCACCTTTGTGCACATATAGGCTAAACTCGGCCAGGAGAACCTCCTGAGGGTGGTGAGATGATTGAGATGACACTGTCCTCCAGACACAGGATTCGAAATTCGAGCCCTGGCGGTCTGAGGCCGAGCACGCTACCTCTCGGTCACGGAAGCTCCCCACAATACTAACTATCACACGTGACATTATGAAAGTTAAAGGTTTATGATCGGTGTTCACGAAAAAAAACGGCCTTCTAAGTTGTGCCTGAAGTGTCTAGTAGTAGCGGACACTGCTAAAAGTTCCTGATCGAACTCACTGTAGCGTGTCTCTGCGGGAGTTAGTTTTTTACTAAAAAATGAAAGTGGCCGCCAGACATTATCGATGTACTGTTGCAAAACGCCACCTACGGCTGAATCACTGGCGTCGCACGTGATATTCAACAGTGCAGAGTGGTTTGGGTGTACCAAAAGGGTAGCATTAGCAAGTATTTGCTTAGACTCGATAAACGCAGACTTTACACTTTCATTCCACTTCAAGTCGAAATTTGACTTAGGTGACAATCTTGTATGACCTTCATTAAAGAATTTTCAAATGTGTCTTATGCGTACGATGATCGGGGCTTGTGACTTACAAATCGTCCAAATATACGAACACGAAATCTAATCCGCGGGTAACGTGATCTATAAAACGCTGGAAAGTTTGGCCAGAATTTCTAAAACCAAATGGTGTCCTCGTGGAATTGAACAAACCGGAAGGTGTTGTAACCGCTGTTTTATGCACGTTGGACGTCTGGTAGTATGCCCGTACCAAGTCTATTTTTAAAAAAACTTTTGACCCAACTAAACGTATATGGGGAATTGGATATCGATCCAGTACTGTCTGAGCGTTCAAAATTCTATAATCCCCACAGGGTCTCCAGTCTCGTTTTTCTTATGCACCATATGAAGCGTTGACGACCACTCACTGTCGCTGGGGTCGATAACTCCCAACTTTATCATGTCATCGAACTCGCGTTTCGCAGTGACTAGTTTATCAGGTGCTAAACGTCGTGGGCGCGTGAATACTGGGTGGCCTTTGGTCACTATTTTTTGTGTAATGCCGTGTTTAACTGGTTCGCCCCTCTTTGTAGGACGAGCCAGTTCCGGAAACTGACCTAATAATTTCGTGTAGTCGTTTTGAACGGTGTCGACTCTATTCAGTGATAACGGTTAATAGACGATGAAGTGGCTGGTATAGCTAAACCGGTTCACATGTCTCTCAGTCAACGACTTTTTAAGTCTACCAGTAAGCTGTAATGTATGAGAAAATCAGCTCATATGATTGGTTGTTTGACGTCCGCTATTATCAAAGTCCACGCCTAATCTCGTTTAAGACCAACGTCGACGACGCGTCTACAATTAACGTAGGTGTTTATAGTAGTATTATTAGCTGCAACTATCAGACAGGCAGCGTCTGAAGTCCTGTTAGCGCAAGACTTGGGTCACGCTGATCTCTCCGCCTTGCTCCGGCCGATTAGTTTAAAGAAAACGCACAAGGTTCTCTGCACGTACGTGCTCTGTCACCGAATGTTTGGGGATAAAAACAAACAGGTGCATCGGCTGTGTCGATCGGTTGAGCAACGTTATTTTGCTGCGTTTGCGGCGGCTGTGCGTTAGAACGACTTTTTGTTATTATTTGATACATCTTGCCTAGTGACAGCTTGATTATTGGGTACAAACGGTTTTGCTTGCACATTCGGAACGAACTGTGTTTTGGCGGTACGGTTTTCGTTTGCTTGTGAGCGTCCATATGTCTTCTTCTGTGTTGCCTTGGCTGTTGCTGTCTCTAGTTTTTTGAGCCTTCGAGACAGGTCTTCCAACAGTCCAACGAGCTTTCCGTTCTCACTGCCGTTTATCTCAGCAACCCCCGGCTTAGCTTTATCGACGTCCTTATCGGCGGCAACAGCACGGTCGGCCAACATGGCCAAATTTTCTAGCGACGCACTATCTGGTTGTGTAGCTAAATGCCCACGTACTGAAGGCGGCATTTGTCGAATGGAGGCTTGGCAGATAACTGCCTTGCCTACAACCGCTTTTGTTCCAAAACCAGCTGTCTTCTGCAACCGCCTAAGAAATCTAGACGGTATGTCGGATCCCAGCTCTTTCACCTGAAATCACCTTGTTGACTCTTTCTGGTGTCGTTAAGCCTCGTCGTTCGATTAAGATCGCTTTCAAATTTTCGTACTTATGAGTGAGAAATGGCTGTAATAATACGTCTCTAACATCGGACGCTACTTCGCCAGAGAGTGCAGCACATGTCAATCTGTAACGCTCGTCATCGTCTGTTATATGGTGTGAATCAAATTGTGATTCGATTTGATTAAATCATAACTCCACATCTGTTGAGTAAAAGGTTGCTATCTTGAATTTCGGCAGATTGGCTGAACGTCGTTGATGCTGACGTCTGACCGGCGAAGACCTTCTTGATGAATCACTCCGTGTCAAACCTCTCCTACGTCTGTTGCGTGCAATCCGCAGGAAATCAGCTTTTAACCGGCGAAACTCAGCATCCTTCACTGTCGCCTTTCGCGGCCATTTTGAAATGTTGGTTTGTTGAAATTAGTTTAAAAAGTGAAACGTCTGAGTTGCTGGCCTATTGGCTACTGTGCAATTCTCAGACGGGTATTGAAATGGTATGCATTTAAAACATACCAACTAGTTTGATTGCCGCACTCCGCGTGAGAAACTGTGTGTAAAATTGTCTACCTTGAGGAAAGTCTAGATGTGTGATAATTCTATTTATGAAGATTGTCCATTTAGATTCGCAGATACTAGAGTGCAGGGGTTGCTGAAATAACTGAAAACTCTCCATGCAGAAATGTACGCGTGGAAGGGTTTATAGTATTTTTTTTAACATATGAATTGTGATGATTGTAGGTCGTTAACTGCATGCAAAAAATGCCAGAATAAATGCTAAATTGCTATTCTAAGCTATAGGGTAATAATATTTGGTAATTCGATCCATGTGGAAAAAAAAAATTCACCACAAGTGGAAAAACACACAATGTATCAAAGTAGTCGCCGTAGTTCAACTGTCAAGTCTCAAATTTAGATTTAATAAGAAATAATTAAATCCTGCCAATCTGGAGAAAATTTCGTTCTCATGAAAATAGGCTGAGTGCGACTGTATTATGCGTGTACAGTTCGACTTAATTTATAGAATCACTTGTTGAAATTTTTGACTAGCAGATGTCTATAAAGACTGCTTATATAAATCTATTGATGAATATTTCCCATAATGAACATCCCCTTTTTTTAAATGTTCACCATGAGAATTATTCTTATCGACGTCCGAATCGGTCGCTCGCTTCGCTTTGTATCGGTGCGTGTAGACTAGTGCCCATCGATGTAAACTGTACGCTTGTATGATGTGCGGGTTGTATGCATAGCGGCACACTGTCGGGTGGTGTGTGCCTCGGCTACCGTGCGCTGTTCACGCGGTGTGCGTATGATTGGTTGGCGTGCCGCATCAGCTCATGACTCATTAACATATTTAGCAGCTAAGTGACTGTCTGGAAAAGTAGACTACCAAATTTTCATTCACAAAATATCACACAATGTGTGACCTGATTTGCAATATTTAGTAACACATATTAAAATAAAATCGGTCTCTCTTTCCTGACTGTGAAAGATATTTTTGAAAAATTTATTCTTGACTAAACTTTATTTCCAGACGCTGTGCAGGCCTATGTGGCCTTGACATGTGAGCGCCATTGGCCATGCGCGCCGCTGATTCAAGATGGCAGCCTAATTTATGCTAATTATGCCAATCTGAGCCGATGGGGTGACGCCGCAATGCATGACGGGTAGTAGGGAACATGTGAGGCTATGCGGCAGCCAATTGAGCTAAGATTAGAATGACCGGCTTCCAAGATGGCGGCCTCTTACCAATTCAAATTAAAATAACTCTACTGCCACTGAAATAAAAATTATGATTACAGTCATAACATGTCAACCTACAGTCCTAACAATGATGTATTTGTAGACCAAATAAGACCTTTTATTCACATATATTTCAGGCGAACAGTTTTAAATGGCTCTAATCCCATTTAAAAGCTGTCTGATTCGAGGCATTATTTCCATCCGTGAAAATATTTTGCGTAAATACAAAAAATATGGCGGGTATTCTCATGAAAACCGCGTCACCCGAATGAGGTGTCAAAATGGTTTAAAACACAAAAATTTCAAAATTTTATTCTCTCAGTCGCCGGCAGCGGCGTAATTGAGAAAATAACATTGAAATCCGTTATAATTTATGAAAATAGACTATTCCGTCTAACATGAATTTGTCTAGGCTGGATGTCTGCAAAATCCGCCATCTTGAAAATTCTCGAAACCACGTGGGTTTCTAGAAAAATCTATCGATTTTTTCGCTGTTTTAACCGAAACGCGAAAACCTCTGTTCTGATAACCTTTCTAACTAACCTCACTGGCATATTATAATTTTTTACCTACATTCACCACGTACCTTGCAAAAAATAATGTGTCATTTTTTGAAAAAATCCCCCAATTTTAAAACTATCCTTGTTGGCTCAAAATCGATGGTTTTGCACTGTGGTTTGATTGCTTAGTGAAAACAATATGCTTGAATGAAGCTGCGATTACGTTCAACATCGGGTCACCAATATGGGGGGGGGGGGGAGTTGATCGATCGTGTTGCTGACATGAATATGTTGAAGTGTTATGTTCCACCACCTTCCATCAACTCCTCCGTCGTGACGACGGGATTAAACAATTCTTACTAAATCATTCTTCAGGTATTTCTCACTTTATTGAATTCTAGACATTCACACAATACACACAGTTCCCAATCGGAGCGTGGCGATCGGTGCCATGCGGCTAAACACCTGAGCTCACGACGGGACGTCCGTCTGCTTCAGTGGCAACGAGGTAACTGGAGGCACGCTTGGCTGAAGGCGCGCTCGATTCGTGGCGTGGGCTAATCAGAACGAGGCTTGGCGGTCCCTGGCCACTCGTCAGTGGTCGGGGGACGCCGAGCAGTCCCGAACGGTGAGACGCTAACCCCACAATCAAACAAATTACAGAGGTTGAATTAAAATAAGACACTTCAGCACATTTGACTGCAAGCAAAAATGAAAACGAAATTTTCAAAATATTATATACCCTTGATAAAAAAAAATTGTACACAAATGTTATTATGATTACTGCACGGATAGAGAAAGCATTACCATGGCGAAGTGGGAAATTGTATTCTTATGGGCTTGGTAATATATATGCGCCATTACTCTTTAAACACGAGGCTTTTTACCCAACGTTAATGTAATATTGGCCCAGTAGTGAACAAGTATTGAAGCAACATTTGTCAGCGCATCGTGTTTGAAACACTGACCCTGTCACAATCTGCCTTATGACCCTGTCCCAATTTAGAAATATACACTAAATTTAATTGATTGGTTTATGGTGTCATTACTACCAATTTACTTCGTGTTTCAATGGTATTTTTAAGCTCTTTGCTCCTTAATATTATTTTATGAGATTTTGCGGCTATCTGCTGTGAGACTAGAAAATAGTGATGATCATGGCTAGAAAAATCACCAAGCAAACATGCCGAAGAGGGGGCCAAAACTGGAAGGTCAAAAAGGCACCCCGTGCCATTTGTGGATGCCCAAAAAAGACACCCTTTGCCAAAGCTGGAAGCTCAAAAAAGACACCCTGTCGAGCGGCACATCCTCGGTTCTCCCAAGTATAGGAGTGCCCCCCCCCCCCCCCCCCCGGGCGGATATATCGGGATTAGAACGCCCAAATTATAACCATATGTGATAATCATATTTAACCATTAGGCCTTACTTCCTTAAGAAACTGTTCAGGTTAAGGGCTATCCACCAATGTTTTCTTATGACTAACAAATTAAATACTAGAGGTTTTCTAGGTTTTTCTAGGTTTTCTATGTAGACCTAAGTATGTTGTTAAGTATGTTGTTTATGTTGTTATTACACATAAAGTGTAATAACAAAAGTGCAACCTTATACTTCATGCGTATTGATTATCATGATTACAGTTGAATAATAGAATAATATTGCAACTACTACTAATTTGGAAAAGTACATCAGTTTTTGGAAATTTTTCATAACGTTTGTGATTATTAGCTAAATGAAAACTAAATCATGAACTGGTTGAAGTAATGTCTTTCTCTGGTAAGATAAAATTGTTTTTATAGACCTATCAATTATCACAAAATAATTTGGATACATAATTACATTGTGGTGAGAAGAAAGAAAATGTGGCTAAAACATTTTCAGATGTTTTAGCCACAGTGGCTAAGACATTAAGTCATCTGGTACATGTACATGTATCTGCATTATAACCAAACACGCATAAATCAACGCTGTGCATTTACGACTTAATACTAATTACCATATTTCTCTATAGGTTATTTCACTGTGAAGTCATTTGAAAAGTATGGCTTAATGAGTTTTAAGCTTTGAAGATACAAATCTCAGTCAATACCCGATGTATACATATTGTAATCAGAGTTGGGGTCAATTCCGGAATTGAATGGGAATTGAACTCAATTCCTGACTCAATTCCAGGAATTGGACTAAGAATTGGAATTGAAAAAAAAAGAATTGGGATTGAATTGGAATTGACAAAATATACCCGGAATTGATAAAGGAATTGACTTTTTTTGATCCATGTTTATTTTTAAGCGCTATTAAACGCATGAGTGATCATCACTTAATCACTTTTGTCATTGCAGTAGAATTTTACCTGATCTATGTTGATTGATATGTGTATATGTGATTAATAATAATAATAATAATAATAATAATAATAATAATAATAATAATAATAATAATAATAATAATAATAATAATAATAATAATAATAATAATAATAAACTTATATTGGCCTAGTGCCTAAATTATGTTGAAAGCTTTTATTTAGGTTATGTAAAAATACTCATTTGAATGACTAATGGCCATCAAGATTAAATAAGACTGTAATGTGTAATCCAAATAATATTTGTAACAAGATTGCTCCTGCTAAGTTGGAGCAATTCAATCTAACAATCAGAGATTGGTGTGTGCGTATATACTTGTTACTTGCTGTTACTTGTATAGACCAAGTTTGATTTACTCCCGCGGCCACGATGGCATTACCAAAGATCAATGAGGGGACACAGCGTATATGCAACAAGGCTTTATAATGTCCTTATCTAAATAATTAACCCTGGGCGACCAAGCGGATGAAAATGTATGGCCACAAAATCAAGTGCTAATATATTACATCACCGCATAAATGAATGATCGGAACCAATACTGACATGCAAATATTTATTTACAGATGTATTCACAGGTATCATACAATTATTCCAACAGTATTAAGATAATATTAATTATTATTTTATTGCAGTACATTTTAAAGAGTAAATTACATTTATAAATATGATTATATTCACATTCATAGTAGCATATTATACTGCCATCACAACAAGATTAAATATATTATATACATTCACATATAAAATACAAATATCACAATATAATTGGTAATCTACTGCAATATACTGTACATTCAATTCAGTTTAATAATGTAGTCACATTCATAATAGCATATAAAACTGACCATCACAATATTAAAAGTACAATTTTAATGCAAGGCAAAGTACATATCATAAGAACAAGATATTTTGAAATTATCAACATCTATTACATTTATAATAAGAAGCGTCTTCAGCAAGGTTAATACATTTTTTATGAAATACATTTTTACAGGACCAACATTTAATCATAGTGTCCGATTTATTTGTAGTTTTACAAGTACAGTAAAGTTGTACTCTCTGAGTAAGCTTTGCTGCACGCTTTCTCCTTTTCTTGGATGGGAAGGGTTTCAATTCGCCATCTGTAAAACACCGAGGTAGATGTTGTCTCATATTTAAATAATATATTTTAAATTATACTCCCAATGTATGCCAGCCGCCCTAATGAATATCTTTACTTTAAAAAAATTGCAAGTCAATATGCAATTTGATATAGCTTCAATCTATGCATGTGCTGCATTTGTAAAGCTTTAAAGTTTATTAAAAGTAATAATAAAAAAATATTATCCACCTGGCAATAAATTTGGTGGTGAACGCTTATAATCTTTTGTCTAGCACTAAGTTTATTGCAAACACAACACTCCTGAGACGCAATGTTCGCACCTTTGGCTTCCACAGCTACTGCACCCTCTCATGTTGATCAAACAAAAAACGAGGTGTGATAACAGCTCTCCTTGAAACCCCACCGCAATTAACACTTGTGAGCCCATGACTGTATATTAACGCGTATTGTCTATAATGTATCCACGGGTACCATGGGTACAGCGGATAACAGTAATTAAATACGGGATACATTTAATTATCTGAAAACTACAAATATTTTCCACATGATGTTGATATAGAATTTTATAATTGCAACTATGAAAAGTTTTTTGTGTCAAATTTATTAATTGTCTTTGGGAACCAAGGGGTGACTCAATGTGGTCATCGGCGGTATATGATATGTATGATCAGTTAACGATATGTATTTTAAGGTGTAATCGTATTTTAAATAGGAACTTTATTTATTAGGAGGATTATGCCTGGCTATTAAAACCCACAGCAAACACGATACATAGACCCAATGCTGCACTGATGTCGTATACGTTGGGCCAACATTGGGCCAACATTAGGTCTATGGGTCGTGTTTGCTGTGAACCAATCCATGTCTGTACAAATTTGAAGAACTTCCATTAACCCTTTAACCGCCGGTGCCGCATATATTCGGGTTTTCATTTTGTATTAGCACATTAAGTACCACATTTTTAATATGTTAAAGATAAAATGTGACATAAACCAGCAAGATTTGAAAACAGTTGACCTCCGTTTTGTCAAAGCTGAATAATTTTTTTACACTCACTTGAAGTTGTGGATCGCGTCAGCTAGACACAACTTCAAGTGGGTGAAAATTCAGATTGAATAATTTGGCGGTTAAAGGGTTAAGTTGTGACAAACCTATCTGGAAATGCGCTTTAAAACGTAGCCTATGTCACGTTTTGATTACACTTCCTCCAGTTTGTTTTTGTATTTCTATACAAAAGTTATATATATGCACAGACCTGGAATAACATATCATTGCGTAATGATTACGGTGGAATAACATTTTCCAATCAGAAAAAGACACGACAAAATATTTTTTATATTACTTTTTTTTTAAATTATAGCAAATATATAATTTATGTCTATCGCAACCTTAGTAGTAATTTGTATATAGACAATCGATAATAAAGTATAGGCCCAATAGTAAATATAAATTGTTTGCCATGGTTTTGGTTTGTTCATACAAGCCAGCTTGTACGGGACGACGGGGATGTCTAATTTGGCAACGACTTGCCAAGCTCTTGAGTGTTGGCGTGCGTACTTGTCAGCAAATTAAGCACCCCTCTGTATGCGCTCTTACTGAACGGCCCACGCTACACTATGGCGAAGGGGATGCCTAATATAACTATGTCTTATACGTATTAACCTTGTAAAGCATTCCCTGTATAAAGATCGTTAACATATAATCTAATATATAAATATGTCAATGTGAAAGTTATCGTTTTTATTCTAATAGGCTAGAAATTATGGCGTGGGAATCTAGTTTTCCACCATCTGTCTTGTTCTTCTTATTGCAATATTAAGCATCCCCTCTTGTCTCGAAATGAATAGTATTCTAGCGACCACTAGCTGGGATATGGATTATACTTTCTAACACATTGGTTAACGTGTTTAACTTTAAGTGTGTAAAACTATGTTTGCTACTAATAATAGTAATAGGCCTAATATTTCCACCAAATCGCCTAACTACCCCAGCAAAAAAATTCTAAGGAAGAGTGATTTAACCAGAATTATCCTCCTATCCTCAGAATAGCATATAATTACATTGCGATCTAAACTACGTATTCAGAAAAAAGCTTTATCTTTTCATTTGGACCAGTAACTGACTGAATTTAGCTAGAGACCACTCACTTTTGAATCACATTGAGGAGGGGGTGTCTTCCATTTTTGTCATTCATACATTGCAAAAATGTCAACAAATATTCCATATTAAAAACAATATTTCATGACACCATATGGGTTTTGGATTCCGGCTATTATCTTCAGTCTAAATTCAATCCAGTATAATGGGTTTCTGCCATGAACTCACAATGCAGTCCCCACATTTAGCAGAGTGATAAAGTGAAACACTAACTTTAAAAACAAATGATACGTGAGCATGATTAGGATTTGTCCACTATTATAGTCATAGTCATATAATTGATAAGATCAACATGTCTTCTTAAAGCGACACAATTAGGCCAAAATCATCGAACAATCTGTATATTTATTTTGGCTCCTTGATATGTCCATAATATGTTAACACGTAAATAGAATTGCGTAAGTTTTAATTTTTTTGTTTTGCGCATTTGCAGTTATAAGCGAGAAATAAGGACGAAATTTAATTTCGGACGTGGATGTCCTAAATAAGAAATACTGGGAACACTGATAAATTGGGCTTTCGGAACACTTGTTACGTTGCCACAGCAGCCCAAAATTTAAAAGCAATTCTAGTTCACATTTTGTGACCATATTAGGCCTGGGGCTGTTTCCAAAAAGATAGAAATTCGCTGCACCCCCTCTGCGACATAGGTTTCTTGTTTTTTTCATATTCCTGGACATCTAAGCTTTAAATTTAAGAACAGTAACCAAAAATTAAAGTGTCCAAAATATGTCATTTTAACCCTTTTAATACCAGAGCATCAAAAATAACTTGTGACAATTAATATGCGAAAATCGTCTCGCAAAAAATTCAGGATACAAAAATCGTTTGAAAAATCGATCAATATATCTACGACAGCTGTGTAAATGATGCAAAATCGAAACAAAAATAAACAGAAAATTTGAAATTTACAAATAAAGCATTTTAATGAAATTTCATTTGAAAAAATGACAAATTTTAAACTTTGATTTCCTTTAGTTATACTGAACTTTAGAAGGAGTATGTAGATCGTATTTATTTTTTTATTGTTCGCAAATATATAAATTTATTTTTTAGAACGATAGACTAAACATTGGGTTATATAATGTACTCAATTTACAGTATTTTTATGCAGTACTGGAATGATTTTTATGATTTGTTTTTTGTCTATTTTATTTTCTTCGCCATATCATATTTTATTAGAGTAGTTTTATATTTAAATGAAAGATAAATAACAATTATAAGTATTTATACCCAGATAGCGAATTAAAAAACAAAAATAAACATTTATAGCACTTTTTTCGTAGTAATATGACATATTATACTTGTGATCCAACTGGCTTCTATTCAAAGTCTGAATAGTCATCAGAATCCTGCATCACATTTGTTGCATCAACTTCTATCGCCTTATCACATAGAGATTTACATCCACAGACATTGACACAGTTCAGGCTATTACGACAGCATGTACATCTTTTATCTTTGCAACTTTTACACTTACAGCTAAGACACTCCAAAACAAGTTTGAGAGCAGGGGTGTTATTCATCCAGTCTATGGAAATGCTGTTTACTTTCACCCTCCAACCATGTCCATGCGGGGTCGAGTAAACTCGCCATATTGCAGATTGATAGTTAGAACGCATAAAAATTATGTTTATATGTAGCATCTTGGCATAAGGGCAGACGTGATGGATCGGTTGTGAGCGATCCAAATGGATAATATCTCAATTAATTGACATTATGCTGTTGTTTATGCCCATATATGGCACCTATAGCTTCTCTTAGCAGTTCGCTGGAAATGTTGAATGTTGTGCCAAGCTGCTGCATTGTTTTTCAAAATGAAAAAATATTGCAGGTTAGTTTGAATGCGATATGGTATTATTACTTATTGAATTTAAGAAGAGCTGTATACATCGGCTTTTTGTTCTCAGAACCATGCATAAACACATTTCAAATGGTTGACCAATTATTTAGCAGATCTTGAACCCTTATCCATCGTTTCCTGGCCCGTATCTTGTAGGCTTTGCAATGCTATGTAGATATCCCACCTGATGTTTATTCTAGCAATATAATCAAGCTGCCGATAAAAGTAAAAGGGACTTTGTCTTTTAAAACCTGTTGTATATTTAAGGACCATGTTTTGATTGACTTGTGAATATTACAAATTCGCCCATCCAGTAGGCCTGTATTTGTGGAAAATCCCGTATATATCCACATGCATTGTTTGTTTTTTGTTGATATCTAATACAACCCCAGAAGCTTTCATCTAACTTGATAATATAGTTAACTTGAACAAAATTAAGATGCCGAACTATGACTGCCCTTCCTGTACTTATGTTTCAAATCGAATTGCTGAGGGTGTATTGTAGTTATTCTCATGCATACATAATATTGCTAGAACGGACGGAAATTCATGCCTCATATGTTAATAATTTATATGATCCAAGGTGAATAAGAAAATGGTACTACCATCATTGATACTTTATTGCAAGACTGTATTTGGGGAATACTCAAAATTCTTGTAATCCATGTGTGGCATTGCTTCGTCATTTTGTTTATCTACTTCTCGTCTTCAGTTAACGCCAAGAACAGAACAACAATTATCAGGTAAATGTGTTTGGTGACAGTTTGTTCAAAACAAATCTTGTTTCACCAAATATTAATATTATGTGTACTTAGTAAGCATTCTCCACACATAGATGTCGCTCAGGTCAACCCCGCTCTCTCTCTGTAACCACACGCCATGTTTCGACAAAAACTGCTCATTTTGAGCAGTTTTGTTGATATAACAACTGTAGGCTTATAAACACGCTTGAGTGTCCTGAATATATATGGCAAATATAAAACACCACTACTCCGCCACATATGAGTTTCTATTCACATAGAAATAGAAAACATTCAATGGATTACTTTTTCTGCCTACGCGCTGCTGTGAGAAGGTCCATGTTTACGTTTTTCTGACAGAATTTACAATCGGCTTCAAAACACTGGCAAATATAAATTACTGAATGACATGCGAATTGTGCTGGTTCAATTTATCCACTACTAAACAGAATAAAAATAGCCCTTACCTGTAACAAACTCTAAAATCAAATTTAATATTGAAAAAAGGATAAGTAATGAGTTGAAGTGAACACCAAAATAGTTCCGTGGTTATAGGAATGGTTATAAAATCACGTGGTAACGCTCACTAACGGCTGATAAATCTGGTCAATCGCCATGCGTGCATACGGCGAAATGAGCGTGTGGTATCAGAGATATAATCTCTGAGGTCAGAATGCTTAGTAAGTACTAATTATGAATGGATATAGCTTATTGCTGTACTTTAAAAATAATGGCTGGGGATAGTTGAACATGAATTGCCATCCATAGTGAATGAGACATGCTGATGCTACAACATCATCTTTAAAACACCAATAAATAGACCTCTAATTAGCCAGAGCCACTTCTACTTCTAGAAGTATATTAATAAAGCTACGACAATGCCTAAATCGTAGAATTGTTGAATAAGTTATAATATATAAGAACCTTCCGTCGTTCATGAGTCAGAGTTGATGAAACTCATGATGTTTGACTTGTTGCCTTTTCTCAAACGAGTAAATACAGCTGTCTTCCTTGTGTCAAACATAATAATTAACATTCCTGCTGTGATGCAAGCTTGGTGTTAATTTGTTGTGTTATATCAGAACATTTTTAGAATCATAATCACTGAAATTATGTACTTTAAACAAAGTATGATAGACACCAACTGAGGAAGTAAACCACAAAAAAATACATCCTTGCAAATTATTTATGTAGCTTTTGCTGGAGGGAGTGCATCTTCAGGTTTTGTGACATATATCAGGCCTTTCAGACAATGTTCTAACTTTACATTTTGCTGTTTATTTTACCTTTGTGTAAATTACACCTTCCGTCCTTGTAATAAAGATAGCAGCTTCAAATTTAAATAAATAATCTTTTTTATTATTATAACATTCTGTTTGTATAATAACATATTAAAAAATAATATATTTAAAACTTTAATGCACATAACGGTACAGATTCAATTCAATATCCTTTCAATTAAATTACTTATATAGGGCCTAACGCCTCGGAGGAATGAGATCGGTGGTGCGGTAATCCCTATCAGTATCCGAAGAAGTGTTCATGTCAGTGTTTATGGTATTATAGCATAGAGTCCAATCCGAAGGCATCATCATACTTCAATATATTTCAAGGTTTTGGATAAAATTTTATTTCATTTTCATATCTGAATTGTAATAACTTTATTATTATGTTGTATTATTATTAGGTCCTTATTATTACAAAAAATATATGTAGGATGCTTCACGGCTCACGTTATGACAAAAGTAATTGCAATTATATTGTCAGAAAGTGAATAGGACATGCTGAAATGAACGACAGCCAATTGTGAGCTCACATTGATTAAATAAACAGTGGTTTTTTTACGTTTTATGTGGTCTTGTTTTTCAAATAACTAACAGCAGTAAATGATATGTCTTAGGAAGGTTTCTTAGGTTTATATTAAGGTATAGTATGAAGAAAATAATATTCATTTACAGTGAAATGCGACGAAAAATATTTTCATTTTGGCGGCCATTTTGGATTTTCTGGAAAAACAGAGCCAAAATTAGCAGGATTACCGACTAAATTCCATTATTTGCCCCTAGAGAAACTGTGTACCAAATTTGGTGCTTTTGTCCGCCCGATAAACATAATGCTAAAAAATGACGCTAAGGAACTAATAAATATCCATTCGGGTATGGTCACAAAACACTTAATATGACACGTTTCGTGATTTTTTATTTTGTGTTAATGCAATCAATTTTACTAAGTAATCATATATGTTTAATACATATTCGTATAAAACTGTACCATTAGCGGGAGTTCAGCGAAATAAAACTTATAAAAAAAATAAAATAAAAATTAAGAAAACAAACTAAAAAATGATCAAGATGAAGTTTTTACAGCTTTTACAAATGTTTTATTTTTTTTATGGTTGCGCATGTATAAATTTATTTAGCGTATTTTAGCTGAATGTTTAATGAAATAGTATAATTCAGATAAAAAATGATGACTGAATAATATTATTTTTAATTTTATGACTTTTCTTAGGGTATGGTGATTAAAGTGTCCCAATTATGGTTTTTGGACACCGGAATTTTTGGTTACTGTTTTGAATATTAAAGTTGATATATTTTCCTGCAATAACAAACGAAGAAACTTATGTCGCAGGGGGGGGGGGGTGCAGCGAAATCGTGTTTTAGCAGGCTTTCGCAAATCAGCCCCAGGCCTATATTAAGAAGCCAAAATAAAAATACTGAGTCTTTTATGATTTTAGCCTGATTGTGTCGCCTTAAACATGTACGTAGAATTTAATCATTTATCATGCTTATCCTTCCTTGGCAGCTTGGCAGATTTACGGTTAATCTCATCTCTCATAAGTGTCTTCTTTGTGACCACCTCTTCATAGTCATAGGTTACGAATCTAAACATAAACAAGCAAATTGCACATTGTAGACCAGCAAACAGCCGTGTGTATTTCTGTATATAAATATTATCATCACGTTTGAATTAAAAAATACTAACTGTGACTTAGTATAGCGCTGCATTCACATTATGTACGAATACGAACACAGCCCAAAATCCGTCTTATATGTTGGTTATTTTGTTATGTTATTCTGTGAAACTCAATGACCTGGACCTCCTTTGTTTTCACCGAGCTTGCTAATACAATGAAGTATGGGGGAGGGGTCTTATATAACCTTGTTTTCACCAAGTGACGTCACTGAGTTTCACAGAATAAATTATGGGGGAGGGGGTCTTATATAACCTTGTTTTCACCGAGTGACGTCACTGCGTTTTACAGAATTTTGGTACACAGACACGTGTACGAGAACGACATTCATCAACATAACATAAGAAAAAATATTTCCGTGTTCGTATTTGTAGGCTTATATAGGCCTATGTCAATGCAGCTTAAAGTGACAACTTTTAAATCCAAGCCTAGTCACCCACCCTAAAGTTGTAATTTCTATGTAAGCACTTGTTTTTTCAACCGCTTTATGTTGTAGATCGCGATAGCAAGACACAACCTCTGGTGGTTGAAAAATAATTGTATTGTTACAAAGTTACTTTTAAAATGATCATTACCGTTAAGCCTATATTCCTTTTGAATTACCGGACATATATGTGTAATTTATATCACATTTTTTATTGTTTTTTAATTAAATCACCCTGTCGTCCAAACATTGTATAGGGGGTCTTAAAGCTATTAAATCATTCGAAAAATAAATGAAAAATGGGAAAATGCCTAATTTTTTAATTGGTTTTCCACTCGGTCGCCACCTAGATCATGTAGGCCTACATTTACTTTTCTCATCTAGATCACCACATAAATTTTGATGAGCAGTGAGCAGTTCGCACTATATACACAATAAAAAAAATACGGTGTTTTAATATGTCTGAATGTGTTCGTTTAATTTTAGAGCCTTTGAATTTTTTTTTTTTTTTTTTAATGTGGGTGGGAGGAATCCTATTCTATTTTTTCGGACTTTTGGATTTTTCAAATATTTTTAGGACTCCTAGGCTTTATTGAATTTCATGAGAGGGACGTGGCGCAATGGCTAGAGCGCGGAGCTCTGCCAATGTCACTGCCTGCCGTGCGGTTTCGAATCCCGCTTGGTGCAGGATTTTCAGAGAAATATCATGTTTCTCCCTTCTCAATATTGGGACATTATTTCGATGTTGTGTCCTTGGGCAAGACACTTTACCCTCACATGCTTCACTTGACTCAGGTGTAAATGAGTACCTGGTAGGACAGAGATGGCAATGTGTGCGACTAGTTCCTAGCGCCGAAATGGCTGCAAGTGCTGTATGCTCCAAAAAGGGAGTTGAAATGGTACATAAATGAACAGGTCCAGTGACCAGGGGTAATATGTGTGAAGCGCACAGAGCATTGTATGTGCGCTATATAAGAACTCACCATTATTATTATTATTATGTCAGTGTCAAAGACTCTTCACGTTACTCCCCGAACAAGGCGGGGCCCTGGTGCAGTGGTTAAAGCTGCCTGCTTGGAAAGTCGGAGATCGCGGGTTCGAACCTATACCCTGGCCTTCGAATGTCAAAGAAACCAAATGTTTCTTTAACGCTCATTTGTAAAAACTCAATATCGGAGGGAGCCTCTGTGAAGGAGAGGTAGCGTGCTCGGCTTCAGACCGCCAGGGCTCGAATTTCGAATCCTGTGTCTGGAGGGCAGTGTCATCTCACTCATGTCACCATTCTCAGGAGGTTATCCTGGCCCAGTTTAGCCTATATGTACACGAAGGTGGCATAAAACCATTCTCCGAACACTATCATTGTTTATTGTGGGGTAACCTACGGCTAATCGACCACCATTATATATGGTAAATTTTAATCGTACATATCCATCTATAGACCCAATGTCCCTGTTTTGAGCTTTGTTTGTGACCATAATTGCCTCGGACCACATGATAAAAATGTAGACCTAATCCATCGATGAAATAGAGCTCTATAAACCATGGGAATGTAGAAGACGCTTCTATGGATATAAAACCTATTGATTGAATAGATTCACCGTTTCCCTGGACTGGCTGTGATTATAGAAACTTCAGATTGATTAAATTACAGTGAACGTGGTACACGGCTGTTCAAGATTATCAGATTTCTGTCAGTGTCTAATAGAAATGGAAATCACTCAAATTATGTTGTGATATATTCCGCAAAATACTGGTGAGAAGTAGCTTATATTCTGTCACTAGGTGCATGCCGATAATAATTGAAAAAAATATTGCCGGAACTCGCAGTGTAATTCAAGTGAGTTAATTTAAGATGGCTAGTCTGGAATTCATCTCGCATTCGAAAGACGAAGCAAAATGTGAATTTCGTTGCATGGTTGACCCATGTCGTGTATGCCAATTATTTGATCGAATTTATAATTTCACTTTATATATTTTACTTTATTAGGTAACTAAAAACACTTTACTTTTTAATAAAAGCATGGAAGGTAAAGTGATTTTTTTCCATTGAAAATTGTGGTTCGTAGCAGCAAGACACATTGTATCATTTAATCTATCAATAAAACCTTTTAAAATAGGCCTATTATATATACGATTAATCCTTGTTGGCTCCCGCCGTCACCGTAGGTGAGCGAAGGGAGCTATGGATTCTACCTCCGTTATTTTTTTGCCTCTTCTTTTGCCTATAACTTTGTGAGAAAATAAGCTAGGATAACAATTTTTGGTATGTGGGTTACTTCCAGGTGGCTAATGGACGGGTTAAAATATTTTTAATCTGAATTAAATACGCAAGGTTGCAGAGGAGAAAATGATGATGTGACGGCGTTGGGCCGTTGGGCCGTTGGGCTGTTGGGCCGTTGGGCCGTCCGTAAACAATTCGTTTCCGGAGCATATCTCTGAAAGTACTTGTCCGATTGTCTTCAAATTTTACACACAACACCCCTAGGGGGTCTAGTTGTGCCTTTTGGGGTATTTGAACTTTGACCTACTTCTGGTTCAGAACTATGACCTATTTAGACGTTTTGACGCGCACTTCGTTTCCGGAGCAGATCTCGAAAAGTACTGGGCCGATGACAGTCATATTGCACATACATGTTCTCTAAGGTCCCTAGTTGTGCCTTTTCAGGTTTTTGGACCTTGACCTTGAAGTTGACCCAGCACTTTGACCTAATTTATAACAAGGGTAAATCAGACTGAAAGATTTTGCGAAATATCATGAAAACCGCTCAAGATAGCTACACCATTACTATAAAACAAATTGTGAGGTTTCAGGAGAGAATGCATCTTGAAAAATTTCAAGTCGATAAAATTAAAAATGGCCGCCTATCGGCCATTATTCACCTCGACAGGCCTGATATTGCGGAATATCATGAAAACCGCTCAAGATAGCTACACCATTAATATCAAATAAATTGTAAGGTTTCAGGAGAGGATGCATCCTGAAAAATTTGAAGTTGATAAAATTCAAAATGGCCGCCTATCAGCCATTATTCACCTCGACAGGCCTGATATTGTGGAATATCATGAAAACCGCTCAAGATATCTACACCATTACTATAAAACAAATTGTAAGGCTTCAAGAGAGGATGTATTTTGAAAAAAATCATTTTGTCAAAGTTCAAAATGGCCGCCAATCAGCCATTATTCACTTTCATATGGCCGTTATTTGGTAAACCGTGCTAGATGGCTAGACCATTACTATAAAACAAAATGTGTGATTTCAGGAGAGGATGCATCTTGAAAAAATTTGACTCGATAAAATTCAAAATGGCCGCTTATCGGCCATTATTCACTTTCACATGGCCGTTATTTGGTCAACCGTGCTAGATGGCTAGACCATTACTGTAAAACGAAATGTGAGATTTCAGATGAGGATGCATCTTGAAAAAAATTGACTTGATCAAATTTAAAATGGCCGCCTTTTCGGCCATTATTCATTTTCACATGGCTGATATTTGGTAAACCGTGCTAGATGGCTAGACCATTACCTGATTACTATAAAACAAAGTGTGAGTTTTCGGGGGAGGATGCACCCTGATAATTTTTAACTTACGAATTCAAAATGGCCGACAATCAGCATTATTTACCTCGATAGGCCTGATATCAAGTAAACCGTGCTAGATAGCTAGACCATTACTATAAAACAAAATGTGACGTTTCGAGAGAGGATGCCTTTTAAAAACTTTCGACTCAATCGAGTTCAAAATGGCCGCCTATCGGCCACTATTTACTTGCACATTGCTGATATTTGGTAAACCGTGTTAGATAGCTGGACCATTACTATAAAACAAAATGTGAGATTACAAGAGAGGATGCATCTTGAAAAAAATTGACTCGATCAAATTCAAAATGGCCGCCTATCGGCCATTATTCACTTTCACATAGCCGGTTTTTAGTAACTGTACTAGATGGCTAGACCATTACTATAAAACAAAATGTGAGATTTCAGGAGAGGATGCATCTTAAAAAATTTTGACTTGATCAAATTCAAAATGGCCTCCTATCAGCCATTATTCACTTTCACATGGGCGATATTTGGTAAACCGTGCTAGATGGCTAGACCATTACTATAGAATGAAATGTGAGATTTCAGCTGAGGATGCATCTTTGAAAATTTTGACTTGATCAAATTCAAAATGGCCGCCTTTAGGCCATTATTCACTTTCACATGGCCGATATTTGGTAAACCTTGCTAGATAGCTAGACGATTACTATAGAATGAAATGTGAGATTTCAGCTGAGGATGCATCTTGAAAAATTCTGACACGATCAAATTCAAAATGGCCCCCTATCGGCCAATATTTACTTTCACATGCCCAATATTTTGCAAACTGTGTTAGATGTTAGTCCATTACTATAAAACAAAATTTGAGGTTTCGGGGGAGGATGCACCCTAAGTTTTTAACTAGTTTATATCGAATTCAAAATGACCGTAAATCAGCTATTAGTTACTTCGATTGGCCTGATATCGGGTAAACCGTGCCAGATAGGTAGACCATCACTGGGATACTGATTAGGATCATTATTTTCAATGGAGGTTTGCAATCTCTGACAGACTGTCTAGTTCTTACTCTTAGACTGAGCTTCTTAGACCTAGTTGTCTTGCGTCTTGATTTTTGACCTAGCCTAGGACTACATTAAAAACCCTACACAAAATTGCTTAAATCAAATTCTAATTTGTCGCGGGAGCTCCTGGACTTATGTAGTCTTGTTATTATTGTATTGTTTTGTATTGTATTGTATTATTGCATTGTGACTTGTGTATTGATCCGTGCTATTTCCCTATCCAGCAACATTTAGAGATTAATGCGAAGTAGACATTTATATTATTCATTGAGCTGAAATTAATGCGAATAATGCTTAATTATTATAATTTATATGTATAGCCCGGAGTGGATAATTTTACTTTTAATGTGAAAAATAGAATCTAAGATAAAAAATAGTTAATTGCCCCCGCGAATAAAAAATATCCTGTAGAATAAATCTCAACGAAAAATTCATATTTTGTGCAGGAAATGTTGTCGAAATTTGCTTGAAATTATTAAATGTATCACAACATCTTAAAGTTAAAAATCTGATATAGTAGCCCACTTCTACTATTATTATTGCAGGGGCAACGTGAATAATTTACAATTCTTATAAAACAACACCGTCGTATAATAAGTAAGCCAATCCCGAGCCGATTACCTCCCTGTGTGATAAACTGCTGGCTGTCAGAATCTTTGTAACATATGCTTATGATCAGATGATATATTCACGGGATAATAATGTCAATAATTTGGCCGACCATCCAGTACAAGACTGCGTAATAAGAAACCACAATGCCATTAATCGGATTTAGTCACTCTGCATAGAATCTGTGGATCAGAGTTATTGGTTATTGACATTGCCGTCTAGACCGAATAATTTTACAACGCGCTGACGATGTCTTACAATATTTGCTCACAGGATTTTGATTAAACCTAATACAGGTTGTTGTTATTGAGCCGTAGCCAGAAAAAGACTTACAGTTTACTTTGAAAACGCTGACGTAAGTAAAATCTCATGTCCTATAGAAAATACTATGCTTATCTCTGCTGGTGACGAATAGGGCGGTCTGCGTTTTATATCAGGCATCTGATTGGTCGAGGGTTTTTTCTCTGCAAATCAGATGTCTAAATCCTAGGTCAAACTGTTTGAGAAGAGCTATCTCGGCCACAAAAGGTTGTATCTTGTGACGTTCTCATGACTGCGGATAGACACTAGACACGCGTCGATCCGTCTTGGATTTCTCAATCTTAGGACTGCTGATCTGAAAATTGTCCTCCCCTCCACACAATTACTAAGTTGCAGAATCGCTAACAAATCTCTGTATATAAAGAGCTCCCGAGGACTCCCTCTGCAAAGAATTCCACTTGCATAGATCTATGATAAAGGACGAGTGACATAAATTGAGAACTTATTCTTTCGACATCTCGAGAGAGACAGCAGCAAATGATAAAAAGAAGGACATTGGGGTTGACGAAGAAATGGAGCTGTCAGCGCGATGGTTCCAGTACATGCTGATGATGACACTAATGATTCCAACAACCTATGGGTTGGCTTCAGCCGGTAAGAAATTATAGCCACACTTAACAACTGCGGTTAAAAGGTAAACAGTACATCTGCCCACTTTCCCAGTATAAAGCAGTAATAGCCTACTGCGGTTTGTCTTTCCATGTTCAGATGTTGTGAAGTATATAATTATTTAGTACACGTGGTTGACACGAAGTAACCAATTTTAAAGACAAGTATGCATAATTAACATGTTTAAGGTCGAGCCTGGTGCTCAACAAAATAAAATAAGTGGTGTGTAACTATAGGGCATAAAGTTATGTACCGGTATTCCAAGGTAATTTACAAAATATGTGACTAAATCGTCATAAGTCACAATTATTCTTGACTATGATTTGGTTTGAAGCGCCTCTGAGCCTGTCATACAGGGATTTAAGCGCATTAGAAGTTGTATCTATTCATTCATTCATTCATTCATTCATTCATTCATTCATTCATTCATTCATTCATTCATTCATTCATTCATTCGTTCGTTCGTTCGTTCGTTCGTTCGTTCGTTCATTCATCCATTCATGATTAGAAATCCCACTATAGTCTCTATTTTAGAAATAGTTTCTTAATGAAAACTATCTCGTAATTATTACATATTTTTCCATTGAAGCTATGGTATTGTATATGTTCATAACTTGTGACATACCGCGATAGGCCTATACGATACATAAGTATACATTGTATGTGTGTGCTAATTACCAAATATTTTACGTAAACTTAAGTAAATATATTATATTTATAATTATGTACACTTAACCGTCATTTCATTGCCATTGTGATCAATTAATAGATGTGAAAATGCTGAAGAATAATTCGATCGCACACGTTTTCCATTGGTAAAATATTTTCGAGCAGGTCAAATCTTATGAGCAAGAAAAATTAGGGTAAATATTACTACGGGGACCACCATTCGGTTACCAGGGGGAGGGGCGCTGGAGTATCTTTGAAATATTTATTTTTAGACTAACTTTTCGTGAAATAAATAATTGTCTGAAGGATATGTTGTAAATAAATATTTATCTCTAAGATAAATTTGAAATAGATACTTATATAAGCTGATGAGCAACATCATTTGATGGCCCTTAAAACAATTCTGAGTCTCGCTGTCTTCTCTCCGCATCATTAAATGACCCTCAAATTCGCTCGGCTTTTTAACCTGCAAATCAATACTATATGCTGGGTTTGGGATTCAACTTTGTACACAAACAAGTTATTATAAGAAAATGAAATAGAATATATTACTTGAGGCAGAGTGTGAAAGAAATTAGGTTCTGCAGATATGAAGTGAAATAAATAATTTGTCCAATTCAAAAACTACAGCCCTCCCCCCCCCCCCCAGTAATGGAATGGTAAATCCCCAATTAGAGGAGTTTTATCATATTGCACACACACAGAGATTTAGGAGGTGTAGGTCTTTTAGGACATTTCACCTGTACTTTCCCACCTTGGGGGATTCCTTTCATTTTACACACACATATCACCCACGAGTGTAGATGTGCTTATTTTTGGGGGTTATGACCTTTGACCTATATTTGATCTACATATTAGAGCCAAACTAGTTTTTAAGACTAAGAGTTCCATTTCCAGAGCATATCTCTTGAAACCTCTTGAGGGGATTCTTTTATATTGTACACCACACACACATTACCCAGAGGGCCTTAGCCCTATCCAAAAAATGATGTTCTTTTTCTTTTTAACGATACTGAGCCAATTGGGATTAACGTTGGGCCATCGTTGCAGATGGTGGTTCAACATAAATAAAGCATTGGTTTAAAGTATCGTGGTTGATGTGATGTCGGATGTCGCTTTACCACGTGTACTGCAGTTTGTGATATAGGCCTACGATAAATCGGGCGATTTTTGTGCACGCACAGGATTAACGTGAACATGAAACTGTAATTAGCATGGCCAGATAAATCAGATGACACTGCTCCAAGAACAGGATTCGAGGTCGAGCACGCTACCTCTCGGTCACGGAGGTTCCCCGTAATATTGTTTTTTACGAGTGGACGAAAAATAAATATTTTATTTATATGAAACCTGAATATCAGCGTAGAAGTCGTGCATGCGAGCTCCGGCGCGACAGGCAGAAAGCGTAGTAATTTAAAGCGACATTTACTCACTCACACACCATTTTATCCTGGATGGTATTGCATGTCTGAATTAACATTTTTTGTGTTAAGAATGCCAAAATATAGGCCCCTAATATTATTTTGTTTGTTCTTTGAATGTATACTGAGAAAATTTAAATTATAAATATATATTAAAGGTCAATGTGATCAGGATTGTTTATAGCCGTAAAGGTGCGCGGGTACAGAATGTGAATAAAATATCTTTGGAATCGTTAGTATTTTAGTTACCTTTCAGACTCCTTTGCACGATACATTGATCCTGATTGATACATTGATGTTGCGCCAGCGTCACATACGGTGGGCCAACAGTATATAAACATATACGGGTTAATAATGTCTCAAGCTCAGGCGCTGGCTGGGCAATACATAATAGGCTTACGTTTAATTGGCATGATCTCGCGGTCAGCACCTCTCTGATTTGTGTTTTGTCCGCCACGAAGACGCCAAGGTTTTGTTAATGGGTATCATATTGTGTCGGCCTGCTAAGCTCTACTTTTGCAGTTAGGTTTTGATATGTACATCAACCTAATTTGATATTATCACAAGACGAAAATGTTGCCTAGTTGGGACGCTATGATTTAGTGAATATTTACATTGCGACAGACCCTCTTGTGAACGTTGACCATGTTGCGCATGCGTGCCGATGCATTGTGCGTCCACAATGTCTACTCGAATCATGACGACCCACCTACTTTAACGACATGTCGGCCAGATGATCGAAGTCAAATTTTGTCGTTTTTGTATACATGTAACTACGAGTACAATAAATTATTAGTCACGGTTGATGTATGAATGCTTATTTTTTTCTGCACTGGCTTCTCCAGTGGGATCATGACCGGATGAATTGGTGAAACCCATTTTATGTTCAAGACAGTCAGAGGGTGCTTTCTCGCTCCATCCTCAGTACAATAAAACCTATAGTTTTTAAAAAAAACTTTGGAGATGTATTGAACATTCCAAGCTTGATATGTCTAGACGATAAAAATAAAAGCTTCACTCTTCAGCATTGACTTCTCAGCCACACAGTCATTTTTCTAAGGGGGGATTATATGTTTTATCCCATTAAATGCTCCTTAATTAGCTACTAGGCCTATTATAAACGGGAATGGTCAAATCTTGTACGAAAGTTTGTTAAGCTGTTAAGATCATATTGTAGTTATGGTATGGTGAATTGAATGTTGTTTAACTAAGTGATTTAAAATTGCTATATTTCATTATTGTGAGAGTTTTTGCTGTGAGACATATTGCTGTTGGACAAATATCAAATTAAGTATAATCTGCACCTTAATTCCACCTATAATCGTGATCATGAATGAATGGCGCTTCAAGCATCGATATGTATTAAAGATACACGCAGCTAAAGAAGACAGGTAGGGAATTAAAGTTAATGTGCCGATACACTAATACCTTGCCCCCCAGGCAACATCTAAAAAAATATTATAAGTCACACTCTAGTGCTCATGAATGATTTGGCAAATTCGAACATACACTATTAAAATACCATGGAAGTTGTATTATTAGGTTTTCGTAGGCCTAGTTCATTCTAAGTATAGAAAACCACATTTTCTCCTCTCTCACACCAACCTCTCGATATCGTCAGGTAGGGAGTGCGTTATATGTTAATTTGAAAGATATATATGGCTTGTGAATAAAGTTTACAATTTAGTATTTTAAAAATGCGAGATGGCCGCCATGATAATTCCATTTTTAATATCAAGGGGTCTAGTTCATGGACAACTGAAATGACTTGGATGATTTTGGGGTTGTTTTATATAGCCTAGTTCTGTAGTTGTTCTAGTTTATGCCCGACCAACGCTCCAAGAGGGGGGATGTCGGTCGCGAGATAAATATTATCCATCAGTGTAGCGAAGCGACTCAGCTGCTTTAACCCTTTAAACCCTCATTATGCATTAATGCATCATTTTACATCTCTGAAAAGAGACTTGATTATCCTACAACTAAGGGGTTTAGAAGAAAAATTTCCATGAAACTGTTTACCAATTCATGGCAATTTTCGTTAATTTTTCACCCACTTCTAGTCATCTTCATCCACTACAAGTCAAGAATTGCGACAGCAATTCGCGGCTTGTAGTGGATCAAGATGAATATGGTAAATTCAGGCCTGAAAGGGTTAATATGAAATGTGATGTATGTAATGTTACATCCCATGTTTGATGGCTGCAACCATGTACTAGTATACAGCCAGAGCGCCGTACTGCCGACCCCGGTGGCTCATTCAATCTGGTTGTGGGGCGAAACTCTGAGGTACTGGGTTCGAGTGGATGTTTTTTCATATACATTGCTCCCAATTGTTCAAAGGTATGGAGTGTGTAGTGCTGTCTATGCTACTGTTCACTATAAAGAACCAATGAGTCATTCGGTGAGATACCAAATTTAATATGTCTGCAGCTTAGCTTTTAATGACATGATTGTTATCACGTGTAGCTGATCTGCTCTGATCTTTGCAAATGATCACTAACACCTGTAATGAAAAAAAAAACAGATGTAGGGCCTACATACATGTATGTAATCCGTACAAATGTGTTGAACTCAACGGAGGATAATAATTCTTGTAATTAATCATAGGTTTATGACGTCAGTAGCCTATCTCTATCGCAGCCAACGTCATTTATAACTGCTAAATTATAGATCAGATCAGATATATACGTGACGGCGCGATTTGGGGAAGGGGAATGTGGTTTTATAACAGCTCACCAGATTATTCTGAAAAAAAAAAACCAATTGAATAATGAAATTTAGGATGCATCGGAAAATGATTTTCTTGAGATCCCAGCGAACACAAACAATTGCCCAATTTAACTTCAATGTTGTTGATGTAACATTGCGCCAATGTTTTTGCTTTTTTGCTGAAACGGAATAGCCTACAACCGATTTATCGACAACAATAACATTATTATTTATACTATCACCTCAGTTCTGAAGCAGTTCAACAAAACTTTATCGTGCACATGGTGTATCGGAATATACCCGATCTATCGACAAAAACAACAACTTTAATTTATTCACCTCAGTTGTGAATGAGTTCAACATCAAATATTGTTTAAATCTGTTCAATAATTATTATACATACGCCCCAACTGCTGACAGATTACCCTGAAAGATAACATCTGAAGGATAAGAGCAATAGGTGTCACATATAAACTTAGTCACAAAGTGGATATACCATATTTTGTTATCCCTTTTGTAATTTTGGGGTAGTGGTGGTGGCTCCGTAAAACTTCAGCATGGATTGTCTCGTTTGCTCGTGTAGGCTATGTCTTATCTTATCGACCCCCTTAAACCCCCCCCCCCCCCCTCAAATTACGGGCTTGGTTATCTTATTTAAATTTAATGGGTGAAAATCATATACATTTGTATTTGTTTAATTTGAGACCAAACATTTGCAAATCTTGATGTTTAAGCACGCATACCATTCTCAATCACATTGATTTAACCTGACAATAAAATATATTACCTGATTAAAAACGGCTGTAGTCGTGATTAGAGCTTAAAGGGTTAATAAAATGGGTTTCATTCTCATCAGCTTGTAGCACACGATTGACGAGGCCTTAATACTCTGAAATCGTATTAAGCTTTCTCTTCGAGTTTGTCAAACGATGATCTATCTCGTATGACACCATACACCATGTGTGTGGCATGTTGTGATCTGATCAGGTCAACGACCTGCCAGCGCTTGCTCAAAAAATTATCATATTACGGGTCTGCATTTGCAATATAATAGTGTGTTCCCGCATGTAAATCAACAAATAATTCAAAGCACACATTTCACATTTTTAAGTTACTTGTCGACATCATTTACGTGATCTGTGAGTTGCACGTTTAACACATGATCTCATGTTCCATAGCTGGTCAGAATTTCCCTTAGCCTTATCATTACCAATCATTTTATTATTCACGGAGATCTGTAAAAAGGTGCCACAGTTTTCACCTCAAAATGACCGAACATTACGTGATTTTAATACTCAGTTTAATGTAATTATTGGATTGTGATATTTTCAGTTAAGTTATTTTAATTCAAATAATTTATGTATTAAATGTACCAGACAGGCAGACAAACTGACAGACACAGACAGACAGATATTTTATTGACATAAATACAAGTCATTACAGACTAATTTGTCACAGTAATATAATTATGTACATGTATATACAACAAAAAAATATAATAAAAAAATTATCGCACTGAAACCAGAGATAAAATATCTACTATAATCTAATAGCAAAACATACACTCTAGAAAGCGTAGAAACCTAAAGATACATACAAATTCATCATTATGTTCCTGAAGGATGTATTAAAACATAATAATCACACGTGTCCCCAGAAGAAACGAGACGTCAACCCAGCGCCGACCAAATGCTGGCCAAGACAAGCAAGACAAACCATGTATAACATTTGTTCCAATATTGCACAATAAAATATCTTTATACAAAAAGTCCGTAATTCTTCTTGTTTTTCTGGCTTCAAATACGTCTATAGTTTTATTTGATATCTGATGAATTCTATTAGTATTGACGACATTCTTAACTTTAGGCGCATTGTTATTAAAAAAACACACACTAACTGATATTTTTAAAATGTGCAAGTGGGAATCTCAAAAATAGCAAGTATTGTGAATTTTAACAGGTCTTGTTTTTAAATGTGTATATACTTTTCATTCATAACAATTTCGTGAGAAAGTTGGCTTTCAATAAACGAAAATAATCAGTCAATAACGCAGCACTTAAATAGCTAAAACATTTTTATTCGCTTTGTAAATCTTCCCGTTGCATAGTATCTGAATAGGTCTATCAGGCTGAAGAATAGACTTTAGAATGAAACACAACCTCCGGCGTGTGTTTTCAGACATTGAATATGTTGGTGATACATGTTCATCAACCAAAAATGCACATCATAAATAGCTGTAATTTTATACTTTTTCACGCAAAGTTCAATCCCGACGAATACAAAATGGAATATGTATTATTTTTTTAATATTTGTTCAACTCAGCTCTGATCATTTACTGGATAATTAAAGAGAAGAACATATATTGGTTATATATCATTACAATCGCCTTATTTGTTTGCTGCGCCCTCTCACCCGTGCATGGATTCAACAGATTAAATGATCATCCGCGTTTGTGAGAAGTCATGCATTTATCAGATCAGCATTCATATTTGTCTAGATTGTAATCTGCATTAAGATCAGGTCTTTCAGCTCTGGATAATAATTCAACTATAAATCAATGTCAAAATTATTGATACGATAATAATATAGGCTGTCTCACTCTGTATCTACAATTTTGCTCGTTGTTTCATTATCAATCAATAGCAGGTGACTATAATATGTGTGCATTTGGAATACATATAAGGGCGTCTCTATTCTTCAAATATCTAGCTCTACTTATGTCGTATACTTGTCTCGTATTCGTGTCTTTTTACAAATAATTCAAAGCTAATCATACGGTATTATTTGAAAATTATTCCACGCGTTTCTGTAGTGCTCAATACATTATGGTCGTGCACATTGTGTAGATGACCCTCCTATGGCAAAATGTTGACAAATAATTGCTTACTGCTGGTCCAACGTCTGACACGTTGGGTCGTGATTATGTCTTCAATGACGAGAATTTCCATTTAGTTGGGTGATCACGTTTCATGCATGGGTACTGGGCGACCGGTGCTTAGACTGCAATTGTATATCCCTTATTCTAATGATACGTCTGCGAAGCATGAAAGCCCCCTAGATACCGTGCGTGTCTCCAAATAACAATCCTACTGATTTGTAGTACGTTTTTTCTTGTCTAAATCAAGACCAGAGTACATTTCAGGGTCATAATTATTACTTACTAATGAACGATATTTAGAACATAGCTCATTTAGCTAATTTGGACATATGTCATATGTTATATTCCTAATAATAATTTATATCCACACTGTGTAAACTTATTATACCATCCACCATTATCATATTACAGATATGTTAACGTAAAGTGATATAATACTGTTTAACCATGATGAAACCGACATTTACATTTTGACAAGAAGTATGCTTCCGACATATTGCGTTTATCAGCGTATCAGTGATATTTTTCATACGCTGCAATACGCTAGCAAGATGCGTTAAAGTGCGACGCCCAAAGAACAAATATATACAGAAAAAGTTAAAATAACAATCATCGTTGATTGGATTATGCAATATCAGGCGTAAGAATCCATAAAGCATTCACATTTATCGAGAGCAATGAATTATTTAGGTAAATGCAGAGAGCACATCAATGGCCCAGTCCTATAGTTGTAGGCTACTGGATCAATTTCTCATGTAACTAAGATTTTGCAACATGATACTAAATTCATATATCGAGTGGTTGATTACAACCGATCTTGCGAACACCTGTTCCACTGAGTACTCGTAGGGCTCTCCTGGAGTTGCATGGTAATAGTATTGAAGGGTTCTTTTTGAAAAACCTTTCTTGTTCAGAGTGTAGATGTAGAAGGCGACACTCATTTGCTGGTTTCTGCACTTTATGTCTATATTACAAAATCTTCTCACCGCTGATTTGTAACTCATTAAATGTGATTTTAAAGAGCGCAAGAGTACAGCATTAATATTTTCACCACAAATTTAGATCAATATGCAAACCTTTCGTTCAGTTAGTAAGGATTTTTTTACAAAATGGACATTTTACTATAACTATTCTAAGTATGTTTTACGGTGTGGAAATTCCATAATAGTTTTAGAAATTTTTATCTTCTAATATTACTGAAAATATTCCTACAATCTTTGTCGTGTAAGCATATTAGCAACCTAAGTACACGTAATCTCCAGAAGAGAATAGAAATTTCCTATTGCGTAAACGTATACTGTAAAAAACAGCTTTGTAGCATGCATTATTATAACGTGCCAGTGTCGCCCATAATTCGACATGTTAACTACTTGAGAAGGGTCATTTTGTGTGATTAATAAGCACTTTGTACCACATCAAAGTAAAACGTGAATAATGGAATCATCAAGGGTATACCATTACAAATACTTCTGGTGAATCCGGTGCTTACGACAAAATAATTAAATATGATACCCGCTTATCGCTTCAGACATCTCGAATCTCCATGGTTTAAATTAAGAGTGAACGTAATATCAGAGATCACACAAATCTCTGGTAACATATTGTACCCAGCAAACACAAAGCATATTGACTATGTGTTAGTTTATTGTTGGGTCAACGTCGAACATAATGTCCCATCATTAAGCCAGCACGGACTCAATGTTGTCTATACATTACAGGTGTTATCTGTCAGGTAAGCAGTCAGATCAGTTTTACGATTGTAGTCAACCAGGCCTCTCTTCGTTTGTCTGCTCAGGTCAGCATTAGTGTTTTTATTATGTTGTGTCCAGACTTTTCACACAGATCAATTGTGTCTGGCCCTTATTTCATTGCTTGTCTTTTATTGGCCGTGTGTACATGTGTTGCATGTTCCGAGCAATACACGTAATGTATGAATGGTATTTCAGGCTACTTTGACCACCCACAAAGGTGAAATCGGACCATGGAACTTCATAAGCCAATAAAAGATGTATAGCAGCACTTCTTTCCCATACGACATTTCGAAGCTTTCTCAGAGTATAAAACAATTGTGTCTGACCGTGTTTTGAAAAATGCAAGTCACATTGACCTATTAAATAATCGTCGAGTCAAGCGATATAGGCCTACTTATATTTCTGGTCAACTCAATAAATATAATATTTAGACATTGTACAAAAATGTTTACTTCGTAGATATCGATCATTGCAATAGCCGTGCCCAAGTCGTGTTGGCGATGTAATGGGCTTGGGCTAAAAAAATAGACTGCATTCAAGTTGATATTTTGACAAAAACCTTACCTCATCGCAGAACCTCCTGCGTTTTGAAACAAACATAACAGTCTTCAAACAGTCTGAAATCGAACAAAAGAATACTGCAGATAAACAATTGGGAAATCTGCGTCATATAGTCCTGTAGACGAATACTCTACCAACGATCTGCCAATATCTTGTAGAACCTGGACAAAATTTAAATTAGTTTGTTCATATATGCCGATCTAAACAGAGATTTTCAGATGAATCACAATATGATGCATGCGGTAGTAGAAGAAGAACCATTAAAAAAAGATGAATGAAAAAAAATCATTTTTAAAGGGTGGTTTGGGAGACCTCCATTAAGACCACAAGGTCGCTAGCATGGAGGCCACTCATGATGTCATTTGTATAATCATTACCATTTTGAAATTATAAATAAATTGTGTGCAATAAAATTAGGTACATTTGAATAAATTGTGTGAAATAAAATATGGTACATTATTTTTGCCGTGCAAAGCCAAAAGGCAGCATCTGTCTACTTTAATTTTAATTTGATATAGTATGGAAAACCCGTTTAAGCTATGAGTGTGTAGTTTATCGGTTATTGATCGTGACATGCTATTTACACTTGTTGGCAATTGATATCGAACACAGACTATGGCATAATTATGCTTAGCAAAAGGTATGCGTAATTTATATTGGTTTCTTGTATTATGAGCATGGATTTCAAAATTGAACCCAAGATTAATATCAACGTATTTCTGGAGTGAATTGTGCTCATATTTAAAGTAAAATTTTAATAGCTGGGGGCGATATATATGTCGTTTATTTTTAGGAGGTTCAATTGTTTAAATATCGGATTTTGCACTTATATATTTATGGTGCCAAATAAATCCTCCGTGGCTGGCACTTGTCTAACAGTATTTTATGTTTTTTAGATTTATTTGCAATGTATATGTCCCTGAAAGGAACAAAATAGGCCTATAAAAAGCGTGTAATAACTGATTGGTCAATATGTTATCATAGATTACTGGTTGGTGAAAAATCCCACGACCAGGCCCCAAGACCTTCCACCATCATACTATTCATGTGTTAAAATCAACAGCGTGTAAACTGATTGTGTTTGTTGGTTTGATGCTATCACTGTATTATTTCTTTGCTACAGACACGGCGTACGTGGATACTCTGACTCATGACGCAGGAGGTATTAACGGAGGAACACTGGTCTACATCTTTGGCAGAGGTGACATTCACAATGAATAACATATCAGATACGATTTTGATTATAAGACTGTGGCTAACACCTTCAGACAATCACATCTACATTTTCATAAAAAAATATAAACATAAAGTATAAAAATAAAAAATTGTAACTCGTGTCAAAATCGTATCAAAATTTGAATTACCAGTAAACTTATGGGATACCCAATGAACACGCGGATCCCTATACTTTCAACATTTTCAAAATTTAATTTCAGGGTTTGAAAATGCCTTTTCTATGGATGATCCGACTATTGGTAACAAAGTATGGATGGTATCTCAACATCACATGACGTCATACTTATGTGACATTCACCCTGATGGCACACATGCCACGCAGGTCGCCTGCTACACCAGGTTGGTATAGAAGTCTACTTGTATAAAATACGTGATACCAGCTGATGTATATGAGTGACGGGTGGGGTTTTGCTGATTTTCCCACGTTTTCGGTTATAGGCATAAAGACATGTAAATGTAGTAAATTCGTATTATGACGTCACTCCATAAACTCAATAAACTAATTCTAGAATTTTATTACATGTCAAATGGTCATTTCTTTAATCTTGAGCGACTTTCCTGGCCGAATGTTGTTACACATGTAAATTTGGGACATTTTATGTATGTTGCAAGCATTTGATACCATTTGTAATCGCAATCAGATTATACTGATCTCTTAAACGTTCAGATACATATAAGATCTTTGTTACCTCACATGTTTCGTTTCAATGTAACATTTTTACAGACCAATGAAGGAAGGCACTTATTATGCACGAGTCAGTGTGAATGAGGAGCCTATACCACCGGATCATTACACAGACGGCAGGTGGAGCCCTAGTATAGACTTTAAGGTCAGCTCAAGTTCACTCAGAAGACTGCGAAAATGACAAATCAAACGCTTTATATGTATCCAAGGAAAATATAATCAGATTCTATTTTCCTTGATATATCGAGTGATTCAACTTGATTTAATGCATTTTCAAGTTCAGACGTACACGATTATTTTCGTCCAGCATATATTATATTTTCACATTAATAAGCTGGATTTATTTTTCTCATCTTCATGCTAAAAGATGTCAAAAATATTTTACTCTCTATCGAGTTATTTCCAACACACTTCATAACCCAATTTGCGTGGGAAAAAATACGGCAACAGTTATTAGCTTTCGAAAATATAAAAATTACATTAATTTCCTTTATATTGCCTGCAGTATACGATATGTTATTGTAGGTCTACATGTTGCTTACATAGCTGGGTCATCCAGTAAAGTAAATATATTATGCTATGCATTTGAGTTTTGTGAATTGTGAAGATAATTTATTTTACTTTCTGTGAAATTCAAGGCCACACTAGAAAATACACCAATAATCAGAGACCTGACTCCCGCACACGGACCACCAGGTTAGTTTATATATATATAAGTAGTGAATCTAGGGCTGCAGGGGTGGGTTCACATTGTTCTTTCACTAGTTGTGAAGATCAATCCTTTAATTATTATTTTTTTTAACTTCACGTATTATGATCACCATACCGCTGTAGGCCTACCTATAATTTAACATTTTCTGGAAAGATCACAAAAAAATCACAAGATAATATTTAAATGGGGTTCCTTTTTTCTAAAAAATCTCGTTCAACGTGGTGTTGGACGTAGTTTAACAATATTGATCAGCATTTACTTTTCTAGGTGAACTGATGCGTATATGTGGACGAATTATGACTGCCTATCACGCCAGTAACATCCAGGAGGCCAACTCAACAAACGGCGTCACGGAAAAAATAAAAAGGTAAGGGGGCCACCATCTGTGCTCGGCATCTATATTACACTATATGAAATAAAACTAAATGTGCGCCATGCATTGTAGGACCCCACCCCCAACATTCATTCAAATAAATACCCACGAGTAGCCACTCGAATAGAAGCAAGTCCGATAAGACTCACCAAAACTAAAGTAGGCCAGCATCCAAGCTCATAAGACACTTAAAATGTAAAGTTACATTCTTTTTTGACAAAAAGCTGTAACGGTAGTATAACCGCTGCCGTGTCATTGTGATTGATTGATTGATTGATCGATTGATTGATTGATTGATTGATTGATTGATTGATTGATTGATTGATTGATTGATTGATTGATTGATTGATTGATTGATTGATTGATTGATTGATTGATTGATTGATTGATTGATTGATTGATTGATTGATTGTTTGATTGATTGATTGATTGATTGATTGATTGATTGATTGATTGGTTATTTGATTGATTGATTGATTGATTGATTGATTGATTGATTGATTGATTGATTGATTGATTGATTGATTGATTGATTGATTGATTGATTGATTGATTGATTGATTGATTGATTGATTGATTGATTGATTGATTGATTGATTGATTGATTGATTGATTGATTGATTGATTGATTGATTGATTGATTGATTGATTGATTGATTGATTGATTGATTGATTGATTGATTGATTGATTGATTGATTGATTGATTGATACTTTTGTACCTTCGTTCCTTTTGGAATGTGATTATACGTTTAACACATCACTTGGGTGTAAAGGTGTCATCAATGGATGTAATCACTAAAAGACATTTTGAACCCCTTGGCTAATTACCATGTTGATGGTATTCTCGGTAAGTACACTGACCCAATGTTGTGCGAGCGTCAAAGACGATGGGCCAACATTACAGCAACAAAGGTGTTGTGTTTGATAGGATAGTGGCCATTGCGTCACCGCCTGCTCACTTTGGAATATATATATATATATATATATATATATATCCAAATCATTTGATCATGGTCGGGGTATCCCCGTGGGCACTTTATCAATTGTATACCTGCTATTTGCAGACGACCATGTCCTTTTTTCTGCTAATGGATATGCAATTAACTGCCCTGTATAAGTATGCTTCTCTGTGGCATATTATAGTCAGCATTCCTAAAACAAAAGTTCTCATTTTTAACGAACGCTATACGTCAGCATGTGACAATTTCTACTATGGTGATAACGTAATAGAAATAGCTGAAAAATATAAATACCTTGGGGTTGTATATAGCACGAAATATCCTAAGAATGTATTGAAAGAAACGTTCCTTCGTCTCGCTTCCCAAGCTGGAAAAGCAGTTTTTTTCTCTACATAAGCAATCTCGTCCTGTAGTCGGGAAATTGTCACCTACTATTGCGTTCAAGGTTTTTGATTGTCCAATACTGCTCATATTAGAGTATGCAAGTTCTATATGGTATACCGGTGATAGTGTTATTGATTTGGAAAAAATACATCTAAAATTGATTAAATCAACTCTATAGTGTGTTAGAAAGCAAACACCTACTCCTGCAATATATGGTGACACAGGACGGTTTCCATTGATTATCAGGCAGCATATTAAAGCTGTAAAATATTGGTGTAGAATTCTAGACCTATCACAGAACCACCCTGTCAGAAATGCCTACAATATGCTACTAGAGCTAGATGGCACTGGATTCACAGACTGGTGCTCGCAGCATATTGGCAATACAAATAAATTCATGCTTTCGCTTAAAGATTTAATTGTTGGAATATTTACATAGCGGTGGAGACAAGATATCGCGAGTTTAAGTAAGCTGCGAACATATTCAATAATAAATGATAATAAAATCTTTGTGTGTTGAACCATATATCTTAAATATAAACCACCTCATATAACAGCAATTGCGAGATATCAAATGAGCTCACATGATTTAAAAATACAGAGGACGATACAATAACCCAATAACTCCAATAAACCAACGAATATGCACAGGGTCTGAATCTAACGAAATTGACGACGAAATACATCTTCTTGTCCACTGTATTGCTATGAACATTAAACGCGAAATCTTGCTTAATTCTGTAGCCGCAATTTGCAATATGCAAACGACAAATGATATGTTTCTACGAATTATGACATCTAGAGATGTAACAGTGGTGAAGTCACTAGCGAAATTTATCTATGATTGTTTTAAACAAATTAAGGTTTAAAAATGTTGAGTATAACAAATGTAAATTCATATTCCAGCTGAAATATTTTGTATGAGTCTCGTGTCTTGCATGACTGACATAGATAATTATCATCATGATTATGTGTCATTATTATTGTTCTAACGTTACATTGTCATCTAGAACAATCACAAGTCACCTGTCGCTATATTATCCATATTATCATGCTTTCATGATCCGACTTGGGCATTACCACATATCAGGACGGCTGTTGCTCTCGGATCTTATTATTTGGCTTTTTTGGGCCGGTTAGGGACGTTTCCGTCGCCTTTGTTATCAGACGAGGTGGGGCTTTATGGATGATCTCAGAGTTGCTGAGTCAACAGATTTTCTCTATGAGGTCGGGAATGTTTTTCTTCCATTCTAACTCCGAGTATGTGGTACTAACTAGGTCGTGATTTAAATGATATGTACTAAATAATATAGTGAATTCAAATGAGCTGTAATGTTTTTGTGCGAGGTCCATGTAGATAATAAATCACTAGTTAATTGAATAAACTTTAATGCTATCGTGTGAGTGTCATTTCCTGCGAGAATGGCAGACATAATTATTATTCGTAATTTTTATTGTTATTTCATCACTAAGTCTGCAACACTCGATAATATCAAGGAATCTCCGGGTACATAGCGACTGTGCGTGCATGGTCACATGGCTCGGAGTTACTTGTTTTGCGCATTTCCAGATTATGTTTGATCTGTCATATATGATTTGTGGATCATACATAGTAGCTATTTTATCTCTGGTTTTGGTGCGGGAAACAAAATGATGGACCTCCAATGTTCATATATTGGCATTGTTCAAGTAGTAATCAATTATCTGTTATTTTATCGCTATATCCAGTGTTTTACTATTGCAGTGCCATTTAACATGATTTTAATTCTGTATGTGTTACCATGTAAATTGTCGTGGGATTTTAGCAAAGTAACCATCTTGTATATACATGTACATATATTCTATCATTTTTATGACAACTTTTCTTTATGTCAATAAAATATCTGTCTGTCTGTCTGTCTGTCTGTCTGTCTGTCTGTCTGTCTGTCTGTCTGTCTGTCTGTCTGTCTGTCTGTCTGTCTGTCTGTCTGTATGTCTGTCTGTCTGTCTGTCTGTCTGTCTGTCTGTCTGGTATATTTAATCTAAAATTATACTTGTATTGGAAAATCTTCACCAATTACATTATTTCACTTTCTGCCACCAGTAATACCTGCTTATTCTGCCACTGCGCCCTGTCTTTCGGTAGATTATTCTCTATCTTTGGAAATGCTGCAGACACCGCGTGCCAGAACAGTTGCAAACACGTGCTCCAACTTCTAGTGCACTATTTTCCAGAGCTTTTTGGAATGGATTATTACAGAGTAATATAACGTCGTCGCACGCGATCGGCAAACAGCGCTTGATCCACTCCGATTATTAATAAAATATAATGTTGACATATATTTGGGGGCGACTGTCAAAGTCGTGCGGCGGTTTTGTAACCTACTCCCCCTTTTAACCCCCGCCCCTAGGGGGCGGGGAATTTTAGTCACGCCAGGATTCTGTCCGGCGGTTGGCGTCCGGCGTCTGGCGTCACGTTTTCTTGTGGGCGCAAAAACTCAAAAGCTGCTGGTCAATTTTATTTGATATTTTAACATGACATTCCTAGCAACATTGTGCAAGAGATGTTTTATAGATGCTACCAAAATTCAAAATGACCGCCAGAGGTCAACTCCAAAAAAAATTTTGGGGGGCAAAATCTCTAAAACTTGAAGTCAGAAATTATTCGAATTTTACTATCACATTCCCCACTATATGGAGATGTGCAGGTGAATTTTTCGAGGTCTACTGAAATTCAAAATGGCCGCCACGGATCAACTTCAATTTTGTGGTCGGCGCAAAAACTCAGAAAACGCAAAAAATTAGTTTGGTCATTTTTTTTTAATTTTAACATCACATTCCTAGCAACGTGATTTTTCAAAAATGCTACCAAAATTCATAATGGCCGCCAGAAATCAACTCCAAATTTTTTTATGGGCGCAAAAACTTTAAAACTATTCATTATTCAATTTTTAGAATCACATTCCCCATAATATGGAGATGTGTAGGTGATTTTATTACGGTTTTGCTGAAATTAAAAATGGCCGCCACGGATCAATTTCATAATATTTTGTGGGCGCAAAATCCCAAAAATTCAGAAATAAGTCAGAAATAATGTGCAGGTGATTTTACTGAAATTTAAAATGGCCACCACAAGTCGACTTTCTAAATAATCGTGACCGCAAAAACTCTAACCTAATTAATGGCGGGGGATGATATAGGACTTCAGGCCTCTTCTTCGCTATACATTGTTGAATTTAATCTAAATAAGTCAAATTTAAATTGTCGTTAATTTGACGATAACTAGTATATTTTTTAGTCAGCAAACACATTATGTCAAGTTGAATCATGATAATTTTTTAGTTGACTTGTCACTTATTGTATTGACAGTCAACACATAGATGTGAGTGTGTTAACAAATATTTGCAGAATTGACTGTTTCATTGATGAGTTATAACTAGTATATTTTTTCGTCAACATAAATAAATTATGTGAAGTTGAATCATGATAATTTTTTAGTTGACTTGTCACTTATTGTATTGACAGTCAACATATGTGTATAGATGTTTAATATACACAGTATTAATAGTTGTATTGTCACTGAAATAAATGACCATTTTCCTTCATTCATGTTTGAAGTATTATAATAAACTTGTGAGCGACGGAAAAAAGTGAGCTGCATCCCTTGCGAGGTATTTCAATTTTGTGGCGAAAATTATTAATTGGTGACCTTTTTTTCGAATTATTTTGTTGACAAAAAATTAATTATGTGAGACTGTAGTCCTGAAGTAGTAAATGGACAAAGTAAAAAGCGCTGTGGATGACTGTGGCGTCTAGTGAGACATTAGCAACATCATGACTTCAGCAAAATTATAAGAAGATAAACATTATTAGTGATAGTAATAATATTCTAATTTAGGATTTATATTTTTTGTGACTCAAATCATTTTCGGGTAAGAGAGACCATAAGGGTAACTATGTGAATATATGGGTTATCTAAACAGCAGTGCGTAGCGTTATCACCTTGCGGGTCACCTCGTTAGCGTCTGCCCCATCCTATCACTCCCCGCTGTACAGTGTACGTGACATGACGTGAAGGGTCGGCCGTGTGCGTCACGCACTCATAAAGATTCCCCCCCCACCACTAGCTGTAGTTTAGTCTATTATAAGTGTTATGATACTTGCCAAATCTGATGTGTTCATGCCAAACAGATCACCAGTCAATTAATCAAATATGAATGCATTAGGATAAAAGCACCTCGGGTGGGTAATTCTCGTGATTTAACAAAGAACGACATAGATACACCCAGCTTTAAATAACAATACAGATCACAACCAGACCGCCTGGGTAGATCCTAATAGGCCCCACTTAAACTGTTAAAACGTCTGATTTATCTGGGATAAGACTCCTATGACTCCAGGATATGAGAGAGTATTAAAAACATCCTGCCGTACAAAGTCAAAAGGCAGTATCTGTTTACAGTTAATTAACACTGCCCTTATGCGTTGCAGAACAGATTAGTCATATATAGCATACAGTCTATGGGACTCCCCACGATATCACATATATTCATTATATGAGTGGACGATGAAGAAATGTTATGTTTCTTTGAGACCTGAATACCGGAGCTAAACTTTGGTGTGACAGGCGGTAGCACTAACCACTACAACCTAACCCCGCCCTGAGTCAATAGCCTACTTGTACGTGATATGAAAAAATATGAGCCAGGGTACATAATATATTTTGAACCACTATTTTTAGAAATGCATAGCCTAAATATAAATGGGTTGTGTGAATAACCATGTATTAGCCTACATTTTTGTATTTGTTTTAATTGCAAAATAAAATATGTTTAGAACGTCGATGTAGCCATAGATGGTCGTACTAATTTGACTCCAACCCTACGCTATGTGGCCTAAATATTGTTTAGTTATTGATCTAAATAGGGTTCAGTTATGTGTCGAGTTATGTACCCGAATAAAAAAAGTGGATAATTTCTACGATTGCGATTAATTTCAGAGTGTATTTTGGCGGACTTAACTGTGAACTCCTGGATGAAAACGGAGAGCTGTGAGTATTTCAACCGTCTTCTTATTTCAATACACCTCGTGTTGTGAATTGATGCATTGTGAATTGAATTCTACCTCCAGGTGAATTGAAATACCTGATTTTAATACCACGTTTTATTCAATTATACTTTTCATTCGAAATATACCATATAATACATGCATACGACCATTGAGCTTAAATGATTACCCCTTTGACCGCCAAATTATTTAATTTGCATTTTCACCCACTTGAAGTTGTGTTTCGCTGACGCGATTCACAACTTTAAGTGAGTGAAGATTATTCAGATTTGACAAAATGGAGGTCACCTCGTTTTATATCTTGCTGTTTGATGTCACATTTTATCTTTAACATATTTTAAATGTGGTACTTAATGGTCTAATAAAAAATGAAAACCCGAATATATGCGGCACCGGCGGTTAAATGATTAATGTGAAGCTCAACCTTTAACACTTTGACCGCCAATCACGACTTAGTCATTTTCAATACCTTTTATTAGACCACCCAATCACTGTTATTGAGAATGAAATGAGCGTTTAAACATCAAGATTTGCACGTTTTTGTGTATCAAATAAAACAAATATGAGTAATAATCACCTACTTAAAATTTCGGGACACAAATCCAAGTGGGTGAAGATTTAAATCATTTAATTTAGCGCTCTATGGTTAAAGCGCTAAATAATACAATTGTGTGCCCGCTTGAAAATCACTGTATCTCGCTGTCACGTAAAATTTACTCACATGTGTCCATTTTGAATCAAAACAAATGCCAATCCAGCAAATTTTATGCTCACTTCCGCTTCTAATTTTCTTGTTTAAAAGACAAATAAAAAGGCTGAAAACAGCTATATACGCGATTAGCACATTAACCCTTAAAACGCTGACGTTTTTAATATAAACCATGGAGACCAAAGGGCCTCTTCAATTTGAAATCATCATAAATGTCTTAGTTAGCTCTTTCTGATTCATTTGAATACCTATGTTATGGGTCTATTACTACGGCCCTCATAAAAATTATTTTTTCTTTCAATGCGGTGATCGAACTTAGACGTCAGAAAATGACGTCTACAGAACGTAAGATTCTGACGTCTAGAGTCGATCCCCGCGTTGCAAGGGTTAAGGGTCAACTTTTGTCTGGCTGAATTATCAATTAATAGTTTTCAATCATCTGGATTAGCATTGAAAACGCAAAAAACGGGACACGTATCTATTTGTGAAAATATACCTTTCTTAAGGTGATATATTTGAATAACTGAATATCTTCCACAACATATTTATCGGTTGTAATACATTGTTCTCCATTAAAGTCTGAATTAGCAAATGCGCGTATGCATTTCATGTGTGAGGCAGTATTCAAAACAATAATGGATTGAGAGAACTACAAGTTGTGAGCTACAGATAATTATAAACATCTTGATATTAATTAGGTATAATTATTATATTGATATTATATTCAATGGCGTATAAACATGATAAAAGCTTCATAACTATATGTTGTCACGGTCAGGTATGAGCTTCGACTTGATGGTGAAGAAGGAGAATCTAGAGAAGGTTGTCTACAGTGCATGGTGCAGTCACATTATATAGGTACCTAATTATCATCATCTTACAAAACATTGCAGCACATAGCCCTTGTATAAACCAAGGAGACTAAGGCGTTTGTTTCCATTTGAAATCATCATAAATGTCTTAGTTAGCTCTTCTCGCTTCATTTGAGTAGGCCCACCTAGTATGTTATGTGCCTACAACCATTATAATTTTATTTATTTCAGTGTGGGGACCGTCTTTAGATGTCAGAATTTGACGTCTAAAGACGGTCCACACACTGAAAGGGGTAAATTATCAAACCATCAATATGAGCATTATATTCTTGTGTGGTAATGTTCTATAATTGCTCGATATTGAACACATGGATGTTATGATTCTCTCAATGGTCTCTGTTGTCACAGCGATCATTCTTTTCATACGTGGTTTAATTTAATTAATTTGACATTTTAAATTTTACTATAGAAATATGTAAATAATATCCGCGGCTGATGGTGGAATTATGGTATACTCATATATAGTATATATTAACGCACTTTTTCAGGGTGTATGAACGCGAGTATAATAATAGAAGGAGACTATGGACGATCCATGATAGAGCTGGATAATTTACGACTCAATTCCCAGAACAAGATATGTCTGTATGAGTCGTATGCTGGTAAGTAAAGGTATCCAATTCATACTAAACATAGACAACATGGTAAAAACAATATGCTGAACATGTTAGCATACACTGTAGATAAAGAGTTGACGTGTTAACATACACTTGATAACGAGTGGACATGTCAAAATACACTGTAGATAACGAGTTACTATGTTAAAATATACTGTAGATAACGAATTAAAATGTTGAAATACTAATAGGTAGCCAGGAAATAAGCCTGTTTAATTAAAAAATAAAAATATTGAAATATTTCATCATAGAGATAGAAAGTACCAGCCCCGCTGTAGGTGGGACAGAAGGAGGAACATACTTGCATATAACGGGCATAAATCTGGCAGACCAAACAGACAAAGATATAGAAATCACGATAGCAGGTAAAATATCAAATATATAAAATTAAAGCATAAGATTGATTGTTTCAACCTGTTCTCAATGGTATACTTATATCCTATATTCAATAGTATAATTATATCCTAGTGAATTTTCTTCTAGATACAAGTCCAAATACACTTATTTAAATAACGATGGGCGGCATTTAGCTGACCCCTTCTTGTGACCAGAACTTGTCACTCTTAATTTGTCAGAGGTATAAAATATATATACTTATGGAAAGAAAGAATTACATTATTCTCGTTGTATTGATTATTGCCTACAGGGGAGCCTTGTCGTGTGGTTTCTGTTGATGATGAAGAAGTGGTGTGTCTAACTCCACCGGAACCAACATCCACACAGGCCCTTTATCCAGGTATAGCTAGCCTACGCTTAACCAAACATATTATATAGTATATATGAAGACTTTTACCTTTTCAAAAAATCGTTGCCTCGTTTGACGGTTAGCTTTGTTGAAGCTTGATTTTTTACGGTTAATCGGGTAACCAATTTGGATTCTATGCAATTTTCTAGAATGAGGAGTGTATTATAAGGGAACACGAACCCTGCTGTCACGCTTTAAATATAAACCTAACTAACTAAAATTGTCACTGCCTTGTGTTCTGTTGCTGCGAACTACTACTTCAAGTGGGTAAAAATTACTCTAGGTAGCCCGAAGCTGTGGTACATTAAATTCGTGCTGAAGAAACACAAATAGCACTACATCAAACTGTATTGGTCGTGTTTATCAAGCCAGAAGTTCTTGCATCACCATCGGCATGCTGACAGTATACTTTTGTGTGTGTGATAAAATAAAAGGGGTTTTATATGGTATACGCATCCAGTAGGCTATACATGAAACATTTCTTTATTTTACTATTTACGTGTGTGGCGATTGGATCTGTTCAATTTTATTTTAGGAAATCGTGGTTTAACACTAGAGACATGGTCCTCGACCGTCCCCTATGCTGACCTGAATGATGTATCAGACTATACTCAGGAGCAGGCGGATTTTATAAGCAGTCGAGTCCTTGAGTACTCTGCCATCCCAGACTCACTCCAGAACACGCCTCATTCCGGCAGAATCACAGGCTTCTTTGTACCGCACCGGGATGGGAAGTATCACATGCTGCTACGTGGTCAGGGGACATTTTCCAAGTTTAAATTTACTGATCAAGAGAGCGGTATCACGGTACGTACGTTTACCTGTTTGTAAGGAAAATAGTATATTTTACTGAACATACTGAGCCCAATGCACAAGAGGTTGTAAAAACCAAGGGAAAATTTGTTCAGTATCGCATAACATTTTTTGTTTGTTATGCAATTCTGCCTATTTGCTAATCAAATTTGAAATTGATTAGCAAGATATGTATACATGAATGATAAGGATGTGTAGCAAGTTAGAACCTGGAAGAGAATATTGCTAATCAATAATATTCAAACAACAGTTATAAAACGTTATCATGGTTCTGAGTCAAGAGTGTTCAGCCGAAGTATGGTATTCTAATTTAAATGACAACTTATACATGTTATAACCGCCATGAGCGGCTGACTGAGCTACACTTCCAATAGTTGGATGTAGCATACCAAACTTGGCTCGGAGTTTCTATATAACCGCCTTGGTCTTACCTTACCTAATTCGCATGTGATTAGAAGTTTCTTGTTATGTTTGTGAACATGCAGATACAAGTAAATTATTGTGTTGGTCGACGTTATCATATATAATTTATAACATCATGCCTACGCGCTGTACATTACCATCGACGTGAAAAAATACGAAAAGCTGTTATGATTTAGGAGGAGGTCGCTTCCCTTTCGTCGGATGCAAATGAGTGGCTTCAACTAGAAGAACAAAAATCAGAAGTTTTTGATTTGACAGCTAGAAAAAGGTTAAAATGATCATGCTGTACTAATTAGCACAAGCTTATATTCTTATGGGATTTATCATCCTGTCTTCGCACAACAACTATTTTAATAATATATATCCAACCGATCTCGATAATCCTTACACTCTTTATTTTGTATGCGCTAAATTCACCTTTCTTACTTTCACAAGGTTTTGTTCTCTATTTGCAAAATGCTTTAGCTCATTTAGCTCAGTAGAACTCCTTCTTTTTGACATCTTTGTTTATATATTTTAATAGTGTTGCTGTGTCAAAAGTATCAACAATCAAAACATGTCTATGGTCTGTAAACCATAGCTGTTGCAGATCAAAAATCTATAATATCGGTCATATAGCAAACGCATGCTCTTGACTTAATCATGTGGTTTAATCACCTAAATTTCCCAATAACGATTTATCAAAATTCGCAGCTTTTTGTTCTACAATGGTCGCAAAGTGAACCTAAATCTGAGCAAAAAAAACGAGCTATAATAGCGCAAGCATCATTCGATCATTCATTGGGGACAAGGTTTTTTATCTGGTGTGAACGGACTCTAATACGTGACATACGCAAATGGATTATATGCTTAAATTATTAGTCCAAATGTTATTTTCAAAACAACCTTAAAAAAAAGTTCTTAACTCATTGTAAATTCATATACTTGAGCAACATACTTGAGTGAAGAATCACATTAATCAGTCTGCTCCCAATCCGGACTATGGTCCTTATACAGTTGGACAAGGCGGCGTTTGGTTTTAAAAACAAACCGTCGTTTCACAGCGACTTCATCACAGTTCATATTGAGGTCTGAGACAATTTGTCGTTTATTATTTTTGGTAATTTAAAAGTATGATGTAGCTCGTCTTGATAATTAGAGGTGGGTAGTTTATTAAAAATAAAGACTTTCATTTATAATGGAAATATTTTCGGACGATTTCATGACGAAGAAATCTGGGATATTCTAAGTGCATGGATTCAAGGTCATGCAGCTCTGGCCACCAGCGGCATAGTCTAGTTGGATGGCACCACGCACAAGTGGGCTAACCCACATTAAAAAAAACAATGAAAATGTATGTCATTGATAGCAATAACTTGATCAATATACGAGTTTCACATTCAGGGTTAGACCATTTGGTCACTGATTTTGTTACCTTTTGTGTTAATTTGTATTTATTCGTTTTATCTTGTACTTCATGTTGCTGCGCGATTTTCCTTCAAAATCGTCAAAATGTGGGTTAGCCCACTTGTGCATGATGCCATCCAGTTGTTGTAGGCCTATAATATTGTCGCCGAGTAGAGCGATGGCTATCATCGATTTAACAACAATAATATTACTATACTTGTACACAGTACACAGAGCTTACAAATGCAGTACCGTACACCTCGCACATATTTATTCTGCCTTTTTTAACATGTTGAAAATCACTAACGCCGTGTCATCATTTCTATGCACTAAAATTATCACTATGCCTCTAATTAGCATGTGTTAGATTTTCTACTCATGTTTCCACTGCAATAACTTGCTTGTGCGAGCATCCATGACGCTCTCCACTGGGCCAACGTCCCATGTTGGTTGTGATTCCTTTCTTTTGATATTTATCACCGTGACGTATTTGACCAACACTTGAGTACGACATTACAACAAGTATATTTTAACCTTTTAAACGCCAATCAGATATAAAAGCGTATTTCAATTTGTTTGTTTTATGGTCAATTCAACAAATCGCACCATTTCAAACTAGGGTGTATTTTCAATCATTACCTGACCTCTGATCTGTCAAAATTACTTAATGCAAACCATTTCCACTCACTTGAAGTTTTTTATTGCGTCAGCGAAACACCACTTTGACTGAGTGAAAAATAATAAATAACTTTTCGGTTAAAGTGTTAAATTAACAAAATATATGAATAAATGGAAAATCAATTTTCAATTACCATTATATTATTTTCCACATCAAAATTAGATTTAAAGTGATGAACTGAAGCTAATTTTGTTTCGCAAGAATACATAATCCATGTTGAAATTTTGATGCTAACGTTTTATTCAATTGAACTTGGGTAATTTACGTTTTAGAATATATCGAAATTATACAATCGTATTATAAACATTGCAAACATTGTTCAATGATTTCACAAATTTGTCATTTTTTATAAACTTTGGATCAACCTTGAGCGATTGGAGATCATACAGTCTCTTATAATCCATTGTACTCTTGAATGAAACGATAAAATACTGGTGTTTTTTCATTCCCATTTTAGTTATTTGATGGAGGTGATCTATTCTACTGGTGCCGCGGGAGGGACGCTTGAAGCAGGTGCCTACTTTCTCAACACCACATTTAATGAAGGTCAGCTGCATAATACATATGATGAGGTTCAAGAGATTCATGCTAAAACGACACATTCAGACGAAATACAGGTATACATGACAAGAAGTGGTGTATAGAAAGTTTAAGCGAATAATTTCCGGTTGTTGCACTACTGCTTCATAATAATATTTAAGATATTATATGAAGAAAGTATTAGGCCTATAATACTGACTATATGGATTAGGTATTGTAACAACTATAAATGTATGAGCAACAGACATAATAATTCAAATAATTCAAAATTTTAACAATCTCGAAAGCTTCATGCTCACACCAGCAGTATTTATCGGTTCACATACAGGTTAAGCTGGACTGGGATAACATGATAGTCATAGTGAGATTTTTTTTTTTTTTTTTATTGATTAAAATGTACAATACAAATACAAATTATGTATTATCAGTAAATAAATTGTTCATTTAAAAGCACATTCATTGAAGCCGTTGCCGACTCGTTGTAAAAGAACAAAGAATCGACATCGGCCCAATGCGAGTTACTGACACAGTCATGTTCACAGAAAAAACAAACAAAAAAAACTAGTACTCAGTGAACGCGAGACACTGTCACAATACCAGATCAATGTCGGGCCATAAACGCTGGCCCGGCACTGAACTAACACCATGCCAGCGTCTCCCGTTTTCTGGCTATGTGGTATGGTATCACAGTTGACAATACATGACCCACCAGACACAAGGCGGTGAAAGCAACGCCGGTTCAACGCCGGTCCACTATCGACGACACCGAACCAACGCCAAAGCGATTCAACACCCTGCGCCTGCTGGGGAAAGAAGATAATTTTGCTGTTGGTTCAGCGTTGGTCGACAATCGACGAGGCTGAACCAACGCTAAAGTAACACCTATTCAACACCCTGCGCCTGCTGTTGGTATAATGTCTGGCCATAGTCATAGTGAGATGATAAAATTCAAACCATGTGTCTCCAGACACATGGTTTGAATTTCCCTCCCTGGTGATCACACTACCTCCCAGTCACAGAGCATCCCCACAATTGAATGTTTACAAGTGACGAGAAAGAAAATGAAAATTAAGAAAACTTTAGGAAATAACAGTATCCGAGCTAAATACCTAAGAAATGTTGCAAATAACATTAAAGTACCAATATTGCGTGCACCTTTTAAAGTACACCATCAAAGGTATAGTCAACTGTTAAAATACGCGGGACATGGGTCCCCCAGAATGCAATAGTTCCCGTGGGTATACCATAATAATACTATATGCATTTCATACCCAACGCTGCATCAAGAGCAAGTTCCCAAGTCATAGCAAGTCTATATACTTGAGCGACATCTATGAGTTAATAATTCCACCAATGCTCTTAGCTTGGCGTTGGGTTTGAAAGCTAACTGATTGTATTACTGCGGGGAGTTTGAAACAGCTGACCCCCATGCATGTATTGACAGGAGGGCTTTTTCAGCAAACATTGTACACCCACCCAATGTTTCTTTAATGTTGAGCCAGCGTTGGAGTAGTATCCGTAGTCTTGTAATCAGGTTGAATTATTCGACCTGAATGCAATCAACCTGTACTGTTTACTGAAGGCCTACACGTGACCTACGCATGCAAATTCCGAACATGACTGGATCTTTAAATATGAACCATTTAAAAAAACACATATTGCACAGTTTGTATGATATGACAGTACCGGAGTACTCTACATCTTTCATTTTCTGATTATTCTTTAATTATCTGGCTGTGAAATAATGGTCACAATATCGTGGGACATATAAACTGTGCAGTCACGGAGATCTACTGTCACATTGCAAACCATGCACACAATATGTGTTTTGTTTTATTGAAATCAAAATGTGTTGATCATCAGTTTGCGAAGTGACTACGAGCACCGTCTATTTTACCTGTGTTTGACTTGTTTGACGTATCTTGACTTGTAGACTGTGGATCTATCTGGCGTGGCTGCTGCAGGCTCTGTCGAGAAGGTGGATGAAGTACAACAGGTGGACATAGAATTCAGCAGTACAGAGACTAAATTCACACTCGGCATGTATGGCGCGCAGACAGGTAGAGGTTCATCCTGGAGACAAACTATCCTCAGTCGTGACTGTTATTTAAAAAAAAGGCCAATTAGCCATGGAATATTAACAAAAACAGTTACGATAAACACCATCAGTGGATTCAGAAACAGCATTCGAGCCAAAGTACAATGTTTTTTTCAACAAGGCTTTGTTGTTAATTCGTTTAAAACATTATTAGATGAAATATATTATGGATAAAGTGCGAGCGTTATAGTGGATTAAGAGCCTATAAGACGTACATATCTGCATATATCTGCATAACTATGAATATGCCATTTCACAGTTTGTGTGTCGATGTAGTAATAATTGACAATTGTCAATTTTGTTAATTGAATTAAGTCATGCCGATAATTATTTAGTAAAAGCACAGTGTCTTGTGTTGGCGAAAAGGTATGCCCCTGCAAATTCCGATGCATGATCATATAACAATAATGTATTGACAAAAGCACAATCTACATTTATAATACCGCACCAAGTCTGATATTAAAATATTCTGCTTAAGGATAGTATTAGGTGGATATATGATCAAGCGCTAATTGAGAATATTTTTTCCCGATAACACCCCATTGCTTCAAAGCACGGCAACACCTACTAGATAAGCGTCATCTGGTAAATATATATGTGCATATGTTGGAAGAGACCGGTAGCCAGGCTACACAATTGAGAGATGACTTATACACCTTTGATGGACAACGTCTTCTCCCACGACTATTACCTGAATCAGTAGGCCTACACTTTACCACCTCAACTATAAAACTAGTACCAAGCAAACACGAACATTGACTCATAGTTGGTCAATGCTCGGCCAGCGCCGTTCACGTGGCTTTTGACAAACACATGACGTTTGTTGCAAAATGAGTGATTTGACCAGATACCTAAATACTTCACGGGGTGTGAAAACGAGTGAGATGTATTACTTTTGTATTTTTATTTTTTTACAGCTAGCATGACTCCAGGGATGACCGAAGCTGAATTCACCAGAGTTCTTTCTAGCTTTACTCCTTTTACCGACACGTCAGTAAATCTGATGAAAACAGTTATATCTGAGACCCAGATAAGATTGACCGTCACACTAGATAGTGACTTTGGTAAGTGCAGGGAAAACCATTGTCCTCCATACAGGGTCATACCTAAAATGATGAATGGTTTCACATTTAGTACGTTATGCAGAGTATAGTTTGTTAGAATCAGAGATATTATTATTGTTCATTGAATATTTCTTAACATTTATCTATTTTATTATTCTACACTTTTTATTAAGTGGGAATGAATTCATTTCCAATTTTTCTTTGATATATAATTTGTGTATGAGCCATTGTAGCAATGTAGCAGTAAAAAGAAGTTTGTCCTACTTTTTTTATTTTAAAATAGGGATAATATGAATGACAATGTGTATTTGGCCCATCATAAGGCATATGATTACTTAATAGCCCTATGTACAAAGGACATATTTTGTTTTTTTTTTCCTTTGAACGTCAATCACGACTATGGTCGTTTTTTAATTTTTTTTTTTCAGCACTATCGCCTTATGATAGTGGGAAGGTCTATCAACAAGATTTATAATTATTGGTACAAATTTTAACAAAAGTATTTCCATGCATTTGACGCTGTGGATCCCGACAGCGTGACACAGCTTTATGTGAGTGAAAATTAAATAATGTAGTATTTTAACCCTTACCAAGCTAAATTATTTTTGTACAAACCATGGAGATTATAGGGTTTTTTCAATTTGAAATTATCACACATGACTTACTTATCTCTTTCCGGCTCATTTGAATACCTATATTATGGGTCTACGGTTACTAGGAATATTTTTATTCTTTGAGTGCAGGGACCGACTTTATACGTCAGAATACGGTCCCCGCGCTGAAATGGTTAATTGCTCTCACTGTGTAGGATTATTATGGTGATGTTCATGATGTCGGATCTGACGTGTTTGACTACTGTATATATATATTTAGGTGACTGGCCATTATTAGAAGGCCCCAGCAGTGGAGTTACTGTAACGACAACAAAACAAACAGAAGGTGTATCATCAATGTCACGTCTATACTTTGTGAACAGTGGTATGCCGTCTCCACCAATAAAAAGAACCGCAACTGCACAAGAAGTGAGTGGATGGACTGACTACACTTAGTCAGCAGAAATAACCATTTTTGTAAACATGCTAATTGAGTTGAACATAATAGAATTACGAGTGGATAACGAGTGAATAAGCGAATAACACCGCTTTGATGTACCATTTGACACAGCGTATTTCCTTCTCCCCGCCATAGGCCTATAAAACCGAGCAGGATGTGCAGTATCACAATAACTTATATAAAGGGCCTATATGCTTGATAGGACCCACTTATTTATCTATTTGTTAATTGATCCTACACTATCTATGTATCATATCATGTTGTTCTTTATTCTATCGATTCATGTAAACAAAATTTCATCGTTTAATGTCTTAACAATAGTGAAGTAGCCAGTAGCAAAATATATGAACGGCGAAATGCGCTATGCACCATTAACGCAATAAATTCGCAAAAGCAGGCATAAAAAAAGCTTGGCCACATCCTGTGTTATATGATTTCAATGTTTTATTTCAGATTGAAAGCATACTACTTACCGCATATAGTATCCGCTGCCCTGAGTCATTCACCGCTCCTGCAGGTTCTGTCTTCTTTGAGGATTATGAGTCAGGTTCACCTCAGGAGGGCTTTCCAGAGTACGGACAGAGGACCTCTGATATAGCCCCCGCCTGTGGAACATATTCCCTGAGGAACCCATGGCGTGTTTTCAAACCAAATGTTTCATCTCCAGTCCTCATGCCTAACAATAATTTGGTAATTAGCTTTATCCTATACATATCGTCCCCTCGGATAAGAAAGGTTGTATCTGCCACTTTAAAAAGTGGGAGATACACCCTTTCATATCCAAAGGGACGATATGTACCGATAAATATGACTTTACTCTGAACTATTCTGTTATACTGTAATAACATAAGGTATTATACAGGTGATATAATATGGCATAATTATCAGCTCTCACAGGTATAACATATTACATACATACATAATCGTCCTGAAATAGCTTGTGTGCCACAGGCTCACAGCTATCCTCTATCGGATGTGTTTGACCGGTCTCTTCATTCACAATCAGTCATCAGAGAATATTAATCTAGCCTGTACGCCTTTTTTACATTGTTAACCCTGTTCCCGCCAAGTTATCTGATTAAAATTTTCTCCCATTTGAAGTTATGGGGAGTGGGTGAAAATCAATCAAATTTGTTTAATTTGAGACCAAACATTTGCAAATCACAATGTTTAAGCACAAATTTCGTTCCCAATAACGGTGATTTAATCAGCCAATACAACGGATTAAAAAGGACTATTGTCGTGATTAGCGGTAAATCGTTCATTGGCATTGTAACCGGCTCTGCGACGTAAATATTAGCGATGTAACCACAACGCCATAGCTATTATATTGCAAGGTCATGGTTATAATTATATCCTATTAACATTTGATATAAATTTTGAATTTGTGCCACCAAAATTTATATCTGAGAATGTAGTTGTTGACAGAACTGCCGAGCTGCATTAGTTATTATTTGTTATTATTAGTTATTATTGTGCTTTATTTATTGATTATTCTTTATTCGTCAGTTCTGCTTTGCATACACTGGGCCAGTTGACAAATATATCTGGGTCAGCTATAAAATAGTCTATCCTGACGTGGATGTCAAAAACAAAACAGCAACACTCAGTGCAGAGGTCATAGAACAAACAGAAGAGTAAGTAGTATAAATATTAGTCTACTCACAGATAGACAGACATTTTATTGACACAAACAAGAGTCATTTCTGTCTGATCCGACATGACGATATACACACTATGTATGTTGTACAATCATGTACAAAAACTTTGTTTTTTTAAACCTCTAATAATTTGCCAGGTTATTTTTTGCATCCACTTTAACAAAGTTGTGTACCGCTACCAGAAACAACAAGTGGATAATTCATAATTATTTCGTAAATCAATATTATTGTGACTATTTTTTATGATATGTATCTATTGCTGATGATACGTCAATCTCTTGTTATTATCATTTTTTTAAATGTATTTCTAAATCAGCTGGAGACACGTCTGTCTAGACCTGTATCAGATGATATCCGAGCTGGAACCAGATCTAGAAAGTCCTAAATTTCTCCTGAAGGAGCTCAGACTTAACAGGATCTATAAGTCCACCACAGATTACTTTATTGATCTCGTATACTTTGGAAAGAATAACCTGGTGGCCGAATATGGTGAGATATATTATTTATAAATATCAATAACTAAGTTCAATAATAATACTAGAGGGGAATTGTGACTTTTCAAGTAACAATAATGTTGTAAAAGTTTTGTGAGTTTTTGGCGACCATTTTTAAATTTTGTTGGGTTATTTTTTATAATGACAGATTGATAGGAATTTCGCGTATGTTTTTTGGCAGCCATTTTGAAGTGGAATTTTAGACTTCAAACTTCAGACTTTAAATTTCAGCCATCAGAAGTCCCCACTGAGCTTTTGCACTTTTACATAGCTGTATATTCGTTTGTCAAATGGAATCGTATTCAGAGTGCCCAGTACACACATTGACATGTCTCTCTGTCGACTTAGTGTTAAATCACTGTCTGCGACGCTAGCCCAACATGAATAATAACATTGACTCAACGCTTTGTGTTCAAATGCAATTGCAACTGTTATTTTAATTGTCAGATGTAGCATTTAAAATGTTTCTACTGTTCATACCGAATACACAATATTGGTTCAATACTGGGCCACTGTCCGTGACGCTGGCCCGGCATTGAAACATCACTGGTTTTAAAAATGTTTTTTTATTATGAAATGTAGAGAATAAAGGGTAGAGCCGGTCTTCACATAGGGGAGCCCTGTTTACCATACTCTTTTCATTCAAGCAATTAATGGTGAATCACCCGACATGTACAGCATTGAGCCGAATCTATCCACACATGGTGATCTAATCCAGAAAATCCCGAATATATCCGAAAGAACAACTGGGAATACCAATAAACCTCAATATCTAGGGATCATAGCGCCAAGATTTGAAGTCGATTGGATAAAAACTCAGAGAGAAATAGCACATTATAAGCCCCCGACATGTACATCATTGGCCATTGATTAGCACTTAGTGATCCAGAAAATCCAGAATAAATCCGGACGAACAACTGAGAATTCTTAGAAAAGTCATAGCAATAATCCCATATACCTGAGGATCATTGTGCATAGGTTTGAAGTCAATTGGATAAAAACTAATGAGAAATAGTGCACGGACATAGAATAATAAAAACATCCAGATCCAAAGAAAAATCAATATGTTTGGACCACAAGCTCCAAACATAATAAACTGGCCCAAGTCTGGTATTCTACCTAATTTAAATAACAACTGATTGACAATCTCGTCATTTGACAGGTTTAACCACTCTTCGATTGGTCGGGGGTAGAATACTAGACTTGGACCGAATTATGCCCTAATAACCGTGATACGTTACAGTTTCCATTTCATTTAATCATTCAGGTAGGCCTACCTATAGGTTTTCTATTAACTTTGAAGTGTGCGTTTCTCTTGTACTTCAGGTGATTTGATGCCACAGAGGATGTTACCAGCGTTTAGAGCTGACGGTGTACAGGTTGACAAGACCGGCGATGTCCTGCTGATCAGCATACAGAGACTGGATTGTGCTCAACCTGATCTCATCACTGTCAAAAACACACAGGTGAGTGGGTAACGACCAGGCTGACAAACATCTTGTGTTAACTGGGAGCTCTAATCCACCAAACATTTAATACACAGATGTGTTCTTAACGGCAAACTCCATCAACACTTAATACATATGTGTGTTCTTGACAAGCCACTTCATCAACACTTAATCAAAATGGTGGCTAACAACCTACCGGTACGTCGCCAACACGTCTTGATACACAGGTAATTAAAGGCCTGCTCACCAACACTTGATACACAGGTAATGAACAACCTGCTCACCAGCACTTGATGGACAAGTGATGAACGGCCTGCTCACCAACACTAACGTCTTGATACACAGGGAATTAACAGCCTGCCCACCAACACTTGATACACAGGTAATGAACAGTTTGCTCACCAACACTTAATACACAGGTAATGGACAACCTGCTCACCAACACTTAATACACAGGTAAAGAACAACCTGCTCACCAACACTTAATACACAGGTAATGAAAAAAAATGAAATGAAATGAATCGGGCTTTAGGTCACCTTTGTGCACATATAGGCTAAACTGGGCCAGGAGAACCTCCTGAGGATGGTGAGATGATTGAGATGACACTGTCCTCCAGACACAGGATTCGAAATTCGAGCCCTGGCGGTCTGAGGCCGAGCACGCTACCTCTCGGTCACGGAGGCTCCCCACAATACTAACTTTCACACGTGGATGGGGAAGAAACAATTTTGTTTCTTTCAAACCGCCGAGACCGGGAACCGAACCCCGGACTCTGGCGTGAAAGGCAGCGGTGCTAACCACTACCCTAGGGCCCCCGCCCCACAGGTAATGAACAGCCTACGTCACCAACACTTAATACACAGGTAATTAACAACCTGCTCACCAACACTCAATGCACAGTTAATTAACAACCTGCTCACCAACACTTCAAACACAGTTAATTAACAACCTGCTCACCAACACTCAATGCACAGTTAATTACCAACCTGCTCACCAACACTTGATACACAGTTAATTACCAACCTGCTCACCAACACTTGATACACAGTTAATTAACAACCTGCTCACCAACACTTGATAGACAGGTAATGAAAAGTATAACATATAACAGTATATTAACATTGCTTACGTGAATATATATACATCTGGTATATATATGCAGTCCATTCTAAGTTAGCTTAGTGTATTCTATAATTGTAGCCTGGTGATGTGACGGTATCCAGAGACCAGGAGGCATCTCAGGGGTTGACTGGATCGTTCTCGTTGGCCTGGAGCAACAATACTTCAGTTGGTAAGCTTAACTATGCCAAAATAACCTTGTAAGGCAATGAACCAGCGAAGTCTGGGAATTCGCAGTCAATGATAGGCGCCACTTGCTGTTAGGCCTCATGTCGGCTATAGATAGAATTCCTCTTCTCATGAATTGAGATACTTGCAAAGGACAGCTGGCAATGGATATATCCCGCTGAATATCAGAGATGATCCAGTAATGTTCCCACATTGAGCTATGCTAAGATAGAACATGTTTGGCATAGCGCAATATGGTCGTCATAAATATATATGCGTTTGTTGACGACTGTTTATGAAAGAGGAGTGGACACCATGTTATAACGAGTATCACGTAGTAGGTCATCCTGAAAGAGTATCCACTTAACAATTATAGGCCTACAGCGTGTGACATTAGCATCATCGACCTCTTTGCGTGGCCTGTGCTGCGATTGTATATAATTACCCTCGTGCTTGACACAAAAGCAACGGGACGTTCTATACATGAACTGCTCACTTCTACGACTGTATGAATCCAGCACAAACTAGTAATACCCCAGTCACACATACACGGAGCACAGCCCACGCCTTGGGTGACAAAAAATAGAGCAGTGCGTCGTTGTGCGTCCATGACTTTTTTCAGGATATGAGAAGAGCCTGCGAGTTTAAGACGAATATACAGCATGTTATAAATATAGCAGTTGTATAAATCAGCGAATACACAGCGCTTCGCCACCGCGTTGCGAGTTAGCAGGGCGACAAAGTTCACAAATACACCGCGCATCGCCAGCGCGAGGCACGAATAAGTTAGAAAGCATTTAGCACGCCACATATACGTTATATGCTCGCTGGACTTGCGTTAGGAACATGTTGCATGGGCGCTATATGCGCGCTAAGTGCCGACATTTTAGTGTTTTTCTAGCCTTAAGGCTCAGTCACACATAGTCGACGCACGACCCTCGCACTGAAAATTGATTGTTTTTTGCCAGAGCGTCGGTTGTGCGTCAGTCGTGCATAAGCACTAACGCACTGCACTAACGCTATGCATATTTTTGTGCGCACAGTAATCGCCAAAGGAAGTTGGGTATGTTTAAAATATTGAACGCATATGAACGCATAAATGTACACGCCAATAGACCGCCAAAAAAGTCCGACGGCCTAAAAAAAACAGGCCTTGAACTTATTCCATCTAATTATCGTCCAGTCAGTAACCTCAGTTTTTGTCGAAGTTGCTTGAAAAAGCAGCTCTCCACCAGATTGACACTCATAGCTATAAATAAGGATTACTGCCTGGATATCAATCTGCATATCGCGCAGGATACAGCTGTGAAACGGCCTTAGCTAAGCTCATGAATGATAGGCCCTATATTATGGAACATGGAACTTTAAAAAATCACACTTATGTGCATACTAGATCTAAGCGCAGCATTTGACACTGTTGACCACTCAGTGCTCCTAGATGTTCTGAATAAGAGATATGGAATGGGTGGGATGGTAAACGACTGATTCGCTAGTTATTTGAGTCCACGCTTTTGCAAAATAAGCATTCAAGATGCATATTCAACACCACGTGAGCTTACATTTTCGGTCCCACAAGGCTCCATCGCGGGACCAATTTAAGTCTGTATACTTACCACGCAATTACTCTTCAGGATGTCATTCCATCAGACATCGATATTCATGGATATGCAGATGATCATGGGATAAAAAAGAGTTATCAAGCCAATGACAAACCTAGTGAGGTTTATGTCAGAGCAGACCTTCGTCAATGAATGACGTAAATGGATGGGTGGATTCCAAAAGACTAAAACAACAGCAAACAGCAAACAGCAAAACGTAATTCGCAGCATTCGCTTCTAGACATCATATGGAAAAGGTCAGTGATGTCGGAATTGACATCATTAATAGCATCATAGAAAGATCGCCATGTGTCAAGTACCTGGGTGTCCATCTTGACTCAGTGCTCTCAATGAAAGAACATATCACAAACTAATGTAGGATTGCTATGATTAACATCATCCGTCTATTTAACATCAGACGTTTTCTCACTAAAGACGCATGGCACAGTTTAGTACTAGGCCTGATCATCTCACATCTTGACTATGCCAATGTACTTTTTATCAACCTTCCAGAATGTCAGATTAAAAACTACAAAGAATACAAAATATGGCTGCTAAGATAGTGTTGAATGAAAGAAAATATGCCAGTTCGACAGAATGTATGCGTTCTTTGCTTTGGCTCCCCATCAGACAACGTGTGAAGTATAAGGCACTAACATTAATTTATAAAAGTGTTGTGTCCAAAACATCACCTGTTTATTTACAGGAGATGTTTAAAATCAAATCCTCAATACAGCATCTAAGATCAGCTGCCTCTTCATACCATTTAAATGTCCCTAAAACCAACAGAAAAACATTTGCTGCTCGCTCATTAAGTGTTTTAGGAGTGGTGGAATAGTCTGCCGGAAAACATAAAAACAGTTTCTGTATATGACCGGTTCAAGGTCAAACTGAAAACATATTTGTTTGAACAGTATTATTCATAGTGCTTCCGAGTGTAGTTGATTGTACAGCACACCTGATAATATGTCATGTGTTTTGTGTAGCGCTATATAAGAACCTAATTATTATTATTATTATTCTCCACCTTTGTGCCATGTCGTCTTGGCACGTTGAAAAGGAATGTGAAACATAAAAACATCATGACTGATATGCAAACGCTACAACTTGTCATAAGGTTTCAAAACACCCCACTTGTCTGAGAAATAAGGCGTGATCATTTAAATATATTTGTATGTAATACTCTTATACAATCATGGTTTTTACCAGTCAGATATTTTCTGTCAGGATTTTTTCTATTAGCTTAATTGAAACATACCCTGTTTTCTACCTGTCTGTTTCTTTTTTAGATTTTCAGGCAGATGCTTCTGAGGACAGAGCAAGGAATGTTCTCCAGTCGTTTGATGATATTGGACAGCTGAAAGTGGAGAGAACAGGTCACTGTGGAAACTATAAATGGAAGGTGTATTATCGGTCAAGGCCCGGCCAACAACCAATACTTACTGTAAGTAGTGTAGATTTAGAACACTCATACTGTCAGTAGTTTATTTCTGTGGCGCAAGGATAGCTCATTGGGAGTGTTGTCGACGGGGGTACCGGGCTCAGATACCTCTACGGCTGATATTCGTTCCTTGGCAGTGACTAAATGTTCAAATACATGGGATAACGACAACCGCCTAAATACTGGGTTAATGCCGCATTGAAAAAGTACATAAAATCATCTAAAACAGTCGATGAAACCATTATTATATGCTCCTGCGTCATGTATTAATAGTGTACAATATACATGTAATGGTCATCTGTGACGCTATCCTGGTCACGGGCACTAATGTAACAGGAGCTATCACCGTGACGCAATCCTGGTCATGGCACCACTGTAACAAATGCTATGCGTGACGCCAACCTTGATCACGCACACCACTGTACGTGTGAGCACAGTAACCGTATCTGGATCACTGCATCAATGTAACGACTCGTTGTGAAACGTCACCGATGTCCCGACGTTTACACGCTTACCAACTATGGTCGCGTGTCCAAATGTTTTCTGTGGCACGGCAAACACAAAACTTGTGGATAAAATACGAAAGTCTTTAATATATATTTTATATATATTCAAGATTCTATTTTAAGTTCAATTTATCAGTACACTGTTGTTAGTACTCTCTCGTTGTGTAATTTTTTCAGTGATCTACAATGTGTTAGATACCGAGGCAACTCCCACTAAAGTTAGCCAAACCTGAAACGTCTCATTGGAATGTCTACCAATTTCTCCCCAATTTTTCCCCGAAGGCTGAACGTGCCTTCGAATTTATAGTGGATCCGGATGGGTGCGGTCATTTCCTGTTGTGCAATGTCGCCTACACTATTCAGAATCCCTACTTGTGCATACATTGACATTCCTGGACTGTTTCTTGGAACCGAGTCACACAGGCAACCCCAACACGGGTCTCATTTGATTTTTCCAGAAACACCCTTATCACACAAAAGCAACACATAACATGGCGTATTTTGAATAAATAAAATAATCCATAAAAATACGGACCTTTAAAGTTGTCATACAATATATTACATGCTTTTACGCCCAGTCGATAATGCTGGAATTACTCAAGCTACTTATTTGATGTGCTTATTCAACTTGATGTAGGAATCCGGCAGCAATTCACACTTTAAGGTGAATAGGAATTCGGAAACTGATTTGCCCAGAAATCACACTTATATTGTTAACTGATACTCACAATTTTCTCAGGGTTTTCCCCACAGCTCCCCCCGTTTATTAGCTAAGAAATTGTTTTACGCCTTGATTAAAAAGATAAAATGTGGATGATTCTGAGATCGTCACTGATGCATACTTTTGTTTTACACAGGTTGAGGATTTGTCTGATTTAGGAGGAACCAACGCGGAGGCATCCGTATCAGAGACTACGATGGGAGGTACCATTCTAGGACCTATGCAGGGAAGTTTTACCAGAACAGCCCATACAGATCCCCAGGTATGTTCCGGTATCAGTATCAAAAACTTTGATGGGGATACCTTACCAAGACTTATACAGCTCAAATACCGTTCTATATTGTCATACTCTCCTATTAATATCAAAAATGATGATAGATGGTAGTAGTTGTAGTAAATTAATGCTTAACCTCACTTTTTGGCCTGAACGGTCATTTAAGTTGATGAAATGAATGATCGGATTGGTTTCGCTGGGCAATTTAATGCCGAAACACTGTGGCCATTTGCACAGTTCCTCTAGCTTCGGGTCGAATAGTCCACATAGTAGCAATAGTTGAGGGTAACTCCATTCTGTGGGGTGGAGCAACCAGGGTACACCGCTGGTTATCCGCCGGGAGATTATAGCCAGACACGTGGGGGCTGTAGCTTTCTTGGATGATCGTTGTAGACTAATGCTTCCCTGACATGCCATACGGTACAGCATGCAACAGACGGAACAGTTCCCTTATGACCTCCCCAGGTGGGGGCAAAAAGTACTACTACTAGCAATCATCCCAGTACACAATGATGGATGGTGCCATTTTATGATCTATGGACACAACACAGACAATAATAATAAGACAAAATGTATGATATTATTATACAGTAATAGCAAAAATGAAAGTTCTTAAAATCACGAACAAGTATGGCTTTTCTAAAAGATGGACTAGAAGAGATCCATATCATTGTTGCTTCCAGATCTAAGGTTATACGATGTAGTTTTTTCGAATAGAGAAAAAATCATACATAAATTGGTGCTAAATTATTCGGAGACGTGTATACAAACAAAGCTTGGTTATATTTAACAACGTCTTCAAAAGGTTTTCACTTTGATTCTTCAATAATTCAAATTTATGATTGTTGTTTTAATTAAAGCCAATTCAATATTGAAATGTATGTGTTTAGTCCAAAATAATTGACATGGTATTTCTTCGTCTTCATAGGTTTCAATGATGTCGAATGGCATTCCTGTCGTCAGTCATGGCACTCTCGCATTTGAATGGAGTTCAGAAGCTACACCCACTGTGACATCAGTGACACCAACAACAGGTGAGGCACACTGTTTTAACGTTTGCAGATATGTGGTTAGATTTCGTATAATAAATATGTTTAGGTATTGTCTTGTTGTATTGTTCAGGCATAATTGTGTTCGTTGGAATGTCATACTACGTGTCAGTCACGGATCCAGAGGGGGTCGCAGACGGCACCCCCCCCCCCCCCACCCCCATTCAGGGTCCCAAAAACAAAAAAAGACCATATTTCGTGCGAAATATGGTCTAGAATGCGTCATTTGAGGCCTTAGATTTCAAAAATTTCCGGGCAGCAAAATTCGGCGCTCCTCCCGTCTGTCAATTCCTGGATTCGCCACTGCGTGTGGTTGAACTTGATATGATATGATTACATATTGATGCATTTCCTCATTGCATGCGCCTTAAAAGATATGCTGATGTCATTATGTTTATTTTAGGAAGCTACGGCGACACTTTGACAGTTTCTGGTGACGGTTTCGACATTTCTGACGAGAACAACGTAGTGAAGCTGATACACACAACCAAGGAACTTGAATGTATCATTACGTCATCATCAGTCAATAGCTTGTCGTGTACCATACCTGCCGGCGCTCCTGCCACATACACTTTGGAGGTCTCTGTGAAGCCAAAAGGAAAAGCTAAGTCCAGCACTCCTCTCACATTTGACCTCACAGCAGAGATTACCGACATCACACCAACATCCAGCTATCTTGGAGGTATTATTTTCGTCATATTCCCTATAAAAGCAATCATATGATTATACATATCAATATTATTTTACAAATAAAAGCTAAATGTGTGCATTTTATCATACAAGCACGAAATTTTACACAAAGTTTCATTTGGATGTGCTCTTTCATATTGGAGTATGAGGCAAACTTTCTTTTTCAAATATGGCCGCCAAATCCGAGATGGCCGCCATCAACCGTTTTAAAGATAAAAACTCCATTTTTTCATGCATGCACCAATAACTGATAGGGAAATACCGAACAAAAGTTAAGGTTTCGGATCAGAAGGCGTCGATACAAGTTGAAACAATGTTATTCAACCGTGTCTGTAATTAGGAATCCAATATGGCCGCCAAAAATCGGTTTAGCGTGTGTTTTATAGATGTCCTACTGAGCAATTCATATCAAAAGCAAATTTGTGATTTAACTTTTCAATCAACCTCCCTACCTTCACCCAAAGCTATGTGATGCCTTATGTAGTGTTATGGGAGGTGTGATAAATCCCAATATGGCTACCAATGACCTATAAACATGATACTTCCTCCGGCATACCCATGATACCCACGCAGAGTGAATAGACCGTTCAGTATCTTTGAGCACAGCTTCACCTCAGAGTTCTCTCTGGGCATCTTCAAGTTGTTCGAGTACACATAAAAAAAAAAAAAAAAAAAAACACGTTTAAATTGGTGTTTTTAAATCTTGCGTTGGGAGGTGTAATGCAGAAGTTTGCAACCACAGTTGAGGAAAGAGGAGGTCTGGTCACAGCCAGTATATGCGTGTAGCATCATAACAGCTAGAGCTTTCTCCGACTGATTGAGCTATGGACAGGGATGGTGATATGCTACTTCCCAGCTGATTCAACACATGCTTATAAAACTGGGCAGCAGAAATAATCACAATACAGTAGCATATACAGGATATCAAGAAAAGGGGTGCGTGGCACACAATACTTTTTCGGTAGATTTAGTTCAATTTAGGGAATGTTTTAAATCATTTGTCAAAAAATAGAGGCTGCGCCAATTCAATGTCTACGTCTCAGTGCACCCCATAACATGATTGTGGTCATCCATGGCATCTTTGGGCACGAGATCCAGACCTATATCCCACATGACAACAATTCTAGAAGATCTTTGTGATGTAACATATTGAAGAAAGACTTGTTGAGCATCATTTTCGAAAGTATCTGCACCAATAGGTTTTATAAGGTGTACAATTACAGTTGTGTACTTTTGGTGTATGAGAGCTTTTGGAAGTCGCATACATTTCTCAAGAGATGGAAATATGTTTGACTTTGTGTGAGAAATGAGAGGGATGATTTCCATGACTCATTCGCATGCCGAAAGAATGCATACAGATCTTTGATCTCTCACTTGAATTGAGATATCAAGTCGTGAAAAGAGTTTCCTCAGGAAGATAACTGATCAGCTGAATTTGTCAGTTTAGTTGGGCAATTATACTATGATATACTGTTTCTGATTATGTACCACGCTCTGTTTTCTGCTCAAGCCTCTTTTCAACATAGCCATAAAACTGTTTCTTTCCCGATTCCTCAACTTTTCTCACAGGTTTTGCGACAGCTTCTCCGACAATGTGTTTTGTATCCAATACACACAGTCCAGGCTTTTGGATTACCCAGATGGATTGTCTTTGTGAGTGACTTTACTTCCTTCAGAAAATTATGATGCTTGAATGGATCATAGAGTGTGAAGTTTTCAAATTGTCCTAGCTTTCTCAAATATTAGTCATTGATGACTAGTGTTTCCGACCAAGTATTTCTCGTGGACCTGGTCAATACATTTGCTTGAAGAAACATGTGATGATTTGTTGACCACAAACTTGCCTTTCCCCGAATTAAGCAGCCATTGCAAAATGTATTTTCTCCAGTTTAATCATAATGCATAGATTAACAGACAGGCAGTGACTGTAGTCAGGATGATCAAGAGCAAATAACAGGGGATCAATTGCTCCAAATTCTCCAAATATATTTGGAAGTTGCCTTCCCTCGGTGATCTAATACAAGTAAGTTGTAGCTGCTGTTATGTGGTCTGTTTCATTAACATACAGAGGCTGTCCAAGTGATTTGGTGTGCATGTCTGGTGTGTGTGCCTTTTTAAATTTTCAATAACTAGTCTGTTGCCAGGACTTGTAATATTAGCATTCACCAAAGCTCTGATCACTATCTTGCAACCAATCCAATATACAGGCCTCCAAACACACATATTATTTTGTTCTCTTAATAATTCTCAGGGAAGGCGGGCCAGATTTGTCTGCCAATCGCAAAAAAGTAATATAATAATTACAGGCTGACCTGCGTTTATATGATTGGGCTGTGATCATGCATTGGTCTGTTACCAGTTGAACAGAATACTATGTTAAATTGACTTCTTTCTCAGAGACAGAGATAGCCTACCGGTGGTTTAGTGGTGTAACACTGGTATTTGCCTGATGGTTTTCAGTTTTGGATCTCTTTAGAAGTTTACAGGCTCTCTTTCTCCACCCTGATTTTGTCACTGCCGTGCAGAAATATTGACAAACAAGTACCACGAAAGAACCATGTGTTGTTGTTAATTTCACCATGTTGATCTAAATTGTCCCGGTGGGGAACATATATGGCAGAAGGGTCAGGGAAAAACACAACACTCATTAATTCAAAATGGAGACATGCATCATTACCTGAATCTTTGGGAACCACTCACATAACACTGCGAATCCTGCGAATTAATCGGTGTAGAGTAGCAGAGCAAGCTCTTTAGCCTTTTGCTGTGATATTATGATGTTGAACCCACACAACGGCAGTTTTGTAACGGATCAGCTATGCCATGGTGAAAGGCAGACATTCATGTGCCATTTGTTTTTTTATGCATATAATTTTATAATGCTACTTGATATATGTATCATAATCACGAGGAATAGGTTGCGTCTCCATATAAGAGGTCCAAAATTGTTTCCATCCTTTATTTCATGCAATAGCATCATTTTTTGTGAACTAACCGTTAAAAATGACATTTTTTCTAGCAGACTGATTTGACGATAATGGGTGAGAAATTCACCCTTTATCGTCCATTTTCGAGTGACTTGTTTATGAATTCACATATATATACGACATTAATTGTAAATGGTGCTGATCTGGAATATATTAACAAGCTATTATTTTAAATTGCATGGTGAATGATGCTGTTTTGGAGTCTTTATAAGAAATTTATATAAGAAATTTAAGATCAATTATTATTTTGAATCAGTCAGCTAGACTATCAGAAGGAATTAGTGAAAGGAATGTATTTAAATTATTATTCATGTGTGGCCAAATTGTAGGTGTATAAATTTGTAAATTTAATGTTCTTGACAACCCAGCTAGCCACCAATGTTATGAATATTAGGCCGTACTATAGATTAAGATAATATTGAATGTTTGCAGTTTGTAACCTTGTGTAGGCGTCATTGGTAGCCATATTTGAATATAAGATATCCCATAATACCCTATATGCATCATCTAGATGGCTTTCATACGAGAGTAGGAAGGTGTATATAAAATATTAATCTTAAGTTTTCCTTCAGTATCACTTCAACAGTAAAACATCTATACAACACACGTTAGGTTAATTTTGGCAGCCATATTGGATTGCAAACTATAGAAGGGGCTGAATACTATTGCTGGAATTTTATTTTTATACTTACTCACCCTTAATCTTTACTTCTGTAGCATAAAAGGCATCATTTAATGATCAGTGATTGATGCATGCACGCATTACTAGAGCGTATAGGCCTTCAAAAGGGTCAATGGCGGCCATCTTGGATTTGACGGCCATATTGGAATAATTGAGCTTGCCTCTTATTAAAATATGAAAGAGCACATCCAAATGCATCTTTGTGCGAAATTTCATGCTTGTATGATAAAATGCACACACCTTTCACCATTCTGCTGGACTGTAAGTCAGGCACTATAAGGGCCCATATAATATTTCACAGAATAGCTTCACCAACAACTCAGAAAATTAGGCCAACGCCATTGATCTAAGATTGGATCTAATATAATTCAGATTCAAAAATACAAATTTGTCCATAGCCAGGAATCACGAAACTTTGCCGCAATATCGGGTTTAATGTTGGCCCGCCGTCTGCGACGTTGGCCCATCATTAACCCGACGACATTGGGTCAACGCCTCGTTTTCGCTGGGTAGGACGGGATACATGCTACTATTAATGTGTTAATGTCGCTTATTGGCTGTCCCAGACCATATGTTTGTATGTTTTAGGTGGTCTGGAGATGACTGTATCTGGATCCGGATTTGATAGTGAGGCTCAGGTTAACGTAGGAGGAAACGTATGCGAAGTAACGGATGTGGAAATTACCAGCATCAAGTGCATCATTCCGTCAGTTAGTATCATGTGGTCAAACCAAACCTACTTCGTGTCTATATATAGGATATATCTAACAAATCGTAAATTAAATACAAGACTAGACACACACAATACCGTCCAATCTTACTGTATTTTTCCACATAGTAAAGTAGAGAACTGTTCCATATACATACATGTACATACTGTAGACATACCATACTCAATAGGACTACATATGGAACCCTTTTTAAGAACTTCAAATCGCTTATCCGTGAAGATTACTTAAAGTACTGTATGTGCGTCGTTGACGGCAGTGTTGTCATTACAATATCGATCAGTTGTCATGGCAACACACTTTATGGAATATTATCTGTGTAAGTGTGGTACATTTTAGACATGCGTTCTCGCGACCACCCATCGTATTTAACTACAAAAAGTGAACAGTCAAAAATTCGATTAAACAGATACATATACGCATAGAACCAGATAAATATATACGGAACACGGCGTTCGCTCATCGTGGTTGGCTTTATCACTGAAGTTAAGCAACGTCGCGCCCGGCTCATAATTGGATGGGTGACCGCCTGGTGACTGCCAGGTGCTGTATACACTCGTGGGGCTCAGAGAACCACGTAAATCAGAAAATCCATAATGTGTGAGTACTTGGCACATAAGGCGAATTTGCTTAGAATGAAAATAGCTTGATGCGCCCCAATGGCAGCTCAGCTGTATATCTCCCAGGAGACTGAGTTGGAATTTGAATGATAACAGGCCTTGCTAAGTTACTCTCGATGTTCAGCGCTCTGAACAGCCTCCGGCTGGATACATGCGCTATATAAGATTTCATTCATTCATATAGAAATGAGCTTTTATGTATCATTATTGAATTGTACCCTCCTAATCTTGGTGTTTTAACCATATGAATAACCGGAATCTTTAGTTTTAACATTCAGATGCCAGTGGCATCTCCGTTTCATAATCATTACATGATAATATATCTAACAATGAACATTCATTGTTGCAGAGTGGTACGACAGGTGCCACTAGTGTAGAAGTGGTACAGGAAGGTGGCAACCTAATCAGTCCAACTGATCTTGACTACACTGATGTGGGAATGCCAACGATTACAAGCCTCAGCACTGCACAAGGAAGTCCGTATGGTAAGTAAAACAGACAGACAGATTATTTTTTTTCACCAAGTACAAAATAAATCGCACATATACATGGAAACATGGCTGAGTGAATGCGATACACTGTAAAGTTAATAATAATATTTCAGGTTAAGTCTCCCAACAAGTCAATAGATTTATGGAAAATACTTATCTGGATTCTATTAAGGCCACGGGTCCATGCCACTGGAAATCTAATGATTATTTTAGCTCTCATTTCTATTACCAAAATTTGAGGACATCTTTCCTTCTAATGAACATGGGAGGAAGTTTAACTAAGTTAATATATTTAAATTTTCAACCACTTGAGGTTGTGTCTCGCTACCGCGATCCACAACCTCAAGTGGTTTATGAAAATTACTAATATTTGTTTAATTTAAGACCATTTCATTCCCAATAACAGTAGTTCAATCGGCTAATGAAACTGATACAAAACGACTATTGTCGTGATTAGCATAGATAATTGTTAAGCTTGAAGTGGGATTAGTCCGCAATGCCGCTGGACCTTTCTATCTATCACGAGATGACCCACAAGCAATATCACTTTTTATTTTTGGTTAGAGTTGCCATCAGATAGCATCTAAATATTGTGTTTGCTGGGATTGCAACAGACAACCCAATATAGAGAAGACTCTTTTCTATATCTATGACCAAGCCTATAGTCAACTATTATCGCACCAAATTTTCAACCCGGGTTGTTTGTTTTCTGCCGAGACACACCGTCCTATTTCTTCCTAGGGTCGAGTTTTGTATGAATCTATATTCCATATGCTACATAAACTACTTTATATGACTGTTTCAGGTGGAGAGGAAATGGAGATAGAAGGGGTTAACTTTGGGGAGTACTTGGCCTCCAGGAAGCCTGTGTACCTAGGAGAGGTGGCTGCATCAGAAGTTGTATTGTGGAGTGATACTCTGGTGGTGGTCATCATGCCTCCTCTACCACATGGACAACACCAACTCAAGATGGTGGTAGAAGATGCAGGCTATGCTGCTTATAGGTAATCAAAGGGACAGCATATGATGACATGTCAATTTTGTAAAATAAATCTATATGAAGTTATATAGCCTACTGACTTTAACTAAATATACAAAAAATCATAAAACATTCAAAAGCACCGAAAAAGACTATTTTCAGGTCGTATATTACTATGTGAACAAAACTGTCTGCAGTATACAGCACATTATACCACAAATACTCAACAATTTAGATGGTGGGATCAAAGCCTACTCTAGGTCACATGAAAGCCGCCGCCGCTGTGCTAACAACCATCATTTAGGTGTACAAGTAGTTTGTATGGGTTATCTCTGGATTTATAAACATGTTGATAAAAAATGTTTTTCTAACAAGTTTGAAAAACTTGAAATCATGATCTGTGGGATACACTGCTTCATACAAAACAAAATACCAAAATTGATGTCACCCCACGTAGTCCCCTTAAACTAAACTATGATTTATAGTGATTTGCCAATCATCTGTGAAATATCATATTACTTAGGTCAATTCTATGTTGAAAAGTGTACTGAGCCTATAGTATATGATAACACACAGGTTTAGGCTACTATATTGCTATTATCTGTGTAAATCACGTTTCACGTTAAATTTATATTAGGCTTATGTTATTTTTCTTACAAGCGATGGAGATCTGCCTGTCATAGACTCTACCTTTATTGTGACATACGTGGATCGTGACGTCATGTCCGTGATGGGAGGGGAAAGCCTGACTTTAACTGGAGAAGGATTTCCCTCTGATCCAGATGACATTACAGTTAAAGTAGGCGAATATGATTGTGAAATATATGACATAGAAAACACAGAAATAACCTGCAGAGTAAGCGCCAGAACACTGCATATCATCACTAACGACGGGGTGGACCCAGGTGCGTACAACAATTTGACAAATATAAAAAAATGTTATTGTTTACAATTTTTGTTCAAAAGCCGCATGTAATAGGAACTAAGTGTCACTTTAAATTTTCGTTTTACAATTTAGCTAATTTACTTACCATTTATTAATAATTTTATTAAAGTAATCACATGCAAATTTATTGCAACTCCAATAAAATATTTTCAGATATTTGTAAATTTCAGTTGTGTGTTCCGTAGTATACTATGCATCAAATCAGCTGTGCTTACAGCTGTGGTCATGATCTCTTTCCATGAATTAATTAAAACAAAAACTGTAACTTGTGTTAGTTGTGTACTTTCACAATCTTTTCAATAGATTATGGTCGTGGTTATGCATGGGATAAACCCACCCTGCACGTTGAAGCAGGAGACATGGTACACTGGAAGTGGAAGCCTGAAGAACAGGTGGAAAACTACAAAGCCAGGATTGAGCAGACTGCTTCCGCAGAAAGTTATGATACCGATGAAAATTACGGATTCCTAAGTGGGCAATCTATAGACAAAGGTAAGCAATTTGTAGTTTAGAGAACAATATATACCACTACATAGTCGCCGCTACACCTAATACAAATTAATTATTACTGTTATTTCTTTAATAACACATGTTGATGCAATGATCCATTCCCTAATAATGAGTGGCCACTTTTAGGAAATAGACTACTTCAATAAACGACCCCCCCCCTCATAAAGTTTTTTTTCACATGGTAAAGTCGGTCCAACACCCTCCCCCCCCCCCCCCCCCCAGTGAAGCCATTATAAACGATCCACCCTGCCTATCCTGGGTACGGGTCGTCAGGCAAAGACGTATGTCATCAAAAGATTGATTAATTGTTCCCTTTTTAAGAAAATTGAAGTCAAAGTTAACGATATCATCAGATAATATATACTACGTGTATTTATCACCTTTGATTTTTGTACTGAATGTAATGAACGTCAATACCTTATTCTTCCTTTAAAGATTGTTAACGATTGTTGATACAACAACGCCCAGAAACCGAATGAGTCCCTATTACATGTGTATTAGACAAAGACTCCCGAGAATATTTTTGGGAGCAAATTATTGAGACAGTGGAAATTAATATCAAGGTAAAAGAGTACCCCCCTCCCCCCCCCCCCCCCCAACCATTGACTTTTTACATACTAGCTCATTTCATTTGTACTTTTCATTTTACTAGATTAAAGCAGCTCCTTGGGATGACATCAATTTTCGTTTTTAATTCCGTACTGAAGTAGTGTATCCCACGGATCATGTTTTTATTTTTTTCAGAATTTTTATATTTTTACAAACAATTTTAATCCACATTTCTATGAAACCAGAAGTAACCCAAACAAACTATTTGTATACCTGAAGGACGAATAGAATGTTTTCACAGCATTGGGCCACATGCTGATGGCATCGGCCCAGCGTTGGGTAGACAATCAGTGCTGCAGGTGTGTCCTCCCGTGTCCTGACTAAAAGACACCAATTAGCGGCGACTGCTCTGATCTTACCGTCTGATACGTGGGAATATGTGATGTAAAGTTCTGAATATTACTGACTTGTTTTGTTTACATGGCAATATACGACCTGGAAATACAATTATTTCACTCTTTTTCGGTGCTTTCAAATTGTTTTTTGACTTTTTCGTATTTTCAGTTAAGATCAGTAGGCTATATAGCTTCATATAAATTCCTAAATGACAGAAATGATTTTCTGTATTGCCAATAAGCTTTTTTTAAATATACATATACAATTCCTAAATGACAGAAATGATTTTCTGTATTGTCAATAAGCTTTTTTTAAAGATTTTATATCCCATGTGCGTCAGGTTCCTTCACATACGTGTTTAATGAGATTGGAACATATTATTACTGGAGCGGTTATACTACGCCATGGAACGACACGAAAATGCTGGGAAAAGTGTCTGCTTCTGAAAAGACCTCTTCGATAAAGACAGTAACTGTAGAAAGTTCTGAAGGAATACAGGCAACTATGACTCCAGGTATATTATAAAATGTATCTTGACATTCATACTTTTACATGGATATTCAGTAGGCCTACATACAGCGCTACATTATCGAATTACAATGTTTACCCAATGGAAATTGTTTCACTTCAAGTGGGTAAAAATCACCTAGATAGACTATTTGAATCAAAACATATCTAGTAAAAAAGATGTATGCTCTACATTTCTCTTTCAATTTTTTTGTTTGATTAACAAACATAAAGGCAAAACACGACTATTGACACGAGATGATCATTTTGTACTGTTAAAGTTCGACCTTATATTTTTGCTATTATGAATATCTCTTTATTTGCTCACAGGTGCAGGATCATCCACTCACACATGTTCATCAGACCCGGAAGCATCCTGTGATGTCAGCCGTCCAGATGCCACCAATCCCGAGGCGTTTGAAGTGGCATTCTGGAGCTGTCTAACTCCGCAAGTCGACAGTATAACTCCCAATGAAGGCACCTCTCAAACCACAATCACAATTGACGGTTCTGGGTTTGGTTCGGTAGCAGGATGCGTTACAGTAGAGGTCGGTGGCGAGACTTGTACTGTTCTCTCACATGATGAGACCACAGTCACCTGTAATTTAGCAGATGTAGTATCTCTCTCAGTGTTTGTGGCTCATCCAGTGGAGCTCTTCTTAGGAAATAAAGGTCTGGCATGGACTAATATCAATGATGTACCAGCAAGAAGTTTTGTTTTGAAGCCTTACATTGAAGAAATCGCCCCGACAACTGGTTCCATGGTCGGAGGAACTGATCTTGTAATCAATGGAGGGGGATTTTATGATGAGACAGACAATGATGACATCTTAGTAACTGTCGGAGGTTATCCATGCCCTGTTATATCTTCCGATTTCAACTCCATAACCTGCAAAACAGGCTCCTACAATCAAGATGAAACTGTGGACGTGGTAGTGAGTGTGAAAGCTCGCGACGCTGAATGTAGCAATCCGTGCACTTTCCATTATACATCTTCTGCCACCCCTTTGCTACAGGGTGTGTCTCCAGTAGATGTCACAGGTAATATAGAGATTACTATCACGGGTGATGGATTTGGGACTGATATGACTAAGGTGTTTGTGACAGCCAGTGATGAGGTGTGTGCTGTAACACAGGTGACTGATACAACTATAACATGTGATATTCCTAGTTTAGCTGTTGGTGGTCATGACTTGAAGGTACACGTAAGTGGTAAGGGGGACGCAGATGGCCAGGTGTCCATCAACAGTCAGTTAATTGTGACGGCTATATCACCATCAGAAGGAAGCACAGAAGGGGGTACCTCTGTCACTGTGGATGGCAGCGGATTCAAGCCAACCGACAACACTGTTACAATAGGCGACGTAATATGCACCGTGGATTCCGTCACAACCAGTCAGATTGTCTGTACCACAGGGCCCAGAACTTCCGGTGAGGTTACAGTAACAGTGACATCTGATGGCGTTTCTGACAACTCACAGACTTACACATACAGTACAGCACTTACACCAGGTGTGACCAGCATTTCTCCACAAAGTGGCGCCCGTGGCGATACCCTAACCATCTCAGGATCTGTTTTTAGCTCTGCTCCTAACGACAATATCGTGAAGATTGGAGAAGCGGAATGTGACGTTACAGCATCGACTTCCAGTTCAATTACGTGTACAATTGGTGCGCATGCAGCGGGAAGCTATGATGTTGAAGTTGTAGTCACCAACAAGGGATCTGCTACATCTTCCGAAACGTTTCAATATATATTGGAAGCAACGTCTATTTCACCCACGACAGGTAGGCATTCTATAATTACCTATACCTGGTCGTAGCGTCCCTATGAACACAAAAATATGTATAGTAATGTAGCCAATAATCATCTAAACCCTAATATATCTAATTGCTAATTTCACGAATTTAATTGAGGTGGTGTCTCGCTAGCGCCATCCAAAAATTCAAGGGAGTGAAAATTATTTAGATCGGTTAAATTGTAGGCTGCCATTAACGTGATCGCCTGGTCTGGAGATATTATTTTACTTTAAATTTCGCATTAGATGAAATAGAAATTTTACTAGCAGGTGAGTGATATATGGCATATGTTGTTATTAATTTATTTTTAAACACACAGGAAGTTTTTCTGGTGGACAGTCAGTGACAATAACAGGAGAAGGACTGGATGGCCAGAGCACCACGGCGACTATCTGTGGGGCGGAGTGTGTGACCACAGACGTAACATCTACTCAGCTTGTATGCTCAACACCTGAACACATTGGTCAGTATCCAGCAGGGTATAATATACAACTAGAAATGCATGAGAGCCGCCACCACAACTGATGTGGTGCTGTTGAGTTCCGGGATGTCTCACCGGGTGCGATGTATGCATCTGCCCCCTATCTCAAATGATATAACCTGTATATTACCTCTCGCAGAATAATCAGTGATTAGGCCTATATGAGGAGAATACAGCGAAACAGCAACCAATTTGGGTGTCACGAAAGGAAAAATGGCGGTTTGCGAAAATGTAAAAATATATATTTAAAAAATCTATGGAATGGATATTTAAAAAAATCCACCCATGGAAATTAAAAACATGTAGAATACGGACAAATTTAATATGTAGAATGGGCAGATCTGTTAATCGTTTGTTTTTATGTTAATGCAAATTGTTTGCTTCAATATAAATGAACCTTAAAGGAGTTGATTTTTTTCGTGGAGAAGGGCACAAAGAGTCGCCATGCAAAAACTTAACGTTGATACACTGCTCTCAACCTTAACTCGACGAGGCCGCCATTGGCGTGATCGCCTAGTGATATTGCGAAGGAATGTATCAACCAAGTTAGATCAACCATGTATTACATTTTTGTATTTGTTTCAATTGCAAAATAAAATATGTTTATACAAATATTGAGAAGGTAGAAACTACGAAATTTCTATGAAATACCCAAGTAGTATAAGCGGGGCTCGAACCCGGGACGCCTGCACAGGCGTTCCACCAATGCACCACGCCACGCCACGCTGCAGCTGGATTGTGGATATATACTTCACCTAAATAGAAACTCACCAACGAGCCGATTCTGTCTCTGCATACAAAAATATGCCTCTGTCATGAAAATGTGTGTAAGTTCAGTGGGTCAGTGGATGGAAACTTTTAAAAATATAATTGTTTTGGTTTTGGTATAGCAAGCATGCGCAATCAAAACAACTCTACTGCTGCTTCATGATTGGACATCGCGTTGTATAAAATTGTCTACCGTAATTCTTCAAGAATAACCACCCCATATTTATATCATGCTTGTGTTTGGTGGTTTATTTTTCAGGTAGTGGATCAGTTGATTGTGACGTGGTTGTGACGTCAGGAACTACAACAAAGACTATTAACAGTGCTTACACGTACGACGACACAGTGACTCCCGTGATCACGTCTGTGGAGCCAAGACGAGGCGGCACTGGTGGTGGTACACTCCTTACAGTCAGCGGTGCAAACTTTGGGTAATATAACGCCCTCCTTCGATATGAAAGGGTGTATCTGTGAAGTGGCAGATACACCCTTTCATATCCAAGTGCACGATATATAACAATGGCGTGTGTTTTGAGGAAAACATGCCAATTTGAAGCTCCGACTTGAAAGATTTCTTTTCACATGCTTTAAAAGGCACCTAGATTTACCCAAATAAATATTGGGACATGCCCCCATCTTCCCCGGCGCTCTCCTTTCTTCAGACCCTGGATATGCACTGTTTGATCCCTAGGCCTACTAGGGGTGTCTGATCCCTCCCTCATTGGTAAGGCTCATATCGTAAAAACAGTGCACCAAGATTGTCTGAGCAAACACACAGTATTGCTATTATTAGTTTAGACGAATACCTTCATACAAACTATTGTTTTTTGTAACTTTTAGTTTTGGGCCTCTAAATCGGAAAGCTATTTCTCCTTGAAATCCGACCTCAATAATCCAAGGGTACCCTGGCAGTAGGCGATTCTATGACTATTCTATGCGATCCAACCAATTGTGCGCGAATACCGCAGGGTTAATGTTGAGATAAAATCACAACATACAATGTATTACGTTCCTGGTAGGCCTATGTGAATTTGTTTCAGGAGTGAGATTGATTCTGTTGGAGTGACCATAGCCGGGAGTGACTGTGGAATAAAGTCCCTATCGGACACCACACTAACGTGTGAGACAGGACCTCATAGACCCTCTGTTATGGCTGATGTTGAGGTTCACGTCAAGGAAACTGGAAACGCCAAACAGGTTAAAATACTTATATACTGTATATCGCCATTAACCCATTTTGACACCACGTGGCATTATAGGGTCTATATAATGTACACATAATATGTTTCCTTGTCTTTTTAGGTGGATGCCAGCTTTCATTACATAGATGTTTGGTCATCCCGGTACACTTGGGGTAGGCATGGTAGTGGTGGACCTTTACCACAAGAAGGTCAGATGGTGGTGGTCCCTGAAAATGAAACTCTTCTTTTGGATATCAACACACCCAAACTGAAAATGCTGTTGATTGATGGTGAGTGTCTGATTTCTACATTACTCTGCTCACCGCATTTCTACTTCGCAGATTTAACACGAGTAAGTGTCGGGTAGCTCTGTCTTATTGTGTCTTCAATGGTTAAAAGTTAAACAAAATCTCTACTCATAATAACAAATGAACTCGCCTCATCAAACAGAAGTAAAATTCCTCAGATGACGCTCATGTAACTTTGCTGAAAGTAAATAGAATATGTATTTAATATATAAAACTTAAATATTTAAAAAAAAAAAATATTTCGTCACTCTGAGTTGTCAACTCAACTGCAATTTCCACATTAAAATGAACGTTCGGATGGATGCCTTCTAATTTATATATTTATATATATTATGGTATTTCAAAAATAAATTGATAAATTAAGTTTATATGTTTTATATATTCAAGTAGGTGGTAACCTCGATAAGCAATATGCTTCTGTTGCCACCTATTTTTTCTTAATGTTTAAAATGCTTGTTTTTTGTATATGTGAAATATATTTGTATTTGCTATGAAAAAAATAAACACCCGGAATCATATTAGTTAAGGAGCGATAATAAATCTTTATTTTGCAATGTTTTGAACTTTCAGGTGGCACCCTTATGTTTGATAGAAAGGACATTGAGTTGAATTCTGAAAGTATTTTGATCACTAATGGCGGCAAATTTCAGGTGAATTTTATTTCTGTCTCATACTTTCATGATACTGGTGGACAGTCAGACGAGATCAAAGGGTTTTTTCAATTTGACATAATCATAAATGTCTTAGTTAGCTCGTTCCGCTGCATTTGAATACCCATGCTATGAGTCTACGGCCATTATAAACATTTTATTTCTTTCAGCTCGGGGACCGTCTTTATACGTTAGAATCTGACGTCTACAGACGTCAGATTGAATGTTGGCCGTGAACTTATAAGCGGATGTTTTTTTAAAAATACCTACCTGGATCGATTTCACGCATAAGTGGTTTTCGCGTATATCCGCGTCTCCTTTATTTTGATGCTAAGTCACTTTTGGGTTTGGATGATCATCCTTAGTAATATAAAAATACAATAAAGCAACAAGCCCTCATACTACCGAAGGTAAAAATGATAAATTGACTATGATAGCTGGGAAAATGTAAAGCTCTCATTAGGGTCAGAAAGAGCGTCTATTTCTGTACACTAATTGTTTACATTATATAACCAAATAACGGTAACATTTTCTAGTTATAAACATGTTTTTCTTTCAAATTATTTCAAAAATTTGATTTACCATACATATTTAAACATTACTAAGATAATTATATTGTTTTGAACACAACCAACATTGACCAATCCAATGGTGTATTACTTTCAGCCATGTGTGTAGCAAATAGATTGTGCAACATTGCAATTATGCTCTAAACTAAGATTTTTTAATCAATACAATTTCACTGATGCATCGGTGTTACTTGAGCGCCAACAGCCGGCACTGTGCGGGGAGTGTACAGAACAATATGACCAACATAATCTGATAATTAAGAGCGTTTAAATTTGAAGATTTGCAAAAACTGAACGATATTTTTTCTCATTGTCTTCATTTTAGAAATGATTGCCACGGTGAATTTCTTGATGACGCGGTCATATTATATATATAATTTTCAAGACCCATTAAGTATATATATATTTTTTACTGACTTATCATTTTTTCCGCAAATGAGAGCAACCAAAGCGGGACTACTTGTAAAAAGAGTAGTTATGCCCAGCAGAATGCTATGCTATTTGGAATCGTTGTTGTTCATGCATATTTAGTCGTAACGAAGACTATCATTCAATGTTTAGTACCACACACGGAAATTACAAGACGGGGCATTTCAATTTAAAACGTTGGCCCAAAGTTGGTTCATGTGCTTCGTGGGTCTAAACTGTGGAACGTGATTTGTTTTAATCCCAGATTGGGACAGAAGAAGAACCCTTTGAACACGAAGCTATTATTACACTACATGGGCACGTAAGGAGCACAGAGTTGCCAGTATATGGTACTAAAGTCTTGGCTCTCAGAGAAGGAACTCTCGGCTTGTTTGGTAAGTAATATTCAAAAGCGACAATATGCATATAGACGTAAATCATTATGTCCTCTCCAGTATCATTGACTGACCTACAAAGTCAAATGTTCATAAGTTGTTTTTTTAATTAAAAAAACCCCAATAACATACATGCAAATCACACAAAAAACCCAGAAACCTAAATATAGCCTATGGTTGTGAAGTGATCATATCGGTGGATATAGAATATACACATATATCATTTTTAAAGGTTCTTTACCATGTTCACCAGTCAGTATATATTATTGTCCATTATGCCTAGGTAAGCCAATATCACAGACATGGACCAAGCTAGCTGACACAGTCACAGCCGGTAGTAACGAAATCACATTAGTACATTCAGTAGAGGAGTGGCAAGTAGGAGACGAAATCGTCATAGCAACCACAGGCGGCCACAAGAGTCAGTCTGAAACAGAGGTGCATACTATAGCTGGCATTTCGGCAGATAAACTGACGCTGACACTGGAGCAGAACTTGTCCTATGGGCATTTAGGTATAACTGAAACATTTTCCAAGAACCGACAACTGGAACTGAGAGCTGAGGTGGGACTTCTGACACGAAATATCAAAATACGAGGAAATATTGAAGAAAAACAGGGGAATGAGGCTCCCCGATGTGATGAAGGATTTGAGCTAGGTAAGTTCACAGTATTTCTGTTCTTTTCAGTACATTTCAGCACAAATGAGCAGTACAAAACGTTACAAATCACACATATCTTATTAAATAGCATGGACTAATAATTACCAATTTTCTGAGAGAAACGTTACCTTGAAGTCAGTCAATGCGAGCAATGTTCATCACTTGTCATTTCATTCAAAACAGGTAAAAATTGACATTTTTTCACAATTTTTATTGCAACTTTTGTATCTTCGCACACGATCGAAATGAATAAAGATAACAGCCTCTGTGCGATATGGGCTGTTTACTATTTCTAATATTGATCTAGTACTTTCGGTTGGCTGTTAGATTGTAGTGATTAAATTTTTCTTCTGTACAGGAGAGTTTGCTACACACGACTGTACCATGGGACGTTCTGGAGAAGAAATGGGAAGCAGACAGTTTGGCGCTACCGTCATGATACATCAGCCTGACCACAGCGGTGGACAAGCTAAGGCTCAACTTTCAAATGTGGAGATATATAATGCTGGGCAGGCCTTTCGTCTCGGACGATATCCAGTCCACTTCCACATTAATGGTCACATGAATAACTCTTATGTGAGAGGGTGTAGTATCCATCATACATTTAATCGTGCTGTGAATATCCACAATACACATGACCTGCTTATAGAACATAACGTGGTGTACGACGTGATGGGAGGTGCCATCTTCTTAGAGGATGGCATTGAAACGGGTAATGTATTACAATATAACTTGGCTCTGGGGGTGAGAGCCAGTAGTAGTCTGCTAAATGACGATATAACACCTGCTGGATTCTGGATAACTCACCCCAGCAACACAGTCCGCCATAACCACGCGGCAGGTGGCACTGATTTCGGATTCTGGTACCGGATGCATGAACATCCTGATGGACCTTCTTTTGACCCAGATATATGGCCTCAGAAAGCACCCATGGGTGAGTTCTTCAACAACACCGCACACTCCTTGGGCCAATACGGTTTGTGGATTTTTGAAGAATATTATCCAGAACTCGAGCCGGCTGTTTTTGATACTTTGATAGCCTGGAACAATCTGCGTGGAGCTGAATGGGTGAAATGCGGACCTTTACAGTTTGTCAACTTCATAGTAGCAAACAATGATTTGGCTGGAATTGATATGTTGTTCAACACCGATAATGCCCCTAAATATTCAACAGAAGGATCTATGGTAAAGGATGCTGTCATATCTGCACATCACCAACACCAGGACCATCCGCCAGCCACAAGGGCGGGCCTTGTTCTCCCTTTCGATCAAGGCTTCATTGCAGATGGTATTGATTTTATAAATTTTGATGGCGAAGAAGGACGAGACTCTGCATGTATAGACACAACCAAAATCACATGCGTTTGCAGCGTGCTTTGCGCAGGTTACAACTACAAATTCTACAATATCAATTATGTTAACTGTAATCATAAAGCTTATATGCAATGGGAGCACCAACTTGAACTTGAAGATATGGATGGATCGCTGACTGGCACAGTACCTGGAGCTCGTGTCGTGGCCTCTAGTGGCCTTCTCCCACCTAATAACTGCCAAGTCCATCCTGAATGGAGTTATGATGTTGAGGGGTCGATTTGTACACCAGAAAACGGGAAACCTGTCGACCTTATTCGTTTTACATTTAACAATCCCCAACCTTCAAGTTTACTCTACAAGAACGTTATTGTCACTAATGCGTGAGTATTATTTCCCTTGTGATGGTCATTAGATCATAGGAAAAGTAGATGTAGTGCAATGTGTAAATTAGTAATTATACCGGTCGTGTGGTGATGTTTGGGACCATTTCTAGATATTGGTAATGGGCCAAAGCAAGGTTTTACATGTCAGCTTGGGCCACTCAACAATCAGACAATTGTTGGAATGGAATTTTCCCTTGACCAATTATTGAAATGGAGGCCCAAAGTGAGCATTGTGGGCTAAAAACACAGCTGACGGGTGATATGCAAATCACGTGGCAGGGTGGGATGCCCTGTCATGATGTTTTCAGTATTGTATTATCTTTCACTTTACCACTTGGGACATTTTTCATACCACAGTGTTCTCCATCATCTAAAAAATAGTGTCCATGGTAGTATCAGTTTTGGGAGATTAATTCATTATGTTAAACAGTTTGACATACAATAGTACCAAGTTTACAACTTTAGTATCCCTTGCAGAACAAACATAATTGAGTGTCCTAATGTACTAGTTGATTTGCAACTCTGTCACACGAAGGCACCATAATTTGACATCGGATATGGCACACAAGGGATAAGACACAAGCGCATTTCGTGGGCATGGCTGAAACAAGGGTACTGGGATGATGGCTAGTAGTAATACTTTATGCCCGGAGGGTCACAGGGATCGGTTCCGTCTGTCACATGCTTCACAGCATGGTACGGAAGCACTAGTCTACAGCAATCAACCATGGGAAGCTGCAGTCTCCACGAGTCTGGCAATAGTCTTCGGGCCGATTGCCATGGTTTAGCCTGGCTCCTACATTCCACAAAGGTGCTAATGCAGCTCCCGTATCAGTGCAGGCGCTGTCAGCAGTGCAGGCGCTGATGTTGGCCGTGGTAGCCTTGAAACAACTAGCAATAGAGTGTTAGACATTGTTAGTCGAGTTAATAACCATCAGTTATTGTTACTCTGGGGACTATCCGACCCGACGATTGCGGAGCTGTGCGGAATGCCACGGAGTTTCAGCATTAAATTGCATAGCTAAACCCAAGTCTCCGGCCGTCTGGGTATGTCTGGGGATAAATCCCAAAGACATGCCCAGAACCCCTTATCGGTAAGTGAAGGAAAACACTCTCAATAACCATGCCCTATCACCCCCACCCTCACATCATCAACTGTACATAATCCATCTCATCAATGACTACAACGTTTTTATCATGTTACAATGTCACTTAAATAAGCTTATCTATTCACGTAATTGCTCAGCATCAGCTTTGCTGTGATTCAAGTGCTGCTGATTTCTGAATGTGAAGACAATTACCTTATTGCATATATACTTTCGTATTTACTCTTCTAGATACGGCAGTAGCGTGGTGCCTTTTGCTGACAAGCGTGATACAAATGCTGAAGGATGGATGATACTTATGGTCTCGGGGATGAAACATACAATCGAGTTTGAAAACGCAGACCAGATCTCTAACTTTAGCTATGATGGAAATTATTTTGGCCTTGAGGTCAGTGAATTACCAAATACAATTATATGATTATGATATACATGCATTCTTGATGAACGCTGGTATCATCAACAATAGATTCAAGATTGATGTATCCATAATAACTAGTGATTTTTTTTTTTTCTTAGGAAAACGACTATGTTATAGTACAGCACCAGCTTGCTCAGCAGATTTATGATGAAGTGGCTGTGGACAATCCGCTAAAGAACGAGAGAGACTACAACTCGACAGCACCGTTAAACTATGAGGAGAATAAAAATGCCGACTGGCACTGGGACAATGATACTGCAACTTTGTCATATATTAGTGAGTTAGAACTGAAATGTTCTTCAGATGGAAATATTCATCGTGAACATTTGTTTTTATATCGGTCCCTTTATTTTTGACGGCATTTCGGTTGTGTCTATCAGCATATATAAGTAGGCTATAGCATTTGTTTGTCAGAATACAAGCTTGTTCGTAAAAGCAGTGGTAAACGTAAAGTAAATTTATCTACATTTTCAGCCACTTGACCCACAACTCAAGTGGCTGAAAATGACTGATATTTGTTTAATTTGATCACTAATATTTGGAAAGCTTGATGTTTAGAAACACATTTCATTCACAATAAACAGTGATTTGGTCGACCAATAAAACAGATTAAAAACGACAATACCCAGCAAACACAAAATATTTGTATAACATTTGTACAACGTCGGCCCAACGTCTTTGTTGTCATACAAATGTTTTGTGTTTGCTGGGTAGTCGTCATCAGCAGGAAAGGGGTTAATTCAAATTGTCAGTGGTCCTCTCGGGCCTCCCTTGTCGACATACCTATGCTAGATTAGTTTATCCTCATTGTATGTTACCAGTATCTGACAAGCCAAACCAGGAAGATGACGTCTCACTACGTAGGGGCGTAGGATTAAAGGTTTCAAAGTGTCTCTATGCTGGCTGTCAGACTCCATCACCAGGTGGCGAGGTAGATCTGGCTGATATTCGGCCCGAAGACGCCCTCTACTGGTCACAACCCGAGGACTGGGATGGCACAGACGTCGGCTGGGGAGGTTATAATCAACAACTCCCTACACATGATCAAAATGTGAAAATAAAAGAAGGTCAGTGTGTCTAACAAACGTAGCCGTTACATATATGTCCATATCATGCAACGACTTGCTACACTATACATGTATAGCATCAGAAATGCATAACATTATGCATTTCTGATGGCATCCACGTTGACTCGGTGTTGATTTATTGATGGATCTGCGCCTGCGACGCTGGCTCAACATAATGTTCCTGTATTTTACTTCAGAATGGATAAATACTCATTGAAAATATTTGTTATGCATTATACTTCCTAAGAACACATTGAAATATAGACATTTTATTAGCCTCCTCTTTAATTCCGTCACTAAGTCAGACACTGATAACTAATTTAATATAGACTTCACATCATCTTAACTGCAATATTACTAATTGCGGTATAAATTATATGATTGAAGAACTACAACGACGGAAAATACATTGGACTATGAGCCTTTTTGTATTTTTTCAGACTGGTGGATGGTTGCCGACACCTCAATGCCCAGACTATACAAATTGATTATAGAGGGTACATTAGAGGTGGAATCACAGGCGGAGAAGGTGGTGTTAGAAGCTACCTATGTCTACATCACAGGGCGCCTTATCGTAGGCTGGCCAGACAGACCATACCAGGGAGAATTTGAAATGATTCTTAATGGGCGCCATCTTACCCCGGATTTCACCCTAGATGGAGAACCGCTGGACGGCTCACCCATTGGAGCAAAAGTACTAGGTAGGCGCCTGCGCCGGTTTTGAAAATAACCCGATCTTTCGGTGATACAAATTATTGTAACTCGACGTACTTGTTTGACAAAACTCGTCACATTATGGCTTAAAGCTATTGCTCTAATTTTTTTATATTTGAACTTCTTTTAATTTTGTATATAAAACTGTAATATAATAATTGCCTCGTATAAGTCAGCGCTGATTTAAAATAACATTCAAATGAAACAATTATATGGTGTAAATGTTGCGAAATTAGCGTTGCTTATATTAAAACATCATATTTTCACTAAACTTTAGTTCTCTCACACGCACCCTGCCTGGCCTAACGTTAACATACTTTAGATTGCTAGGAATCCTTTGTACGTGTGATGCTGTTACATTTGGCATTGCGTCTTTCTCAAGAGATTTGGCTGCTATTAACTGATTAAATCCGCTTCTACTATTTTCAGGTGTACATGGTGTATTGGACATGCACGGTGCACCGCGTAATGTGACATGGACTCAGGTACAGCGGACTGCTCTGGCTGGAGACACAGTGGTCAGTCTGAGTGAAGTGGTGGACTGGTCAGTTGGTGACCAGGTGGTGATCAGTACTACAGGTCATAACGCCTGGCATACAGAGGTTCACACCATACAAGCCCTGGACGTCACCAAAACAAAACTAACTCTAACAAACCCTCTGGAACACAAACACCTGGGAGAAAGTGAGCTCACTTGGAATCATATGACGATTCGGAGAATATATTCTTTAATTTGAACATTTCGAAAACTACTGAGGCCCATCCCACTGAGAATCTTAAAATTAAGATTATCTTAACTTCCTCCCATATCCATTAGAAAAGTTAAGCAAAATCTTTACTTTTCTAATGGCAATGAGAAAGTTAAGATAATCTTCATTTTAAGATGTTTATTGAGATTGGCTACTGGCCCTGAAACTGTGTAATGGGTGCCACCATATTTTGTAAACCTTTAAATAATGATTGAGTACCGCAATTTCCACCCCAAAATAAATTGAAATGACATTCTATTATTATATAGGCCTACCCAAGTATAATAATAACAAATGACTTATGCCATTTTAAAAATATGTCATGTGTGCATAGATGCGACACGGGTGCTTAATAAAGGGCTAAAGCATATATAATGGTATGCAAGATCAGATAAATAATGTCAAACATCTTGTTTTTAGATACAATGGAGACATTGAACGGCTGGACCTACAGCCTATCAGCGGAAGTTGGCCTTCTGTCGAAGAACGTGCGCGTCATAGGAGGAGAATACACGGACATGCAGGAAGAATCTTTCGGCGCCCGTGTACTTGTCGGCATGACAACTAAACTGGAGGGAGAAGAAGTAATCGTCAGACAAGGTTACATTTCGTCCCCTCGGATATGAAAGTGTGTATCTGCCACTTTGCAGATACACCCTTTTATATCCAAGGGGACGATTTGACTCCCTAGTTGAAGTGTTGCAGTCAGCTACTTGTGAACATTTTGTCAATTTTGTTTGAAATATCGTGAGCTATTTATAACAGTAGGACTACCTAATAATACGCCTGGTTTATGAATAATCTAGGATATTTCAAAGAGAGTTCAAAATATGTTGATTGGTATCTGGCAAAGGTAGTTCATGGAAATATATATTGATTTATTCATGAGCAATTCATGAACAAGAAATCACCATTTTAAATTTTGTATTTGCAAGGGTTGGGGCCCTAGGGTAGTGATTAGCACCGCTGCCTCTCACGCTAGAGTTCGGGGTTCGGTTCCCGGTCTCGGCGGTTTGAAAGAAACAAAAATGTTTCTTCCCCATCCACGTGTGAAACTCAGTATTGTGGGGAGCCTCTGTGATCGAAAGGTGGCGTGCTCGGCTTCAGACCGCCAGGGCTCGAATTTCGAATTCTGTGTCTGGAGGACAGTGTCAACTCATTCATCTCACCATCCTCACGAGGTTCTCCTGGCCCAGTTTAGCCTATATGTGTACAAAGGTGGCCTGAAACCCATTTCATTTCATTTTTTCATTTGTATTTGCAAAAAATTGTCCATGGGTTATCCTTTCATACTTATATTATATAATTTTAATAATTTCAAGGTAATGAGCAAAACCGAGTAAAAATTGATTTTAACAGCGTGTACTTGGCTGTGTTCTCATAATAATAACTCAGGCCTCCAGGTTTGGAATCTGATTCTAGTCTGATTGCGTAACCACCCCCTCGTTTTGGAATCGATGCGTAGACTTATTGTATTACGATTACACTGATATATCTCCCGAATATTTCACTTGTTTTTTTAATAATCATTTGTATGAAAATGTGAACTACCAAACGTCTTCTTAAAACAAATATAATTATTAAAATAATAACTTTACGTGTTTTGCTAGTTCTTATGTTGTGAATATACGATGTAAGTGAATTAATGGGAAAACTACCAGCGACAAAATAAGCGACACAGCAGATAAGACATGTCAAACTTATGGAGGACAAAGTAACAGAAATACTCAGATTCGTAAATTATGAAAACCACCAATAATTTTTGGTGTGTAAACAGAGTGAACATGTGTGCGTAAATCCAAACAAGCTGTGCGTATTTGTACCCACAAAATATTTTATCACTACGAGCCTTACTGGAGCATTCACAGCAAACACAAAACATTTGTATGACATTTGTACAACGTCGGCCCAACGTCTTCAACGTTGGTCCAGTATTGTACAAATGTAATCCAAATGTTTTGTGTTTTCTGGGGAATTAACAGCTTCGTGATGTGATTTCTGGTAGGTTTGGCGCGTATTAGCAACGTGGAGTTTGAGAGGACGGGACAGGAAGGCTGGGTAGATGATCACGACCCCCGCTACTCCCTGGCCTACGTGGACACGGGTAGAGCCAGTGACGGCCGGCCATCTTATGTTGTGCAGTCTTCTTTCCATCATGGATTCTCACCCGCTATAGGACTGTTCATGTCCACTTCTAACGTCACTGTGGATCGCAATGTCATACACCACACCGTGGGACAAGGTAGGTTTCTGTTGCTTATTTGAAATTTCATAATCAATGTAATTGTGCGGTTTTAAATGTACTCCAATTTTAATAGCAATGCAATGGCGAAAGGGGATTAGAGTACAACTATCATGACCATCGACCACAGGCGGATCATAACTGCAACTTATAATAATGTAGTGTTGATGCCTCCTATAATATTTTACAGGTATTAAAACAAATGGGAAAGATATCCGTATCACGAACAATTTGGTGACACTGTCAGTTTTCCCGGGTACTTATAACGGGCGTAACGAGGATTCAAACATAGACTGGCCAGCGAGTATTGACGCTATTTCAGCAGAGGGGGTCATCTTACAGAATAATGTTGTGGCTGGTTCAGAGAGAGTTGCTTATCTGGTGGCCGGAGAGTCCTGCTACGATGTGCCTGAAGCGGAAAATGAGTGGAAAAACAACAAAGCTCACGGAGTCCTGATCGGTGTTAAGGCTGCATTTGAGCTTCAATGTGCCGAGGATTGTGCTCGTTTCAGTGGGTTTTCAGTCTTCCGTTCTTACGGTTACGGCTTTTATTCACAAACTGTCTGCAGCGTCATATTAGAGAACTCTGTCCTGGTGGAGAATAAAGTAGGATTTTTCCCTATGGTTTTTGAACCCGCTAGTGACAAACATGAGACCGAAGACAAGTTCACCATCATAAGAAACAGCTTGTTGGTTGGAGAGACAGAACACTATGATGAATGTGGCTCCGAATGGATTGATGATAAAGCAAGGCCCAACATAGACTTGGCGTCAAATGGGCTGGCCTTCACATCTCCCGTCACTGAAGGTCACATTGCCATCAGCTGGCCTCTGCTCAATTCACATGGTAACCTCGCTCCACTTATGAGATTCCATCTATCAAAGGCACATGTTTCTCTCTATGGTCATATGAAGGCATCAGGTAAGCGACGTAAAGCAATATTCATTCACTTCACGTGTCATTGTTTTTTTTATACATGACGCTTGATAATAAAAAAATACAACAGATTGCAAGTGTGCGTAACTTGGCTTCAAACCCACGCTGATTCGGATGTTTTATGATGTTATCAAGCACCAAAAATGTATTGAAATTATAGTGTTGAACAATTTGTTAAAGACGGACGAAACGCATTCTACTCAATACTACAACTTTAAATATCTAGCATTAATAACATATACATTTATATTTCAGGCTTGACATTTGCTCATTTTGGAAACAAAAACTGCGGCAATTGTATATTTGGCACAAATCCAATAAGCCCAGACATAAACCACTTCATCAAAACTAGTGACATTACCCTGATAGATGTACGCGAGGAAAGCAAAGTGGAGATAGCTAGACCTAGACCTAAGTATGTCAATACAATATTTACTGCGATTTGCATAAAGTATTTGTTTTCTTATCCATCACGAATTATTGCTGTATGAATATTTCACAGTAGGAATTACGACATGTCGTAAGATGGTCATAAGAACACTGTTTGATGATTGCAGTGACTGGCAATGCGGTGACATATCTTGTGATGCTCCTAAGAAAAGCTTTATCAAAGATGAAGATGGTACCTTCCTAGGTGGACAGTCAGGGGCAGTGGTACCTGATTCGGCATATGGGTACGGAGAGACTGCTTATGGTAACTCCGACCAGAGAATACCTAAAACCATGTTGGTTACAAAGAACGGCGACCAAATACCTATATCAGAAGTACGAACACACATAGGTAAGGTTGACTTACAATATGTTTCCAATTGTGCTAACAAAATTTTCCTGTCAGTTTCCTGGTGATCATAGTACTTTGCGAAAACCTACGATTCGTCCGACTGTGGCGGTTTAATTGACACTGGTTCAAACATTGGAGCTGACCATTGGGTTAGCCTAATTGTCTTTTACTACTACATGTACCACAGTAAGAATGGTAGAACCTTTATTCCAAAATCATTGTTCCAGACAGTTATCGTGGTCACATTAATGACGTTTGATGTGATATTATCTGAAAACTAATTAAATACTGCTTAATATGGTGTAGAATTATTGTTTTGTAAATGTAAGCAAAAATAAACAGAGCCTTAACGCTATTATCATTTCAAGATAACAATAAAAATACAAAAAGCACGTGTCTAGAAAGCTTTGAAAGTTAAACCATATAATAACCAAATATACTACTTTTATTTATTCGAAATGTATAACTGTATACAGACAGACTGTAATAAAATGAAATAGACTGGCCAATGTGAAGTAAAATCCCGATATCTATCTACAGGAATCGTTGGTACGGAGAGTTGCAACTTTATCACTGAATGGCAAGCCTACAAATGTCAGAATGGTCTCGACTACAACACTCTACTATTAGAGAGCGTGGATGAGGATTCTGTGGACAGGTGAGTATTCAATCCCTGACATATACACTCCGTGAAGGCACAAAGTCAGTAGTGTCTAGACGGGGACGGGTGACACTGATGACTTTGTGCCTTCAATTGGATAATCATGATAATTGGCGACGTGTTAATACCAGGTTTTTCTCTCGCGTCGATTTAAATATCATAAATTCGCATTATAAGTACTCTTTTACTCTTACCACAGGAGGGCAGCACCCGTGGCATATCGAGCTGATGGCTATCTGGATATCATTAATGGACCACGTGATATAGGCATATGTGAAGGTTATCCTTGTCATGAGAGGCTCTCTGCATTTTATATGATTGTGGCAGGAGGTATGTCGTTAAAAAATTATGTGGTATTAACAACTAATGACTGGCACTAAGTATATATCGTTGTGGTATAAACACTGCTTTCTTTTACGAATCAGGTACCATTATTCCGACTCAGTAACAACACTACTTATTCAAGCTATATATTTGCGTATTTCTGGATTCAATATTACATCTGAAGCTATAGGCCTAGTGATAACGCTGCATGATTAATAATTTGAATGCATTCCTTTCACGAATTTGTTCTATCAGCTAGTCTAGCTGACTGACTCAAAATAGTGATTGATCGGAATTTTACTGTTTTTAGCCCGCCTTTTAATTTCAATTAAAAAAGGTGGGCTATTGCAATTGAAGTTCGGCGTCGTCGGCGTCGGCGTTAACATTTACTTGTGGGCGCGATAACTTGAAAAGTTTTTCATGTATCCTTCCAAAATTTGTTATGCATGTTACTTACTAATGACCAGTTCTCGGACAAATTCAATAACGGCAAAATGTTTTTCAAAATGGCCGACTTATTGCGATTTTTAACCTTTTGTGTCAATAATTTGACCTTGTGGGCTCGATAACTTGAAAAGTTTTTCACGTATCCTCTTCAAATTTGTTATGCATGTTACTAATAAGTAGTTCTTGGACAATTTCAATAATGGCTGAAATTTTTTTTTAAATGGCCGATTTATTGTGATTTTTCGCATTTTACGTCAATAATTTGACCGTGTGGGTGCGATAAGTTTAAAAGTTTTTCACCTATCCTCTTCAAATTTGTTATGCATGTTTCTAATAAGTAGTTCTTGGACAAGTTTAATAATGGCTGAAAAAAAATTCAAAATGGCCGATTTATTGCGATTTTTCGCATTTTACGTCAATAATTTGACCTTGTGGGCGCGATAACCTGAAAAAAAATCATGTCTCATCTTCAAATCTGTTATGCATGTTACTAATAACCAGTTCTCGGACAAGTTCAATAATTGCTGGAAAAAATTCAAAATGGCCGATTTATTGTCATTTTTCGCATTTTACGTCAATAATTTGACCTTGTGGCCGAAATAATGACTTCAAGTTCAATAATGGCGGCGGGCTATTGTCGAGTGTGCTCTTGTATTAGTATATTCTGGATCAGCAAAATTTACAATAAACGAATCAGTCCTGTGTATAGGCCTGTAAATGCATAAGCAAATCACTCGATAATGGACGCTAATAGGTGAATTTCTCATCCATTATCCTCAAAACAGCATGAAAACAACATGCATATAATATTATGGTGAAGGTACTGTAAATATATTACTAGACATCACCAAAGTCAGAGATTGGTATACAAACTGAAATGATGCCTGATATATTTACTAACATTTTACAGGTAGACATTACGACGTGCACTACACAGGCACTCCCCCACAACACCAACGTATTCATTTTAAGGACGCATCTGACAATATTGCGCTGCGAATGGCAATTTACATGGGAAGTGTATTCCAGAGGCTAGATGTGTATGCTGATGGAGTGTACGTACAACCAGAGAATGCCGAGAAGCAAGGATCTCAGCTCATCTACAAACCAGGAGATTACCAACCTGACATCTCCACGGAAAACAACGGGGCAAACTGGGTGGACATGGACATGGATACAATCCACATCATAGTACGGGGAGGCAGTGTGATTGACATCAAACTACAACCAGTAATCGTGCTCGGATTTAACGTCCCATCAGTCAGTGTTGATGAATTCTTTGAAGACAACTTGGTTCAGAATTTAGCCAATCTCCTTGGAATTGACAAAGAAGACATCGTTATTATGGATGCTGTAAGTGAGGCATCACGCAGACGACGAGACGCTATGACTTATTGTACAGTACAAATAGGTTATACTGAGCAGCACAGCCCCAATAACAACATGGAAGATTATGACTCCATTAATTCTATGTGTCACAAGTTGAAGGAATGTATCCAAACTGGGGAGTTCCACAGAATACTGGGAATCCTTGCTGAAGACATAACTGTCATGGATCCGTTATTAGAGCCAGATCATGAAGATTATCTGGAGATGACTTGGGAAATTGGAAATAACACATGGATGGCAGATGACACGAAAACCGTGGAAACAGTCGCAATGCATGAGAAGCCAAAACCGCTACACGAAGGAACTGCCTTTCAGATTCAACCTAAAATTAAGTTCAAAGATGAAAATGTGAGTATGTACCTTGATCATTGGGCCAACCACGGTGGCTCATTTGGCCGGGTCGGATATTTTCCATACAGTGTTGGTGGAGTGTATAATACTGGTACTTGTACTGTGATTTAGATATAAAGAGTCTACCACTATGTAGATGGCACTGTGAATTATAAAGACCCCTTGACGTCACTGTATTACCTATACCTACCTACCTACCTACCTACCTACCACTCTGTGATTATTTGTGGTAGGGGCCCCAGAATACGCAAATTGCAATGTATAATTTCATTGTTAATGCTGCATGACAACGGTGTTCATTTGCATGCTTGAATATCTCATCAAAGGAAAATAGTGACATTTTAAGCGACATCATATTCCCTGCCCATATGCTACATAGGCCTATATTCGATTCCCTACGTAAATTAGCAGCGTTTGTACCTTCTTACACGACCTGTCCATAGACTAAATACCTCACTGTCCTATTAAGTTCCAGCGCTGTATTTGATAATCTGGTTGTACAGTATCACAAATGCATAAGAGAGGACTCTCTGAGCTCGGATCACCGAGGATTTAGGCGCTATAGAAGTTTAGTTTATTATTATTATGCATTTCAGATTATATGTACCTATTTTATAGTTAAACCACTCCATAAAGTGTGAACACTTATGTCGTTTCCTCTTGTTACAGGGAGCTGTGGTGACTAACCTGGTGACTGAAGCTGGTGGTCCGTGGTATGTTACAGCAACGCTGAACACCTCCTCAGCTGACTCCAGGGCTACACTTCTGGGCTCTATAACAGTTCCAGTGGTGGCTGGCTGGGCTAACTACACTGACTTGGGAATAACACACAGTGGTGGTCCATATTATGTAACATTCATGGTGTCTGAGCCAGAAGGGTTCTATACAGAGATGGTGGTAGAACTGGATGTGGATGTTAGACCTCTGTCTGCAGGCCTAGAAACTGATCTCAACCCAGTGATTGACCAGCCTTTCTTATTGTCAGTCATCCTGAAAGATGATGTCACAGACGAAACAGTCACAAAAATAGACTGGAAGGTAATATCATGTTGATGATGTTGTTGATTGGAGTGTATACTCACTTTGTGCACAACAATACATGTTTACAGAGAGGCTGCCATTAATGTGATCTCCCATTCACGAGAGCCCCTGTCCCATCGCATTGCACCTTGATGCCGCAGATAACTACACATCATAAGGTTTTACCACCCTAAATTATTAGAAATCAAGATTCTACTAAGGCGATCTGTGTAGAAATATTATTTTCTCAATTAGACCCTGTTATTTAGTTCTGGTTAATTTACAGTGGCCTCGTTGTCACTTGCGATCTTACGAATGCTGTGATTGATCAATCGATTTCGATATATGTATAAAATGTTAGCTAGCCGCTATGTCACTCTGAAGCCTCAGTCAACAAAGAAATAGTCCCATTTAGATGCAATCGCGTGGTTTAAATAGCGGTCATTTAAACTAAAATTTTAATAAATCTAATTAATCTCCCATGGCTAACCTAATTGATTTCCCCTCATTAGGGCCAACGTATCTTCTCCACTGTAACAACACCTTTCCACAAGTGTTTTTTGTGTAAATTTTGTTTTTGCTGTATTTGTTTTATATTTAGTTCATTGAGGGACTATTAAGTTGTAATGAAGATACCTAATTTCCATTGCGCGTATGCTGCAGGTGTAAAGAAATGTCTTAGCCTGGGTTGGATAATGATTATTTATACACATTTGAAAAACCTGATCGTCATAGAAGAATCTTTTTTATACTTCGCATCGACGTTTGTTATAATCTCGTCAATTTTCTGGGAATGTATCAGACGATTTTGATTAAATTGTCATACCTCAATATTAAAACTGCACTCTCAAAAATACAGGCTGTAGGATAGGATTAGAAAAGTATTGCAGGTCCCCTACTCGACATACATCACTGGCGTCTTATCAACTGTTCTGCTTTGTAGGACCATACATGGACTTCTGAAATTGAAGTTGAAGACAGCATTACGACAAATGGCGAGGTCTCCATACCGGACTTCACGCTGATGACAATGAATCCATCAGTTGGTAAATCTCAGTATTATCCTGTATTGGCTGATGCCGCTGGACGCTATCCTATCACTATCAATATCAAATCTACTCCAGCAGACTATGTCTTCACAGTACTCTCCACATTTGATGTCTACCATGAGGACCCTGCCTCCTGGATCGATGATGCCGATTCAGTCCAGGTGGACGTGAAATTTGACGCTGACTACTCTGTCATAGAAACGAAGGAGGTATTATTCTGTGCCGTGTTCTACAATAGATTACAAGCAATGTTCGGCACACGACAAGTTATCCCCACTACCTGCAGCACTTGGCAAGGTAACTACTTCACTCCATACTTCATCCAATGAAAGATGTAACTTTACTCAATGAAAAAAAAAATACGGCTGGAATATGCATATTATGTGCACATTCAATAATCTGTTTGTACTAATATAATATCCTTTGCGGAAGATAAAAAATAACGAATATACATGTGATCATTTTTAAACCTTTTTAGCACCTAATTAATTAATTAGTAGTACATCTTGTGTCTTAAGAGTATTTAGTCTCGGAGTTGACAACTCTTAATGATTGGCGTCCACTTGAACTTGTGGATTGTGTTAGTGAGACACAACTTTGGTAAAAGATGAGTTAAATTGTTTATAATACCTGATAAAGAAATTAATATTTTACATTTCCAGGCAGTATTTGGGCGAGAATGATACTCTATGGAACCACAAATGATCTGTCAGAAGCGCTTGATCTACTAGCTGAAGATATCAGAAGCGGACCAGCTCTCAACTTCCGGAATATAGACATACCCTATGGCGGCCACATGATGGTGGGCGACAAAATCTATGGTGGATTGGGTGGCGGAAATAAGGTAGGGTGGAAAATAAGATTTAGCTTAACTGCCTTCTCTGCTTAGTTATTTATGTGCTTTATAACGAAGACAGAGAGGACCAAACTGGCGATAAACAACAGTCAACTTGTGTCTGACCTACAAAAACTGTGAATCACTCCTTGTCATTTTTCGTTGGAAACTGGAAGCGCTAATTCAATTATTGTTAACGTTGATTTCATAAATTAAATAGGACAAAATAACGGGTTTTAAAACTCATGTCTTAAAAATATATAGCTGGTGAATAATCGCATATTTGATCAATTTCGACCACTATTTTTGTATAAAATAATAATACGAAATCAATTAAATTGTTACTGGTCGAGATTTGAGTCTTTTGGAGATGACATAGCAAGATATGCAACACGCTTTATTAATTTACTAGTATTATTTTACTGTTTATTACTGACTGGAGTGGTAATGCAAGTTGTTACATGGAACACTGTACACTAAATAAAAACTATCATCAATATTGAAAAAAAATATGGTGTTCTACCACCATCTCCGTATATGATACAAAATATGATTTCGCATTCATAGTATTTGGACTAAGCTGAAGAAATGACTTCCTTCGAAGGGTATCGATTGAAAATAATGAAATAAAACAAATAAACGGGACCCATAGCTAGGCGACATAAATGGGACTCAGCCTCAATCTCTAGCATTGTTTAAAAGCTATAATATTTGAAAAAGCATCAACGCTCCCAAGTTTTGTATGATTATCTGAAAATGTGTGATTGTCGACACAGGTATTATAACTTATTGTTTCAGTCGTTTTATAGACCAAGAATATTAGATAATATCCCGAACATTCATGCTTTATAATGCGAATTGATATTGGCGACAATTTAAACTTGACTTGGTCCCGTCCACATTAGTGTTTGCGGTATAACCACATGCGGATTTTTTTTTAGTATAATCTTTTGACGGGCGTCGAAATAAAAATGACCGATATTCCATCTTTATATATGACCTTCATAATTATGTTATATATTGTACATGCCTCTTTGAAGAAAAAGTTATATATGCATGGTCTGTAGAATCTCACACTGTGCAAACAGAACATAAAAAAATTGAGAGTGTGTAAAATAACGTATTTTATTTGATTTGCAGTCTGGTGGCGGTGTACCGTTAGCCGTGCTGATAGCAGTCCCAATAGCAGCCTTATTACTTATCGTACTGATAGTAGTGATTCTACTGGTGGTGGTGCGCGCAAAGAAGAGCAAAAGTAGGTAGCACACATACAACGTTCGTCTCATGCATACGATCACAGTGGTATGCATGAGACGAGAGTGGTATGCATGACACTAAAATCCGCGCGAAATGTTTTTAGCTTGCCCCATTTATTTCTGACAGCAGTGAAGCCATTGTCGCAAATTAAATGGTGGAAATCGCTTATCCAATTCCACCCTTTATTAATTTGTAAACAGTTAGTTCCCTGTAGTAGTTGTAATTTATATTGACAATAAAACCTCTATTCCGCGCGAATGGTTATTTAAGTTACTTTGTATGTATTTAACAGTCCTGTTTAAGTTCGGGCCAGAATCTGTTTTGATTCTTTCTTTCAATCACCATCCGTTGTAGCACTGGCCTCCATTGGCACCACTGCTGGACCGAAATTTCTCCAACTGAAATGCGAGCACAAAAGTTATGACCCTCGCCCCATTCATTTATATTCAGCAGTGAAGTCATTGTTGCCTTTATAATGTGCTTTGAAAAGAATAACTGAGCTGTGCTGTTTATTTGGATTTTTAATTTCCACGGGCGAAGAGAATGAAATATCGAGATGGGCCACATTGTCCAAGGAATTACTAATATTATTAAATTTGTTTTAAAAACAATTTATTAGCACTACGAACTGAAATATTTATTTGGGATTTCTAATTTTCACTAATTTTGAATTGTGAATCACGTCATGGTATAATAATATTACATTTCATCTGATAATATTTATCTTGTCATTGCAGCAATTGCTGTAACCTCTAAGAAAGACGATGTCTTCAGTCCATATCCAGCACACCCAAAGGTCGCCGAGGCCGGGTACAATAACGTAGCCTATCTGAGTCCACCTGCATACAACGCTACGACGGGAGGATATGACAATGTTAGCGACCCTGATACATTGATGAGGTGTACTCCTCCTCCATATGAGAAGTACCCGTATTCCAGCCAAAGACCCCCATCACGCGTTACCATAGCTGCCAGCAGGACTCCCACTCTCTCCTCCAGGCCTGGATCCTCTAGACCTAGCTCTTCCAGGTCTGGATGTAGCTCAGCCATGTCCACCCGGGAAATGACCATTACTCTGGATCAAGGGAATCTGAATGAGAAGAGGACCAGCTTCTCTGCCGTACCCAGTATACGCTGAACATTCACAACCCAGTATACGCTGAACATTCACAAACCAGTATACGCTGAACATTCACAACCCAGTATACGCTGAACATTCACAAACCAGTATACGCTGAACATTCACAACCCAGTATACGCTGAACATTTACAACCCAGTATACGCTGAACATTCACAAACCAGTATACGCTGAACATTCACAAACCAGTATACGCTGAACATTCACTATACAGTATACATTCACAACCCAGAAATTACGCTGAATATTCACAAACCACTCTACAGTGAACCACTAGTACGGAGTATACCAAGAATCTTTAGTATCTCCTTTACAGTAAATTTTGAACATTCAGTATCCGTGAAGTATGCAGTGATCCTTTAGTGCTGAGTATACAATCTGTAAACATTCAGTATCAAGTATGCAAAGAATCTTTAAAACCGAGTAGACATTGAACATTCAGTGCCCAGACTACAGCAAAGATTCAATGCCCAACACACATTACAACTTCATCGCTTGAAAATTTAAATCTACCATTAGAATCATACCAAAACCACAACGTATGCTAGTTTTATCGGAAGTCAACTTGTAGAATGTCGCGCAAAACCATTTGAAGGAGAAACAGTTAATTGAATTGACTTTTCGTGTACATATCGAAAAACGTGTGATGTGCCCCATAATTATACAGACAAAAGTAACTTTTTTCATAGTAATATTTATGATTTTTTTATACAGAAAACGTGTGGTGTGTCATACTTATGTAGACAAAAGTAACAACTTGTTTCTCTAGTACATACTATATAGCCTATGTCTGTTGATGTTTTGGTCACACGTAGGCCTATACATTGTCTCCAGCAGTCAAAGAAGCCGTATGTACGAGCCTGATAGGGGACAATGTCATTACTACAAAAACACATTTAGGACACTAGCTTAAAGTGTGTCAGTTGGCAAGATTTGGTCTACCATTGAAATACGTCTCGACCAATGTATGACTTTGAAGTTCCGAAATAGAAGTAAAATTTACCATATACACCCGTATATGCACTTCAAAACTTAGGCTTATTAATATTTTGAATCATTGAATCATTATCTTGAAGATATACCTCCAATATTCAATTTAGTCAAATATGAAAATATACATAGCGATGGTGATTTAAACACTTGATGTAACTCCATGTTATACATTATAAAATAAATAATGATATTAATCAAATAATTTAAATATTTTCTTACTCAAGAAGTATTATCCACGCTTAGATTTTTTTGTGATATATATTATTATTATATATTTTGTGTTATGTATAATGTTATATAGGAGTGTATGACCAATTAAATAAAAATTACCGTCGGTCTGCACCACGCCCATTAAATTTATAACGTAGTCAATTTGATAACGTAGTCAAGATAATGAAAAACAATATTATTAGATACCACAGCACATGCTTTGTCATGTACCAGTGAAGCATCGTGAGAAATTATGGATTATACGCAATAATCTACATACTACAAATTTGTTTCTAATCTATATTATAAATTCCTGTGTGTTGCTATCGCTGATAATAAAGCATATTAAAGGTGTTCTTTGTTGTCCTTTATTTTTAGCGAAATAATGTTGCCTATTGTAGATTCAATATGTCTTTAAAAATATCACCCACAATTAAACCATTTCGGCTACAATCAATTTTTTTTGCTCACATAGTATGGTACATTTTCAGTCTGAGTAGCGTCTTTAATCAACGACATTTAAAAACGATCGTTGAGAATCCTAGTTAAAAAAAGGAAATTGAACACAAATTGATTTCGATGCTTTCCAAAAGATTTTCTTCGCAAAATAAGAACACTGTTCATATCGAATTTGACCACACGCGAGTTCTACCACGTCAATATGAAAGCCCGGAACGTGAATGGTAATTTACAACAATGAATGTTTAATGTATATCTGTGAATTGTATTAATTCGCATTAAGAGCAGAGCTGTCATATCGTTCGTCTTTTGGGAAATCATAAACAGGCCCTTATTAATTGACGAAAACAGTGGTATTTTAAAAATTCATTGTTATCAAGCTTCCCGGGCAAACAATCGGCTGGCTGGAAGCAATTGTTCTGTTTCAAAAAGCCGGTTTTAGTGGACCTGAGGCCCTAAATGCCCATCAGAAATTTGTGTGTGCCCAAAAAGGGAGCTTTCGTCCAAATCCCTCGAACCCCCCCCCCCCCCCCCTGGCTTTGTACTATGTTGATTATTCTATGTCACTACGGCAAGCTGCATTATTTCACCTTCCATATTTTAGTTGCAGGCCTACAATTTATATTTGCGTTGTGCTTTTTCATTCAAATTTTGCTATTATGGGCTTGTATTTTCAAATCGATTGACCTAGATCTTAGACATTTGGTGGGGCCAATGACAATGTCGTCATTTTATCGTTCCGTTGTTTAGTCTTAAATCACAATCTATAATCTGAGAAGAGGGTACAAGGACATATCAGCGGGCATAAAGAATAACAAATGTAGCCGACGATAGTTTGCTTATAGCCAATGTGGCCCGGGGGCGTGCCGCGCCGCATTCATGTATGCAATATTATACGGTACTTCCCGTGACATTGGTATAAAATAGAATACTTTTGTGGATGTATACTTAAATTTCATAGATGAATTGAGCAGATATGATTGACCACATACATACATAATATAATAATACGTTTACTTAACATGAACCGCACAGCAAAATACGTTGAACTTATGTTGGCTTAGTGTTGGGCCAGCGTCGTCGACGGTGGCTCAACATTAGGCCGATATTGGGTCAATAATGAGTCACTTACTGCGAGTCACTCCACACTTTGAACATTATATTTATATGTTCAAATATTTAACTGCACCTATTTTCTGACACATTATAATATGAGCATTCGCAGCACACGGAGTCACTTTTATCGGTCATTACAGAAAGAAAGAATATATAAGTAAATGCGAATGTTATGGTGTTCCTTTAAAAATGAAATGAATCGGGCTTTAGGCCACCTTTGTGCACATATAGGCTAAACTGGGCCAAGAGAACCTCCTGAGGATGGTGAGATGATTGAGATGACACTGTCCTCCAGACACAGGATTCGAAATTCGAGCCCTGGCGGTCTGAGGCCGAGCACGCTACAACTCGGTCACGGAGGCTCCCCACAATACTGCCTTTCACACGTGGATGGGGAAGAAATATTTTTTGTTTCTTTCAAACCGCCGAGACCGGGAAGCGAACCCCGAACTCTGGCGTGAAAGGCAGCGGTGCTAACCACTACCCTTGGGCCCCCGCCCATGGTGTTCCTTTAAAACTCCCACAACACAATATAGTGGTATTTATGTCCGTTTATTCGCACTTGTGCAACCAAAAATGTTTTAAATTTGTGCACTCAAGATCTAATTCTTCAAATCCGAGTAATTTTCAGTCACTTGAAGTGTGGAAGTGATTGTATTAACATGATTCAGTACATGATCAGTTGGATTATGCTTTGTAAACTCATCTACTGCAAATGGTATACACAGTAGTTGATGATTCGAATAGAATGGTGTTCAAAGTTTAGTGAGTGTGTTAGCATGATTCAGTACCTGCTCAATTAGGCCTCTACGTTATGCGCAGCTATTAAACTTATTCATCTAATATTATTGCTTTAATATATAGCACGGTCATTGCATATCTCGTGCATCCAGAAAGATGGCTATTACCATTGTGTACTTTTTTACACTCAAAAATAAACAAATATAAATAATTAATTTACAGTATATAGGTCCTAATAACATTTTTACAAGGATCTTGATCCAATGTTGGTTTATTGCTGGTCCACCGTCTGTTACGTAAACCAGACATATATAAAAAAAAACATCGGGTCAATGAATCTTGTATGTACATTGGTATGTGATCATTTTAAATATTTGTAAAATCTAGCAAATCCTTTATTATCATACGATATTCTGACATTATAGGCCTAATGTTATTATTCGACTTGATAGGGCATAATCCTCACATTACTGCGTTTTTTGTGAACATTGACATTGATAGACCATACACACCGACGTTATCACAAAATATATATTCTAATTATCTACTTAATATCAAAGCTATAGTCTACAATGTACATTCAATGTACAAATGGTCACAATTGTGGCAAATGGATTTCAATGTTATTAAATGTTATATAATTTCCTTTACTAGATCAAAAAATCCTATTTTGTTCGATTATACTATGAATGGTGTACCCTTACAAAGAGTAGACGAGATACGCGACTTAGGAGTTATAATAACCAGTTCACTTTCTTGGAATAATCATATAGACAACATTATAAGCAAAGCAGCTCGTATAAGTGGTTTAATTAAACGTAGATTAGGATGGCATGCATCTTCGCAAACTAAATATATATGTACTGTTCACTAGTACGCCCATTACTGGAATACTGTACTGTAGTATGGAGTGGCACTAGTCGTAAAAATATAAAAAATATAGAGAAAATTCAGAGGTCAATGACCCGATATGTTTTTAACTATGCTGAAGTAGATTATAAAGATCGACTACTAATGACGAACATTCTACCTTTATCTATGCGCCGTGAATATACTGATATTGTTTTTTTCTGGAAGTGTTTATACGGTAATTATGATGTTGATGTTAACGATTTTGTTAGTTTCTTCTCTGATGGTGGATGCTCCACTCGTAACTCGCTTGATTCTGGATTTCTTATGGTACCACCCGTGTGTCGTACAGACTGCTTCGAACGTAGCTTCTTCAATAGAATAGTTCCTATGTGGAATTCTTTACCATCTAATGTACGTCATATTACTAATTACTCTTCTTTTATATCCAGTTTAAAGCATCTTATGTTTGAAAAAATGAATACTAGTTTTGTCAGTAGTGATTGCTGTTCATGGTTTTTTAAATGTATGTGTTGTAATTGCCGGTTGTCATAATCATATTAATATAAAGGGCTGGTGGAAATTGAAAACTATGTTGGGTGGGAACTACTAGCAAAGGCTCCAATGGATCCTGTTTAGTTTCTCTCCCAGGTGCACATTTACTTTTTATTTTCCAGTGATATTATTACTTATTATTATGTGCCTCATGTATATAATTTTATGTTATTTGTATATGTTATCAAACTGTTATTAATATTGTATCTTAATATTGTACACTGAATAAACTGAATTGAATTGAATTGAATACATATCAATGATTTGGAACATAAAAAAACTTTATTTTTATGTACAACCAATATAAAAATAATTCCTGTAATATAGTATATAGTTATCACAAACAGGCGATTGTTCATGTGCGGTTTGGGAGGCGTGTATCAACATCGTTGAGTCACAATATCACAACCACATTGCAACAGTTTCGGCAGGAAATCGTGAATCATTGAGTCATACAATAAACAGTAACATACAAATTGAACTACCTTAAAACATTAACAATTAATTGTTATGTTGCATCATAAACATACTTTGCTTCCGTTAAACAGAAGCTGAATAATTTCACCATTTTGTCGAGTAGCAAAATTGGTAAAACAAAATATTTGATATAAATGTGATTTATTGATTTATACAATAAAGCAGCATTGGGTCAATGTTTCTGTTTTACTCGAATTTCAAATCTATTCTAGTGTTATTACATAACTTCTCGTTTATGATGAAAAAGACCAATTTCGACTCCCGAACTACCCACCAACCAAGACAAGTCTTTATTGAATACTCCACACTCAATTAAAGGCATCCCTTCTGCACGTCATATAAAGAGGTTGAATATCTACCCATGTGTCGCCTTCATCATGAGCTCATATTTTCCCATGACACACCTGGGCCAGATATCGGTTATATTGGTTGTTTGGAGCTCTACAAACTACTCAAAGGTTTTGAGTGTGCAGTGTTTCCCACAGTAGGCCTTAGCAATGTACACCCTGAAAAAGCAGTAACTTTGGTTTTGCCTTTTTGCTTAGCACGGCAGTAAAAATATTTGTTTATGTTTTCAAACATTTAGCGCTCACTGGGTAGTCTCAACCGGCGTCTCCCCATCATTTGCAATAAGTGAAAAATCAATTGGAGAAGTCAGGATTATCAAACGTGTTTGCTCTCTCCTTGTTTAATATGCATTCAGCAGGTGCCTATCTACTACTATCTAATAATACATCGTTGTCTGAATATTGGAACGAGTATCGTAACGGTCAGAGCTGTAACGGAACTCGATTGTAACGGAACTCGGAACTCGACTTCGTCTCGTTCCGTTACAGCTCTGACCGTTACGATACTCGTTCCAATATTCAGACAACGATGTCTTATTCTGTTTATTAAACATATGAACAGCCATGACAGATAGCCTACATTACCTCTCAATTCTTCATCGTCTCCAAAAACATGACAAATTATCTTGTGGCTCCTATTCATGATTGTCGTTTTTGCTATATTTCTAATGATCTGTATAGGCCTATAGGCTTCTAAGACTTGCAGATAGGCTAACCCAGCGCAGTTGCGGTCTACGCCTATAGTCTAGAAACGGGGTCAGTCTGGGCGCGAAAGTTTAGAGGTTGATCTGTAGGACCATGTCAATTTCTGTCAATATAGGTCTAACGTTACACCTGTACACAAGTGTAGGTCTTGAAGTGCACACCTGCACACCATGCCTACAAGTGACGTACGTAGCGTCACTGCCACGGCGACGGCACCATCCAGATAGACTACCCATCAACAACACTACACTTGAGCGCTATTTGAAACGTCGTTTAAGGCACTTATGATAAAATCTGTCGTCAAAATGTGTTCTCAAACGGTGATTATGTCACAAAAAACAAGATTAAATAAACCGTGAGTTAATCGTTTTTGTGCTCCCGAAATTATAGCATAAATACATTTTGAGGGGGAGGATTCCATGTGCTATGGAGTTTTTGTGAGGTTAATAATACACGGTCACGTGATTAAACCAATAATTGCACGATGATAAGCTGCCCTAAGCTTGATAACACTTTGGCTACGTTTATACTAAGTGACATTTGCACGACCGGTAACAACACATATGTTTAATAATGATCTATAGCATACAGTGTCCGAGCAATATCTCATAAATACAACACCAACCTCTTCCGGTATATGTCCTGGGGCACTGCCTATTGCAAAAAAATCTTTAACATACCAATTGCTTGATTATAGTAAACTCAGCACAAACGTTACTTGATATAGTAAACTGCACAAATGTTAATACTTAATAAATTTTATACGCATGGTATAGGCCGACACTTTTGTTCTCAATATCCACATATTAACTACTACGTTGTTATGAAACGTATCCTATGTTTTATTGCAAAATAGTATGTGACAGAGTAATAGATATTGAGCCCAAATATAGCATAGTAGATTCTTTTAAATTGGGAGCTGTTTTAGCTTTAATTTTGTAATTTCTAATGGCATCAGTTATTGCTTTCCAAAGTCGTATTCTACGTGTTATTTGAATCTCTACTACTCACATCGTATCCTTGTTTTTGTGGGATGACCCCCATGATAGCGACTGTATGATATGGGGATCTCCTGAGCATTACTGAACACGTGTTGTTGTATGCCTAGGCCTACGTATAATATCATTTATGATTTTCTCTGGCCGAATCATGCTGCACCTCCTTGTTCTTCTCGACCATCTTACAATCTAACGGTTTGTATGGGTGATGCGCTAAATGGTAAGAACATTCAGTTACTACACTTTATGTCTAACTTGAACATGCTTGGAGAGAGCGTAGTTTTATCTGAGATTGTCATTTTTAATTAGTCCAGTTAGGATACCCTTCAGATGATGGGATATATATCATCGAAGTATGCCTATACATACACCAACATTTGACAAATAATCTGTAATAGTACTCCACGTCACGTCATGTCTTTAAAAAACATACATAATAGAAAGACAAAAACCACAATGTTTTATGAGTTTTTATTTTATATCTACAGTAATGCGTAGACATTCAAGACAAGTGATATTATGTAATGGCTGTTCGGTGATCAGATTTTTGCCACCAGTCACTGGTTGTGGCTGAATCATCATGAAAACATACCGTCATAATCTCTCAAGTCATCAGGTCATTCATTACTAAACACACTATGCGGCAATTATATCATGAATGAATACGTACGAGTAACTAATCGTTAAAATAGCACTAGTATTTTGACTGCCGAACTACTCTTCACCATTGGTCATTCATTTGAAGCTGGAATTTGCATCAGCACACATAGTTAAATTATCAGTCATCTTATTAATGATAACATTTCTGGACATATCAGTTATTATATTGTATAACTCCCCCACATGGCAGCATTAGTGTCGTATGCGCCACTCAATGACACATACGACACTCTAGCTGCTAAGAGTGAAAGTGTGAAGCAAACCATACATGGTCATTACAGTATATGGCTTAACCAAGTTAAAAGGAATCTGATTCTATTTTCTTCGGTTTACCATAATGTTGTATTCACGCATAAAATACTCAATACCATAGACAATTAATGAAATAGTAATAATAATAATGATCACAATAAACTACACGTTCGGCCTACTTTTGAATAAACAATTCATAACATAGGATATTACTTGAACCTCGTTATGTGATAGAATTGATTATATATATTTTTATTACAGTTTACAAACATAGATAACATTATAAATAACAGAGCGTTCTCACTTACAAATAAGTTCCTCCTATTCTTGAAGGTGTCATAGTTATTCAGTGGTCATTAACAGACCTATGACCTCAGTTGGGCTGTCAAGAATTCCCTGCCTTTATTGACATCGTAGAAATGAGGACCTCGTCCTCCAAGCCATATGAGCCTACTTTGATCATTGATGACAGCAAACCTCTCAGGCTGGGCATGGAAACGAAACATCGCCAAGTCATCCATGGTGTCCAGTGCCAGAGGACAAGACAACCCTACTGATCGCAGATATATAGCTGCATGTAGACGGTCATTAAGGTTCTTGTGGTGTTCGAGACGACGATTATTTTTGAAGACAGGCCACTCGTCAGTGGCATGTACCTCACGAATATAAATGAAAAGAAAATCCACAGCATCCTCTGTGAAGTCATCAACAAGTTGTTGAAAATCTTGTAATGACCTCATGAATGGAGATCACGTGGAGCTACCTAGACACAGAAACAACAGTTTTCCAGGTTTAACTAAATTGCGAAGCGAACAGGAACTGTTTATTACATCTTTTTCGACCATATGAACAACAAGGTTCGAATCTACCAATTCCCCTATTTTCATTAAGCCGTAGTAAGATTCATAAAACTCCTTTCTGATTGAGTATTTTATTAGGCCCCAGGTAACCATGCGTTTCATAAACATGTCTGGGTTTTCATCTTTCATTTGGAGAGGTCCCTCAAGCTTTTTGTGCCATTTTGTCCTGGTCGGTTGGTGCATATATAGAATCAGGTCTAATATTTCTATAGTGAGTAATATAATTATTTTCAGTATAGTGAGTAGGGTACCCCGTAACAGAAGTAATGGAAACATTACATTTGCCATATCCTTAATCTCTTCTAAATACAACCTGAAAGCAAAATAAATAAAACATAACGCATTCCATCAGCTTGTAAGCACATATTTTTTAACTAGGTCTTTTGAAAACACAACAAACACGTTATATCTTGTGAAATGTGGACCTTTCCCTACTGGTAAATTCAAAAAGAAAGAACCAATATGACGACTCATGCTCCGACACTCATTAGACTGAGATTATTTTATATTTTCATAGCGATTGACCTATCTTATAGGCATGGTAGAGTACCATACATGGGCCGAATAAATGAGTGTAAGCAATCAGAAGGTGGATTATAAATGCATAATCTGATAAGAGTCTAAAAGGTCTCATGTATAAGGCTATTGTAAAAATAATCTTTTGTAGTTTATCTAACTTCATTGACCATAACATAACATTGAGTGTCGTAAGTGGCACCCTAGTGAGTGACACATGTGACACTCCGGTTACTAGGGGTCGATGTCTTAAATGTTTTATTACACTTTCACTAAAGCAAAATTCACGTTTGAGATTATGATGCGCGGCCTTTTCTTAACTAGCCATAGCGCAATAAATAGATTAAAAACAATATCACATTAAATAAGAACGTTATCTCTCGGTCCATATATAATTCGTGGGTATTGTTTTTAAATAAAGACATTTGCCTTAACGTTGTTGCGTGGGGAATTTCGGACGCAATTTGCATCTCCGGATAAAAAAAATGATGAGAAGCGCCTGGGTGATGAGATGGTTAAACCTTAAACCGTTTCAAATCGTGATGTTTAAACGCACATGTCATTCTCAACAACTGCTAATAGAAGTTATCAAAACTAATTAACAACGACTATAGGCCTAGTCGTGATTGGCGATAAAAATGCTTGTGAAAGATAGCTAGTGTGCAGCCTAAAATATATTTGATGACTATGATCTTTATAAATTGTGTCAAAGAGTCAGGGTGCGAGGCTGTACGTTAAACTAATAAATATGTAAACCTGAAAATTAGAAGTGTTGTAAGAGTATAAGTGTCTCACCTTGTTTTCCATGTACAGAATCTTGCAAAAAAAAGTGATTGAATCGCTCATGTTTATATAGTGCAGTGTTTGATCGACCTTTGTCCTTGTGTTTTATTTATATATTTATCATGTATGTCTACCAGATGTTGATATTTATTAGCCGTGTCGTCCTCACCGAGGCCGTGGATTGCTGTATTCGTTTTACCCGAAAAAATCAACGTTTTTCAACATGACGGCGACTGAGAGCGATCTCGACCCTAAGGTCCGAAAAATATCCATAACGTTTTAATGACTGTGCGACCTCTGAGATGAGCATGCGAGCATGGAACTGAAATGTTACTGATTCTAAAAAAAACTATTTTCGCCCTGATTATTTCCCGATATATTCAGATATGACAGTCCAAAGAAATGTCCCACGATTTTGTACGCGGTCAATCTGTGGTTGAAACCTGTTTCAGGCATTGGGGCTGGATATCTACATATGCCTACGGGAGGGTCAACAATATTATACTGTTAGAAAGCCGTATAGGCTTATTATCATGTTATTTAGTCGACCTCTGTGTCCTTACTTATATTTCAACACCATGCGAGGGGGAGAAAGGAGTCAACGCTGTTTTAATATTTTCCCACCTTAAGCGACGCTGATCCAACACTAAAACAACATTAGTTGGAAAATAGTATAATACAGTAGACTCTCAGCTATCTTTTATTATAACTAGTATGTTATGTCAGTATTAAACAGTATTAAAGCGGCGTCCGTTCGTGACTTTTCGCTTATACGTTCGTGCTTCCACTCGCTTGTTTGTTCGCCTGTCCGTCTATCCACGGACTCTTCAGTGCGTCCGTCTGTCTATAATAAAACGATGGACATAGATATTTAAATTGTTACTAATATTCCCATGTTGCGTTACATTATAAGCCAATGCCGGGTAAATGTAACGTGGCAAAAACGTTAGCTTAATGTTTCATGGTTACTGGGAGGGGTCAATAGTGGAGCTTATGTTCGATAGATAGATAGATAGATAGATAGATATATAAAACTTCTAATGCGACTAAATCCCTGTATGACAAGCTCAGAGGCGCTTCAAACCAAATCATATTCAAGAATCGTGTCCAGGGTCAATCAAAGTCATCAAAGTGAGAGCAACATGAGGTCAGACTATTAGGATGGAAAACAAGATGAAGAAGTGTGTCTTTAATTTTTTGCGAGGGATGGAATACGTCTCAGCTGTTCGTACTTCTGCAGGAAGGGAATTCCAGAGGTATGGAGCAACAACATAGAATAAGCTCTCTAGTTCCTGAGGCACGGGTTCTTTGTTTTTCTGACAATGACAATAATTCTCGAAGGTAGACAGCCTGATTAGTATGGAGTGTTTTATATACCAAAGTGTTAGTTTTGAAAACAATTCTGTACTTGATTTTGAGCCAATGCAACGAATGGAGAACAGGTGTTATATAGCAGAACTTAGATGTCTTACATACGAATCGAGCTATTGAGTTTTGCACTCGCTGTAACTGTTTCATGTATTTGTCATCAACATTAAAAAGGAGAGAATTGCAGTAATCTACGTCGGCTGATGATTAAAGAATTCGCGATCATTTTAGCGGTGTCCATAGAAAGGTGTCTTTTGATTCGCCTCAAATCACGAATGTGATAATAGCAGGATTTACAGATCTGCATAAAATGATGATCAAATTTTAATTCACTATCAAAGGTGACTCCGATGTTACGTGTCGAAGAAGCTGGTGATGTATCATGATCTAAAATAGATGTCGGTGAAAGAGACAGAAAATGTTTTCGCCGTTGCTTAGTGCCAATCAACAATAATTCAGTTTGTGATGGATTTAGTTTTAGCTTAGCGTTTGTCATCCAGGCCTTGATATCATTTAGGCATATTTTGTATTTCTCCATCGATGATGAAAATGAAAATCGGTCTTGAAGTGATTGGATGGATGGATGGGTGGAACGAACGAGCAAACGAACGAACGAGCGAACGAACGAACGAACGAACGAACGAACGAACGAACGAACGAACGAACGAACGAACGATCGAACGAACGAACGAACGAACGACGAACGAACGCACGAAAGCACGAACGAATAAATGAACGAATAAAATAGCTGAATGATAAGGCATGACTAAAAAAAAAAAAAATTGTTGCAGTTGTTTCTAGATTGACTGGACTATAAATACACCGATCACTGGCAATATGCATGATATGAGAGACGCATTAACTAATTACGGCTCTTTTTTATGAGGGTATTTGTCATTCATCTGAAGCTTAAATTCATCAATGAATCAACAATGCCAACACTAAACAGTTAAACAGCTTTAGTTATTTGGATAGGTAGAGCTGTTTTAGGGACTCTCTCGTCTCCGTCGCTATTCATCACGACAGTAATAATACTTTTTGTTGATCCAGTTTTTCGATATTAAAAATATGTCGTAGTATCGGCCTGTATCTGTACCACCCTTCCTGCCCCAAATGAGCATTTAACAGCAGGCACATTTATTTCAAAAAATGATTATGCTCAATCTATGCCAGTTTATATTTCATAGTAGAGGAAGTCATTCACCGATTGAAAATGAACTAATGAATGAAAGAACGAACGAACAACCGAACAAATAGACGGATGGACGGATAAGCGAATAAACATGCCAAACGGACATAAAAATAAATGAATGGATTTAATGAATAAATGGATTTTAGACGACGTTAGTTCACAAATAGGCTGAGGATGGTGAGCTGAATGAGATGACACTGCCATCTGGACACAGGATTCAAAATTCGGGCCTTGGTTGTCCCAGAACAAGCACGCTACCTCTCGGTCGAGGAGGTTCCCCACAATATGGAATCTTTACGAATGAGCGCGGAAGAAATATCTTGTTCCTTTAAAACCTGAATGTGAGAGCGAGAGACGAAACCCGCGATCTCCGACTTTCCAAGCAGTCAGCTTTAACCACTGCATCAGACCATGCGCAATTATTTGACATCGAGTCTGAAGTGCAAAGTTGAGTTTAAATGACACAAAATCTGAAATCAGAGGTATGTAACTCCAAAATTGTATGCTGTAACTTCTTTAACATCTGGTTAGTCTCACACAATTAAACTAATGACACCTAATTTAAAAACGACAAATATACACCGCTTTATAGGCCTATATATGGTCTCACAACCCTAAATAAGCCGAAATCACAGGCATTTACAGCAGCTGTCATCTAATGATGGATGTTCCAACCACTGATAAATTAAAAACAAATGCAAATATGATATTATTGTGTCGATATTTATGCAGGATATCAGATATAACTGTTTCGTGATATTGTGCCTGGCATACAGTGGGTTAAAAGGATTTGTGTCTGGTTTGTGAAAGAGAGAAACTGTTTTTGAAAAAGCATAGCCCAGGGTTTATCATGTTATGCGGCACTAGATGGAGGGGGAAGAAAAAAGTTAGCTCGGCCTGTGGAAATCAGGCAGTTTACATGTATTTCAATGGGACTAGCATTTGCGGTGGTGAGACCATAATTATGATAAATTGATTCCAGTGATTCAGTATCAGAAATAACTAAATGAAGACATGCCACTTTTAAAAAGAGTACTGGGGCTTATGTGAGCTTCGACGTGACAGGCGCAGCGCTAAACAACTACACGAGGATCCCGTCGTGATTTGATGCGAATGATTAAAGTATTGCAATGAAAATATTTACTACCATCAATTAGTTTTAAAAAGTGCCCTTTCATATCAAGACTTTGTTTCCTTGGGTAAAGTACGGACAATAAAAGGAGCGGTTACATTATACGTCAGTGCTGGTTACAAAATAAGTTTTTCCCTGTGACCGCATAATGTAACCAGACGTATAATGTAACCGGTTACATTATACCTCTGGTAACATTATACGGCTCTACAGAGCACGTTTTTTTGGTACGCTTGTCATAAAACAACTGTTAGGTGACGACTACATACATGCATAGGACATATTCAGCCTAGTGGCGAGAACAAACCCCTCATGGTTCAAAGCAAAAAACGGCCATTCTGTGAAACGCAGTGACGTCACCGGAAACCGTTTTGACTGGGAACTCGGTGAAAATAAAGTTATATAAGACCCCCTCTCCCATTCTTCATTGTATGAGCCAGCTCGGTGACAACAAAGGGGGTCAAGGCCATTGAGTTTCACAGAATATCACATCAGGTGGGCCAAGATAATTAGGCACTGGGCCGCCAATGGCAATTAGTCCTGTGAGGTGCTCTTCGCTCGTTTTTAGTACGCTTGTCATAAAAAAAACTGACGACTGTATACATACACGCTGGGGACATATTCAGCCTAGTGGCAAGAAAAAACCCCTCATGGTTCATGACAAAAACGGCAATATCACATCCGGTGGGCGAAGATAATTCGGCACTGGGCCGCCAATGACAATTAGTCCTTTGTGGTGCTCTCTGA